>JAGDYQ010000206.1:1515901-1635851 GCA_021962125.1 Bulinus truncatus | reverse complement strand
TAAAGGAGTGTGTAAAGTGTAGACAACATCTTCGAGTAATAAGTAGCATTGCAAGCAATAAAAATGTTTAATGATAATACCAGGTCATATTTACCACTAAAGATGACCAAAGCAAGATTCACTGGATAGGTTTCCTATTAATAAAGCCACAGATCATGAAAAATATTACGATGAGAAAGCAAATAGCAACTATTTCATTAGTAACGGTGATAGAGGCCCTACAGAGTTATTAAATGGAATTGTTTAATATTTATTTTAAAAAAAAAATATTGAATAGAATTCATCATAATATATATACAAGTTTCCATTACTTCTTATGGAGAAATCTGCATTGAAAATATGAGTTTTTTAAATTATTAGCACTTGTCTGGAATATACCACGCTCCTAAACCAAGGTTAGAGTGTATTAACAAAACCAATTTAATGTAGTTGTGTTCTTTTTTTTACATTTAATTAATTAATTATATTGTAATGTAGTAAGTGTTAATTAATTTTATACATGTATTCATACAGTTAACTTTCTTTAAATTATAAACGTGGTCACATGTGTTGTGCAAACTAAAATCTAAAATGCAGAGAAATATATTTTAGATTTAGTCTCTGAAATACACAATGAATTAATTTTTTCTACTTTCGCAACCATGTACTTTCTTTAGTCACTCAGTAATATGGTTATAACTTGTCACTCAGTAATATGGTTATAACTTGTCACTCAGTAATAATATGGTTCTAACTGTGTTTCATTTTATTGTTTTTATAGATGACAGTAAAATGTGTAACAACTCTGGACATTTTCTATGGAAAATTTGTACAGTTTAACTTATTATGTAACCTTAAATTATTCTTCCAAATTTGTATTTTATATGTCAATCTTTCTATTTGACCCTACACTTTTTTAAAAATTTTATTTCTATAAACTGTGTAACATCCAATCCAATATATTACAGGTGTCTCCACCAGCTACACCAGTAGAGTCTCCACTCAACCCTGAATCAAAGGTACAAGTTTTGCTACTTGCTGTTTAAATACAGATTGAAAGCCATACTAATTTTTAATCTAATAGGCATAACCATTATTCAGTTATGTTTTTAAATATTTTAATATTGTTTGAGACAGTTTTAAAAAAAAATATATTTAATTTAATTTATTATTTTTAAAATTAAATAAAACAACAAACTGCAATTTGTTTACAATAAACTAACTTTGTTAAACTTTTAAAATTCAAAACCGGCTTTGCCAGTAACCATTTCCACAATTTATTTACAATAAATTAACTGTGTGAAATAAAAAAAAACAATTCAAAACAAACTGTGCCACAGAATGTATATTATATTCTACATAAAGCACATCACTATTTCAAAAGTTCTCTGTTATTGACTAAAAAAATGTCTCCATCACTGTTATTGTGAAGCACCTAAATATTTATATACCATCGTTGTTGTATTAAAAAGAAGCACGTCTGACATGTGTTAAAAAGCAGTGAATTCTGAAACAATTTCATCCATTAAAATAAATACAATAATAAAACTGAATGATAGATTGGGGAAAACTAGATTAAATTTTTTTTAGTGACTGAAGATGAAGTATAAGGAGATACTTACTAAACAATGTCTCACTGAGTACACAAATAACATTCATGTCTGTGATTGAAAAAATATCAAATTGAGGCTGCGCAAAATGTATAATTTACATTCTGTGGAGTGCACCATTATTACAACTTATTTACAATAAACTAACATTTTGAAATTGTTTAAACTTCAAAACAGACTGTGCCAGTATCTAGTGCTTCTGCTCACTTGTCTCCACTTCCTCTTCAACCTGCAGTAGAAACACAAGAAAATCAACTGGCTAAAAAACTTTCTCAATATCTAGAAAATGGAGTTGAAAGGGAAACTCCTGAACAGAAAACGTATGTTGCTAGCAAGAATTTAACTCAGACTCAAACAAGTGGACTCTTGCCAAAAGTGGACAATACTTTAAGAGACAAGCCTGGTGTGCCTGTATCACGGGGCCATGCCAATGGATTTATTTCTTCCCCTGAAAAAGAGACAAATATTGAGCATCAGCTACACAAAAGTCAAACATCTTTAAATGAGTGGAAGTCTGTTGTAGAAAGTCATTCTGAAGATTTTCTGTCCATACAGAGCAGTCAACAAGACATTAACAAACCAGGTAATGTGCCCCAGATTTTGTCAGGATCTCCAAGAGAAATCTTTGCTAGAAAAACCCTGGACAGTGTAGGCTTTCTTCCTTGTCAAAATATGCCAGATGTCCATAGATCTCAGTCCACAACAGTGCCTGGTGCTTCAGAGAAAATGATTTCTAAACAGGAGGGTTTTGAGAACAAAGCCCCTCTCTCTAGTCGGGACACTATTGGTTTTTCTGAGCTCAATTTCCAAGACTCGGTTCACAAAAATAATGGCCTTTCTAGTCTTAATTTATCATTGACACCATCTGAAGATTTATTTCATAATAAATGCTCAAGCCTTCCGGTAGTTCTAAATTATTCTGGTGATACTCCTATGATTTTTCCTAAAGTCAATGGTGTGTTGAAACAGGAAGTAACTACCACTTTGCAAGGGTTGCAAGTCACTGATGAAACTTCATCACCACAGAACACTGCTGACAACAGTAGTCAAGTTGGTACATTAGAACACAACGACTTAATCAAACAGTCTAATGATAACAGTTCCAATGACTCCTCAGAGTTTCAGGACTTGTTAAGCTCAATGAGTATGCCTTCATTATTGGTAAATAACAACCCCACAGATACATCAGTGACATTGGCAGCACATACTTTACCCAGTTCACAGTCAAACGTATCTGATACACAGACATATTGGAGACATGATGAAAATTTACCAGACATGAATAAATCAGTCAGTGTCCACAGAACATTGAGAGATTTTTCCTCTTCATGTAGTGATAATCTGCTGAGTATTAAATCTCACACAGTGAGTCCTATTGTAGCTGTAACTGGTCTACCTAATGTCAGCACACCATCAGTCAATCTAGTAACCCGTCAAACTAGGCAATCAACTATACAACTGCCAGCTCTACCCATAAGTCAAACTGAAAATTACATTGCTGATAAGTTGGACAGTCATAGTCATAAGTGAGTAGAGCATATCTACAGGTTTAAAATATTTTTCATTTCTAAATAGATGCTTAGCTTAGCTTTTTGATATTATAAATACAATTTTCAAGCAACCAAGTAATGATTTTTTTTTGTGTTTTTTCTATCGTTGTTGCTAACAGTTTTAATGTTTCTTAAATCCAGCATTGAGTTTACCTGTCTGGAAAATCTCAAGTATGACTTTCTTATTAGAGAATCAAAGGTAAGACTTTTATTAGTCAATTTTTTTTTCTAAGTATTTTTTATTTATTTTAAATAAATTGGTACAAAATGACAATCTTAACTCTTTCCCTATCATGACAATCTCAACTCTTTCCCTATCGTGACAATCTTAACTCTTTCCCTATCGTGACAATCTTAACTCTTTCCCTATCGTGACAATCTTAACTCTTTCCCTATCATGACAATCTTAACTCTTTCCCTATCGTGACAATCTTAACTCTTTCCCTATCGTGACAATCTTAACTCTTTCCCTATCATGACAATCTTAACTCTTTCCCTATCGTGACAATCTTAACTCTTTCCCTATCATGACAATCTTAACTCTTTCCCTATCGTGGCAATCTTAACTCTTTCCCTATCATGACAATCTTAACTCTTTCCCTATCGTGGCAATCTTAACTCTTTCCCTATCATGACAATCTTAACTCTTTCCCTATCGTGACAATCTTAACTCTTTCCCTATCGTGACAATCTTAACTCTTTCCCTATCATGACAATCTCAACTCTTTCCCTATCGTGACAATCTTAACTCTTTCCCTATCATGACAATCTCAACTCTTTCCCTATCATTATCCGTATTTTGTGGCTCAAGCACACCTAGCCCATTGAGAAATAAATATCAAATCCAACATTTATTATTTAACACAAATTTCTTTTTTTTATATTTCTAATTTTTAAAGTAGGATATTTTAATACATTGTTCAGAATTGAATTCTAGATGCTTTTGTCTTCATTTTTAAGCTGGTACGATCGGTTTAAAAAAAAATCAAATGACCAAATTTCAGATTTTTCATTCCTTACATTTGGTTTTTTAATTCAGTCATAACAGTTCAGTCCAAGATAAATACTTTTACTTTCAACAATAACACCATTCTAAAGATTATAATTATTCCTGTTTAAGTTAATGTTCAAATTACAAAATACAGAATCTAGTTGTAATCAGAGTGTGTGTGTGTGGGGTGGGAGATGTCATCTAGGTAAAAGCGAATTAAGAAATGTCCTGGTGAGGTAAGGAAAGAGTTAGCTTATCATAAATTGTGAAATTCAACAAACAGTGATTGTGTATATTCAAATAGAACAACACTCCAGAAAGCACTCAAGAAGCCTTACTTTTACGTCACAGATTTGATGACATTAAACTGATTTTAAGCAATGGCAACATACAGGTTTGGGAAGGTGAGATAAAAGATCTTTCATACATTTTTTTTTTTGTAAAATCCGTAGAGTTTTTTTTTGATAATACATTTTTTTTGTATCTTGCATGACATGTTTGTATATCTAGCTTTCTGTATAACTGAAAATGTATTTAATATTTGACAGAATATAAAACCTGTGTTGAGGGTGAATTGTCCTCCCTTATCAAACAGATAGAATCTTTGATGTTACAGCAGAAATTTACAGAAATGAAAATTCTTCGTGATAAAAAAAGAATTGCTGAACGAGAGGTATGGTTCATATAAAGACTTAAAAACTGATCATCTTTACTACAAGATTCATTTATATATTTTACTGTCCCTCACTAAAACTCTTGTTTTGTTCTTATTAAATATCCATCATTATTTAGACTCAGATTGTCATGATAGATCCATATTTTAAAATTGTGTGTTCATTCAGGGGACAGAATAACTCAACAACCTGTTTACATGAATATTGCCAAAAAGGGGAAAATGAGGGGGGAGCGTATTTTAATGATACATCATTTTTAAAAATGATTTCTGTGGTATAATTGTATTGAGTTTGTACCTATTTAAGGCCATTTTGCACTTAATCTAAACACAATATGGTGATTCTTGTTTGTCAAAAAAAAAAATTATTTACATGTATATTGTTTGTGGGTATAATGTTAAAAAATGCATATCTGTAGTACATACAAAGATAATAGGTTTTCTACATTTAAATTTATAAAGTTTTGTGTGTTTTTAGTTTATTTTAATAAATAATTTGGGGCATGTTTATTTTTTAATTTTTATGCCATGAATACAGGCTAACCTCATACAAACTAAAGGCAATATTCAGTTTATATACTTATATATATATATCCTTCTCATGAACGATCTCCCCATATAATTCATATTTTGAATATTTTTAAGTCATGTGTTAAATAGCCTAAATCACTTCTGTATTTTGTATCTTTTTTTTAAATTAAGTTGTCAACCCACCTTCCCATTTAAGACTCTCCAGTGATTTCCATGTAATTTTCTAAATAGAGAGAACCACTGTTCTAGCTATGTACCCAATGCTGTACAGGAAGGAAAAGCACTCACTGATCACTACATAAGAGCTGGGGCAGTATTTTTCTCAAAACACAATAATGGGGGCTATAAATAGACTTCCCAATAATAGAGGCTATGTAACTGACTTCTTAAAATTGAGAACACTTGAAATTCTTTTAGGGATGGAATTTTGAAACTAATATTACAAATTTATCTGTATATTTGAATATTTGAACCTGTGTTGCAAATATGAATGAAACCTGAGCACTTGTAAGTAAATGTATAGGGAAATGTTGTTTTTGTGTAGATTTATTTATTTTGTGTTTATAAATTTCAGCTTGCAGTTTTGAGAGAAAGACTTCCAGAATTAAAGTTCTGAAATTACCATCTGTTGTTCCAGTGAATGTTCTTCATTATCATGAGAAGGATTTAATGTAGGAATTGTTGAAACCAGTCTGTGCCTCAATAGAATTACATTTATTTTATATTATACATAATGGAGCCAAATACTTTTTTAAAAATTGCTTTATTGTAAAAAGAAACTGTAGGGAGGGACAGGTGGCCAACTCATGTAGAGCGCTCAACTGTCAACTTAAAGTACTGGGTTCTATCCTCAATGAGATATACAGGAATTTAGTCCAGGTCCTGATGATATGTACTTCAAGTCCACCCAGCTTTAAATGGGTACCTGACTAAATTTACTGAAGTAAAGGTGGCTTGGCATTTTGCTAATTACACAAACCTTTTATATGCAGAAGAATTCTACACTGTATCTGCCCCAATGGCCCTATATGGCAAAGGGATCTTTACTTTTGAAAAAACTGTTAAGAGAACAAAGAGAACTTCTTGGAAATTTATAAATTATATTTATGAAATTGAAATTCATGAAAATATCTGCTGTATATTTAAAGTGTTCACTTTTTTATGGTCCCTCCTAGGTTCTATTGTTAAATATCTCTTAACAGATTCAGCCATACAATTTCTTTAAAAATTATTATCTCATTTCTTTTTTTTTATTGTATTTCCCCCCTTTTTTTACATGCAAATAAAGATTATGATGTTCTATGACACTATTTATACAAAAAACATTGTTTTTAATTTTATGCCAGTTGAAATCGCTTTCCAAAAATTGTGATAACTTTTGTATGGTTTTCATACAAAAGAAATTTTTTTTTTTCACATTTGACTTAAACTGTACATGTACTTGTTTATCTGTTTTTAATTTAGGGAGATTAATTTTTTCAAATAGCAGTGAATTGTTTCTCCCCTGAAAATGTTGATTATTGATGCAGATTTCTAAACTGGAATGTAAAATTCTTACTTTTTGTGTGAATTGTCACTAACTTGGTTGGAGTTCTGAAGTGTCTGGACATCATTACATGTACTTTAAATCTGTTATATTATCAAAGTGTTCAACATTTAATATTATCAAAGTATCCAACACTGTATCTTCTAAAAGTACATGTTAAAAAATTCTCCCAAAATTTTATACAAGACATCTTGATGCACTGAATACAAATACATGTATAGCCTAGATTAATACTTTATAATAAATATAAATGTAAAGAATTGTGTATTATATTAGTGTGACAAATATTACATAATTCTAATACAATTTCAAAACCATGTCATAGAAGTTGGAAATATTTTTATATAAATATATTACAGTTATTTTGCCTGCCAGTCTAGCCTGTGACCCTGACATTTTTTTTTCTGTATGAGTGAATTATAATTTATATTCTGTGGCAAGTATGTTTAAGAGCATAACATGTTGATTGTTCTATCAATGACTCTCAAACTTATAACCTAGTATCTAATTTTATATTATACATTTTTTTTTTGCAGATTTTTAAAAAATTATCTATCTTTCCTAGTTTAAATTTAAAATAACTGATAATCATCTTTTTGAAATTTATCATGCTAAGATCAATGGATCTATGTCTCTACCCCACAGTGTAAGTTCTATGGTACCTTATGCTGAACTAAATGTTTCTTTTTTTTTTTTTTTTTTTTTACTGCATCCTTTGCTCTTAAGTCCTATGTTGAGCAGTGATAAAACAGGCCTCTTAAGCTTAACCATATTGGCCAGTTTTGATGCCAGTTGGGGATGTTTCAATTGGATTTCGGTTTTTTTAAAGTTCCTGTAATAAGTGAGTTGAATATTGTTTACATTTCATGTATAATAGCAGCTAGTGACCTTTTCATTGATTAAACTGTTTTTATGGATTACGCTTTTTTTGTTGATTTATCAGTTTATTTTTTTTTATTGATCCATTTTTTGCAGAACCTTAAAGGGGCCATGAGGAATGCTCATGGCGCCCCCCCCCCCCCTTAAGCCAGCATTGTACCTATTATTGTATTGGCCTCTCTACATCCCTACAATATATGACCACACAGCCATGAGAAGCGATTTAGAACTGGTAGTTAAACCCATGAATTATATTCATTAGTACAACCACCCAGGCATTTATCTATCAGATCTAGTCAGTTAAATGATCATGTTATTCTTTTCTTTCCTTGTTGTTCAGACTATTTGTGTCAACATCGGGCAGCTTTTACTTTGAGAAAATGTCTTCCATGTTATATCTTTTACTGAAAATTGTTTCACTTCTGAAATTGTATGGCCTTCCAAACTTGTAGTCTTTATTTTACTCTTGCTGCCAAAGCTGTCATGTAATGTTATGATAAATAAGACACACATACTCTTAGAACGCTTTACTTTTATAGCAAGGTAAGTGATTTATTTTTGTTCATTTCATTACTGGTGAGTAGTGTTTTAATAGAAATAGAACAACAGAAGCTAGAACTTTTTACCTTTTTTTTTGTTTAATAGCCATATTCTACCATTCCCTCATGTCATTGAAACT
Source organism: Bulinus truncatus (assembly GCA_021962125.1). Lineage (NCBI taxonomy): Eukaryota > Metazoa > Mollusca > Gastropoda > Planorbidae > Bulinus > Bulinus truncatus. The sequence goes on along the minus strand of JAGDYQ010000206.1, from coordinate 1,627,413 downwards.
CTGGGACATGGTTTAGTTAGTAGCTGGTTTTATTTTGTCTTTTTAAAATGCTTTGTTTTTCACTTTCAATGATTTGACAGCTTTAATTATTTATTTACTGTTAATAACTTTTGTACAAGCTTTTTAAGTCCAAGACATTGATTTATGTATTTTTCTATGTTATTGTATAAGGGGACGGATGGTCGTGCGGTAACGCGCTCGACTGTCGATCTGAAGGTACCTGGTTCGATCTCCGGTGAGGACCAAGGAAATTTTTCAGGTCTTGGCTCAAGTTCCCGATATATCTCCCGTGGTGCCTCCATGGCCATTGCACTATCGGCTATGGTGGGGATGAAAGAAGGGCACCATAAAACCGTCCCATTAGTGGTTTATAGGATCTAAGGGATTTCATCTCATCCTTACAGGGACTTTACACATGTTATTGTATAATAAATTTTAAAATATATAATTTAAATTAAAGTAGTAACACATTTATTGATTTTTTTCATTTTGTTTTGCTAATTGTTTTGAATATGTTTATTAGTGGGTTGTATATTTATTGAATATACATTTGAATATCTCTTATTTACTAAACTATTTACATGTATTGAGTTGCTTCCATGACTATTGCTAGTGGAGAGTTGACACTAGATACAGTTTACTTTAGCACATATTGGGTTAGGCTAGTCTGACTTAAAATGGTTCTTGTATAAATATACATAAATATATGAAGCATTTGTCAATGTTCTAGACACAAAACTTATTTAAGATTACACCTGCCACACAACTTTTTAAGGTTGTACTAGCCTCACAACTTATTTAAGCTACACAACTTATTTAAGATAGCACTAGCCTCACAACTTATTTAAGATAGCACTAGCCTCACAACTTATTTAAGATAGCACTAGCCTCACAACTTATTTAAGATAGCACTAGCCTCACAACTTATTTAAAATAGCACTAGCCTCACAACCCCTTATTATGCCATGGCTACAGAAACATATGATCATCCCTGATGGCCCCCAAGGACTAAAAGAATTTTACTTAACGAAGCGTTAAGATGTGGCGACTCTGTTTTTAAGCTCTTCATATATGAATGAAATCTCAGACCTCACAGTAGCTGAGATATTTGTTGAACATACATTGAAAATTCGACCAATATAATACATTCCTGTGGTTTCTACATTACCACATATAGAAATCTGCACATGTTACTGCGGTAACATGAGAACCTCTGTGTCTTAATTAGATGAGTGAGATGATCTAGGACTAGATCATGTCAATTCCAAGCAATTAAGCCAGGGAACATCTAAGAAAAAACTTTTCAAACTTTTGAATCAAGACCCTAATCTATTAAAATGATAAGTAAACCAAGAAAATATGCACAAGTACATAAATACATTAACATAATCGAACATAGTGCACATTTAAAGTCAAACTAAAAATTCGCTGATTGAATGTCGCCAGGGTATTAGATCTATGAACTTCTGGATGCCTCCCATTAGTTTACATAAAAAATGTCCTGATTATTGTAAAATGCAATTTACCTGTAGATATCTTGTGCTGGCGTTGTTCTTGATTAGTTGAGTCCAGCTAAACCTGGCACAGTAAACTAGTTATTGATTTCACACGATGTGATGATAACTTGGTCACGTTAATTTGCATTTGTTACGTCGGTTGTTTAAGTGTCAGCGTCAGATTACATCTTAATTACATCTTAGTTGTACACATTTAGGTATACATACATATAGGTCTTTTAAAGTAGTCAGTAACGGTCTATGGGGCGGCATATACCCGGCGCAGGGGTAGGGGGCGATTCAGAAGATTCTGTTATTACATAGGTGTAAAAAATATAACTATACGTACTATATATATTGAACCAGGGCCCCGCGCACTTACCCCCAAGCCCCCAACCCATAGGGTCGCCTCTTATAAAAGTCATGGTCAAATTATAGACTAACTTTAAAAAAAAAATAAATAAAAAACATCTTATTGACAAAGTAAATACGTTTGGCTGGAAATACTTTATAGATGCAGTTTCATTTCTCTACATCCTGGGGATCTGTGGCTGATATTACTTTGCATTTATAAATATTTCCATACAAGTGTTTTTAAGCTCCTGAATCCACTGTTTGTTTCGGTTTCTAGATTCAGACAACTTAAAACATTTTTTTCGCCATAGAAATGTCAGAAGAGTTATCGCGCAACCAACGTCTGCCCACTGCCATCGTGTAATTCAGTGGGCAGTGGTCTGCCCGCCCACCCCCCAATTAAAAATCACTAAAAAAAATTCACTCGGACACCTTATACTCGTGGGGCCCCAGAGCTAGTGCTCTGGCATGTAAAGACGGTCCTGCTGATTGTAAGTTGGTGTACATGATAAGCAGCCCTAATGTTAAACAATAACACACACCTACATCCGAACCATGGTGTCACAAGATGACTCAAGTTGCGTTACCCATTATCGGTGGTTGGATTACGCATTAGTAGTGAACCGGATCTCCATGCTATGGGTTGCGGCTTCACTTCTAGGGTGTCTAGTCACCCGCCAATGTCTCCTAACCAGTGCTCGATTTAACAAAAAACCAGTGCCGGGGATGAACACAAATTTCTGAAGAGCCGGGGATAAATGTCTATGATTTCATTCTCGGCTGGGATATTTTAGCTAAAGCAGAGCCGGGGATGACAGTTCTCAGTGCCGGGGATATCCCCGGCATCCCCGGCGGTAAATCGAGCCCTGCTCCCAACTAAGAGGTGGCGGTATAATTAAGAGGTGGCGGTATAATTAAGAGTCGGTGGATTAAATGAGGGGGATGTATAAACAGAGCCGTTCTTATGAATAGACAAACTAGGCTGCCCTAAACCAATACAAATTTCATGTTTTTTTTAAAAGTTCACATGTTCTGAGCCATCTTGATATTCAAAAGGTATATTAAAAGAAATACCAACGAGAGATTTACACTTATCGTTGCCCGCCACACAGAAAAACAATAGAACTCATCAGGGTTAAAATGGTTTGATAATTTATAATTGGGAGTTTTGAAGGGGTCATGTATTCAAATATTATAAGAGACTCAAGACTTGCAGACGGGAACTTAGACAGTTTTGCATGTGACCTACAAAATTTGAATACCCCGCACTGACAGTTGTTGGTAAACAATATACCACCGGGAGCGTATTTTGAATACTCCACACTGAGAGTTGTTGGTAAACAATATACCACCGGATTGTAGTCACAAATTATTACTACTGCATAGGTCCCCTAATAATGTTCCAATATATTATTACATAATGTATCACTGTGATCTGTCTGTGTCATACTTGTAATAACCTCTCAACTTGTTTTTAATATTTGTTTGTATAATAAATAAGAAATAGGAACAAAAAAACCGCTTCTATTACTAACTTAAAAAAAAAGGTTTAAAACTTAAAACAGAATTGTTAATTAATAGAAAAAAAATCAATAAATCTACTGGCCGCTTTTGTTAAATAATGTTAAAACCAATACTTGCTCACAGAGGAGACTTAAAAAAGGTAAGAATACAAAAGCTACGGAGCTATTCGTACATTGTTGTTGTTTTTTTTTTAGGGTATGGGGGGTTCAGGTAGATTTGGTGGACCTGGGTTACAGTTATACGAATGGAAGCCCCAGACATAATACGGGGCTGGGTTAGGTTTATACTATGGAAACCCCAGACATAATACGGGGCTGGGTTAGGTTTATACTATGGAAGCCCCAGACATAATACGGGGCTGGGTTAGGTTTATACTATGGAAGCCCCAGACATAATACGGGGCTGGGTTAGGTTTATGCTATGGAAGCCCCAGACATAATACGGGGCTGAGTTAGGTTTATACTATGGAAGCCCCAGACATAATACGGGGCTGGGTTAGGTTTATACTATGGAAGCCCCAGACACAATACGGGGCTGTGTTAGATTTATACTATGGAAGCCCCAGACATAATACGGGGCTGGGTTAGGTTTATACTTTGGAAGCCCCAGACATAATACGGGGCTGGGTTAGGTTTATACTATGGAAGCCCCAGACATAATACGGGGCTGGGTTAGGCTTATACTATGGAAGCCCCAGACATAATACGGGGCTGGGTTAGGTTTATACGTATGTAAGCCCCAGACATAATATGAGGCTGGGTTAAGTTTATACGTATGTAAGCCCCAGACATAATACGGGGCTGGGTTAGGTTTATACTATGGAAGCCCCAGACATAATACGGGGCTGGGTTAGGTTTATACTATGGAAGCCCCAGACATAATACGGGGCCGGGGATAGGTTTATACTATGGAAGCCCCAGACATAGTACGGGGCTGGGCTAGAGTTATACGTATGGAAGCCCCAGACATAATACAGGACTGTCGAGACAAACTAAATAAGAACTGGGGCCTATGCAGCTTTAGATTACACGTTTAAATTTTAATACAAAAATACAACAACAATACAACACAACTTTAATGGTCGCTTACATTAGCTGTTGAAACAAAACAATAAAAAATGTAAAGATCTCTTAAGCCACTATGGGCTCATCGGGGCAGATGAAGTGAAGGATTCATCTGTTTCAGTGTGATTAGCACAATGCACAGCGGCTTTTAATCCCCCAACTTATAGTCAGGTACCCATTTAAAGCTGGGTGGACTTGGGGGACTTTCACCAGGACCTGAAAAAATCCCAAGGTTCGAACCGAGGATTCCGCCGGTCGACAGTGGAAGAAAAATAAAAGTATCCCAACAAAGACAAACAGACATAAACAAACAACACAAACAGACATAACTGCAGATGTGTTGTGTGTGTGAGTGTGTGTGAGTGAGTGTGTAATCCCTGTAGGAATGAGATGAAATCTCTTGGATCCTTAAGCCATATATGGGACCGTTTTATTTCACCCCCACCTTGGTCGATAGTGTAATGGCCGTGGAGGCACCACAAAAGATAAACCGGATTGGGGGGGGGCTTAAACCATGACCAGAAATATCAATTGCTCCTCACCATAGATCGAACCAGAGACCATCCATTCCCCCATTACAAAATCCCTCCCCCTAAATGGGATAATTTTATAGGTTTTTGCTAGGGAGCGACCGATATGCCTTTTTACCGATAGTCCGATACCGATATTTCCCCCCAGCATTTTTACCGATACCGATATTTTCTTTTTAGGGGCTGTCCATTATTTATGTCAACAAATTTTTGGCGATTTTTACCTCCCCCCTCCCCCTTGTCAACAACTTGTCAAACTTCCAGAGACCCCCCCTATAAAATTACGTCAACATTTGATTACCCCCCCCCCCCCCAAAAAAAAAGGTGGCTTCCAAAATGTTTATGTGGCAAAATTAGTAGGAATATAGTTAGTTTAATTAAAATACTGAATGTTAAGCGAGTGTGTAACACAGAACTACAAACGCTGCTTAATTTTCCTATTTATTAAGTAATTATATTAAATTTAAAAATGTAACATTGTTGACGTCAACTTTTCTTGACCCCCCCTCCCCCTTGTCAACAATTGTCAAAAATTTTCTGACCCCCCCTTATTTTGTTGACGTAATTAATGGACAGCCCCTTAAGCAACAACAATGCCAAACACGTGTTTTTGTCGTGCTGTATGACGTATGTCAACCAATGTTCACAAATTTTGTAACACTTCGCCCACGCGTGTCTTGTTTACCCCCCCCCCCTCCCCACTTCCAATCCCAAAAATAAATACACACAGATGTTCACTAATTGTATCATTCAAGGTCATACATTAGAATTAAGAAATGCCAATCCTATTGTTTCAAGGTCATATCTCTGATGTAGACAAGACAATTTCTGTTTACGGGTTTTTTTTTTCCTTTTTTTAAAATCTTGTCTGATCTGGTTATAGAATTGGGTTATTTAATGATTTTTTTTCTGCAACTCTGTTGTGAAAAAAAGACAATGTATCGGCAGCCAAAAAACGGCCGGTCCGATAGTTAACCCATAGTGCCAATATCGGTTCGACTATCGGTCGCTCCCTACAACAATCGGCCGATCCGATATTAACCGATAGTGCCAATATCGGTCCGATACCGATACCGATCCGATTATCGGTCGCTCCCTAGTTTTTGCCCTGCCCTAATTTTATCCCCACCACAACCGGGAGTGCAATGGTTAAGGTGGCACCACGGGAGATATGGAGGGAACTTTCATCATAACCTGAACAAATCTTTTGGTTCTCACCGGAGATCGAATAAGGGATCCAGGACGACAGTCAAGCGCTTTATCGCACGACCAGGGGCGCCGAGAGCCAACAAGGGCCCCAGGGCAGGACATCATTGCGGGCCCCTTGTCAAAATACAGTCAATTCCGGATATAGTCATATGAAGAGTATATACAAAAAGTTTTAAACTAAATTCATTTTACTTTGCCCCCGTTAATGCACTATCGCCGATAAAGCTACACAAGTTTTTCATAGCAATGTAATTTTGTGGAACTGACTTTTACGACATGCAGAGAGAAACTTTGCGGGCTTTTCTTCTTGCAAACACTTCAATTATATTGTTGTAGTCAATCGTTCTTGCAAGTCGACCTTCCACTGCCAGCATTCCAAGGCTGGTTAGGCGTTCTTACACATTGTCGATCTCAGAACATTTTAACTCGGGCCAATGTGCCGAAAGATCGTTCTGCTTGAGCAACGGTAACCGGGAGTGTGCAGAAGATACGTAGTATATTGACTACGTTTGGAAACAGTATATCGATTTTCAAATTGTGTAAACGGTTCAGCAAGTCAAATGGCGACAAACTTTTCTGCCCGAGGTTTGCAACATGTATTGTTTTCAGATGCTGCAACTCATTCAACAGATCGGCGCTAACATCAACAACATATTTATACTAGAGCTGCTGTTCGATTAAAAATTTTAATCGAAATTAACGCATAATTAAAAAAATTATCGCAAATTAACGCATATTTAATCGAAAAAATACTTTATTTATTAATTGTAACATTTTTTAATTCTATCAACATGTCATTTTAAAATAATAACGTGTTGTTATTTTTTACGCACTTACTTGGCCTAAGCAAGAGTATTAAACCTTTGTGTGTGTGTGTGTTTGTGTGTGTGTGTGTGTGTGTGTGACGTCTTTGGCAAGCCAGACCTTGAAATGTTCGACTCATTTTTGACGCGAGCAAAAGCATCCTTGTTCATTTGTTCTGTCTCACATGTGGGTCGCGACTTGTTATAAAGTGTGTCGTCAACAGGAAAGAAAGAACAGAAGATGAAAAATGAAAGCCGACCGATAACTTCAAAGAGTGTCATTTTACACAATATTTTTTTTATTAATATAACTGACAGACCGATAAAAAAATATTTTTTGTTTTTCACTAAAACATTGAACAAATAGTTGATAGTAAGAAAGTAAATGAATGAACGAGTATAAGAATAACTTCAAAAGAAGATTTAAAGTAAATTTGTCCTTCAACTCGCCGACTGTGGTAGATGACGTCACTTACCAACCACAAGTTACATTGTTTCAAAGCCATGACACTTGTCAATCAAACTATAACACGTGCAGATTGTTCATTAGTTTAAATTAAGAAATGGCAATCCTATTGTTTCAAGGTCATATAGCTGCTATGATTTTATTTAAACGTGACACTCTGTGTTCGGGTTTTTTTTCTTCCTTTTTTTTTAAATCTCGTCTGATCTAGTTATAGAATTGGGTTATTTACTGATTTTTTTAATTTTATCTGCAACTCTGAAATAACACCATTTGGGTAAAATTTAACGCATTTAGGTGTTTGTGTTAAAAAATGTAATCGCATATTTTTAACGCATTAATTACGCTTTAATTGCACTAAATCAACAGCCATATATAAAATTTAACTCAGTATCACAATAATTATGAAAAATACAACCGCTGTCTCGGGTACAGATGTTTTAGCAAGATGTTATACTATCAAAATACGATACAAAATTATGCGCAAAGAAAATGATGATACAAAATTGCTAGCATCTCGTTATTTTGGTCTAACTATAAACGGGTTCATTATACCTTCAACAATACACTATAGTACCTCCACCAATACACTGCAGTATATAATGTAAACTAGTGAATGAAAGTTTTCTCTTTTTACATCGACCTGTAAGGGAGCAGGAGGTTTACTTGTCGAAGGGCTAAATAACCAAAACATCTTCATCATATATTACAAGTGGGGCTTCAGTCGACATACCTGGGGGTGAGGGTATGTGCGAATTGCGGCAGGGTGGGTGTGGTAGATCTACTTAATAAGTGGACGGAACTTAAACTTCAAATGGTGAAATTCTTTTATTTATCATTTTGGTGAACTTTCCGCATTTAGTCAAATTAACGCATTTAAGTGTTGCGTTAAAAATTTTAATCGCAAATTTTTTTGACGCGTCAATCGCTAATTAACGCAGTTTAATCATCAGCCCTAATTTATACGCCAGGTTCCTGGCTGCGATGAGGACGTCTTCTGTATTCATATCATGATATTTCCACAGAACGCCGAACCATTCGTCCAAATTCTTCGCTGCTTCGTATCGTGTTGTTAAATTCGCAATCACGCAGTCAATCACGACGTAGAAAACGGAACGCTTGAAGTATTCGTGTCGATCCTGCTGATCATCATTGTCGTCGAAAATTGTTCTGTCTGGTAATTGTCGTCTTCGTTTGTGTTTTGCTCTGCTAAACACAGGGATTGTTCAATACCGCAGCTCTCAGCGATAAGTTTGCTATCAGACATTATCTCATTCCACTTGGATCGAAGCAGTTTTAAGTCGCCATTGAGGTCACGAATATTAGCAGCTTCGACATCAAGAGTTGCTTCTCTTGCCTGCAGCAGCAAATTTCTAAAATTTATAGCTTTTAAATTGTTCAACCACAGCGATGCCATCAGAATTGATTCGAAAGAAGACAGGTATGAAATCATGTCGGCTACATCAGAGCGAGTCTCTGGTGTTAAATTCAGTTCCTGCACTTGGGTAAGCGCCGTCATTATACCTGGCAAATGCGCTGTGAAATATTATAAAATTCTATTGATAACTCTATGGCTTTTTACACCGGGAGGAAACGAAGAGGTTTATCGATTGAGCGAATTCTGGCTTGTGATTGGATTGAGAGCAAAATGCACGCGTACAAGTTTCACCTGAGCTAATCCCAGTGGAAAAAGCCATAGAGTTATCAGTAGAATTTCACAATATTTCTATGGAAATCTATTCATAACTCTATGACTTTTTTTCCACTGGTACCACTTCATCTTCATTATATGACAAATTCTATGATGGGACACATCATACTCAGATTTCAAGTAATGTCTAAAAATAGTTATACACCAATTCACACTCGGATTGGTTTATGAGATCTAACGAGCCTCAGCAGTCGACTGAATTTTTAAGTTTCGTTCGGATTGGCTGCTATCGGCTGTCATCGACGTACCCTCAATAAACAATGAGTCGTGAAAAAACTGACATGGTTGGGGCGGCCGGGTCCCCTTACAGATGCGGGCCCCCTGGCAATGACCCCCCCTCTCGGCGTGCCTGCGCACGACCACCCATTAAGATAGTCAAATGGGACTGCTGCCTGTGAACACCACTGTTAAAGGCCCCCCCCCCCATCCTCACCAGGAGTTAAACTTTTCTTTTGTTTATATACAAATATTCTATACGCTTTTGTACTAGAAGTTCATTAGTAATAGGCGACAAAAGGGCAGACAATAACATGACAGATTCACCTCAATACACCACCATTTTGTTTAAAGAAATTAGGCCCGTGCAACATTCTTAGAAATAGAATGATTATAATGTATTCAAGTAGAAACATAAGGGGACCCTTCAGTTTTCTTCTCTCCTTGGGCCCCACTCATACATGACGTCAAAGCCAAGAGCTACATATAAACCTGACCACCCCCCTCCGCCTCTCCTTAGTTACGCTTTTGAATTTTTCCTCCATTTTACCTGATCATTACAAACTAAAATCGTTGGGTTTGTCTAATGGCAATTAAATATGCTACATTTTATCACTCGGTAATATTTCTAATTCCATTTCCAAAATAATCAGGTCCAAAGGTCTAAGAGCTCTTTTTTATGTTTTCAAGACCCATTGTAACACGCAAGTGGATAAAGACAGGAAGCTATAGTTTGGCGGTATCTGGACATAAAATGGAGTCATCACCAAGACAACAGCCAAACACTAAGCAGTCAATAACATTAGACGGCATAGGGTTTCTTGGCGGGATGGCTAAGGTACCGAGATTAACACGTGTTACACGTTGTTATTGCGTGTTGATAAGAAAAGAAATAAGGGGAAGTGTATACCTCATTGACTTGTAGGACGTAGGTCTAGCACCAAGTGGACTGGTCAATGTGTGTTGAGTTTCTGGAACTTATGACTTAAAATTAAGGTAAAAATAAAGTTTTTTTTTTTTTCAACTTTCCAGTTTGTAGATGAAATAAAATATTGTATGTATGTATAATCAGGACTGTCTTGTGCCAATTAGACCGATTGCTCCAAATTGGGCCCCGCGCCTGGCAGGGGCCCTGCAATTTACTTTTAGCTAGTTAATAGTAATAGTTGTTTTTGTAAAAAAAATTAGAAGAGGGGCCTCGCAAAGATCGGTTAAATTGGGCCCCGCAATTCGTAAGGCCGGCCCTGCGTTTAATATTAAAAAATAACAACACAAGAATTGAAACCAAATTATCGTTTTCCTATTGTTAAAAAAAAAACAACAAAAAACAAACAACCATTTTAAATAAAGTAAAGGTGACTCAATCATCTCTACCTCCTCCACACCCACTCGACCTGACCATCGCTATAATTCATACTCAAATGCTTCTTGCAGGACACACCAGAATATAAACTCAATTTACATTCAGAGGATCAGATTAAATAAAATGACACACGAAAGAGAAATAGGGCGGAGACGGGTGGTAGGGTGGTTAAGCACTCGACTGAGGGCTCGATTTCCGGCGAGGACCAGTGGATATTTCAGCTCATGGTTAAAGTCCCCCGCTATATCTCCAGTAGTGCCTTTTATTGTTTCCTTTGTATATAGCAATTGTTAGCAGTTATAATCGGTCTTTTTGTTTTCAGGAATTATTCAATTAGAGTTTCTATACAAATATTTTAATAATCTTTAGATTTCATTAATATGATTCTTTTTTTCAGATTTCAACCGTGCCCTGATATTGTCTACATTGTTTTAAAAATAGAATATTTTTAAATTGCTATTTCAAACTGACGTCATGGGATGTACAGGAAGTAAGCTGCAACACATTGACAATCCCAATGGCATACAGAGGGTTAATAAAGACAATCGCAATGGCAAACATGGGGCTAATAAAGACTACAATCATCATGCCAGCAAGAAAGAAATACCGGAGAAAGCAGTACCAAATGGGACTAAGGAAATTACGATGCACGATGCAGTGCAGACGACAACTGAAGCAAGCGAAGTATCAGTGAAAGAAATCACAAGTGAAATGATTTTAAACGACGAGGGGAAAGACGCCGCCTGTTCGGAACATGGGTCGGAGGCAACTGATGGTGACGCCGCTGAACAAAAACATGAAAAGGAGAGTGGAGAACCAGAAAGTCCTATACAAGACGCCGTTTCTGGAGAACTTAATATTGTGGAACAAACTGAAGCGGAACAAACTGAAGTGGAACAAAATGAAGCGGAAATGAATGAAGTAGAAGCAGACGAGTACATGTTGAAAGCAACAGTTGATATTGATGATTACAATGAAGATGAACAGAAAACCATAACCATGGAAGGTGACAGAGAAGGTAAGTAAATTATTGCCCTAGACACTTCACCACAGCTACCCTAGCCACTTCACCACAGCTACCCTAGTCACATCACCACTGCTACCCTAGTCACTTCACCACAACAACCATAGTCACATATTTTTAAACTATCCCTTTACACACTCTAGCTCAGAGGTGGGCAAAATATTTAGCTTCGCCGGCCGCGTTGGGTTTGTTAATTTGGGCTGGACCAAGAGCATGTATGGGCAGTTGAAATTAACTACAGTAAATAAAAGACTAGGCCTGTGCTTCCCTCTGAAACGAATGGCGGGCCGCAGTTTGGTAATGGTTGTTCTAGTTATATCTTAGTATTTTACTGGTGTATTCCTTATTTAACAATTTACATTTTTTTATAATGTCTTAGTGTTTTTTTTTTCACATTTTTTTATTTACTACGTTGACAAGTGGGGGGGGGGGGGTAGGGGGGAGTTTAATGTGGAGCAGTAAACAAGCTGAGACGGGAATTGTGTGTGTCTCCTCCCCCCCCCCACCCATCCACCTCCATCATCAAAGCCGAAAACGTTTGATAAAATTTAACTAAGAAACATATTTTCTTAAATATTTCTTCGTATATGTAAAGCACACCGTGTAACGGTCCTACAGAAACCTTACATTGTTAAAACCTTGAACTTCTGCAGAAAGTGAAAAAAAAAGAATCATAGATGTTTTGAGATTCAAATATTACTTTATGATTTTGAACGCCAGCAGCCGATACCTCTCATGGAAGCCAGGAAAACTGGGAAATTTAACACCACACTCATTTTATTTTATTTTTGAAAATGTACTTCCTTACTGTTTGCCGTTATTTCTTTTTGGAATTAGACTTTTTTATATTCCAGGGGAGGCCACTTGAGAGAGCCGCATTCCTTTTTTTAAAAGATTACGGTTTAAAATCCTAACAGATTCTGACCATAGTAAATTTGACCACATTTAATAAAAAAAAAGAAAATAATTATTTAATTATTTGACCATACATGCCACTCACTATGTACACCTATATTCCACTATTTGTCCCATATTAGCCACCGAATGCCCGATATGTAGTTTAGACAAGGTGGATTGTGTATTGGCGTTACCTTCTTTATAAAATCTGCTTGATACTGTTTTATTCTACTTTGGTTGTTATGAAATACAATAAAACAAAATGACAATAGTCCTAGAATTACACTGGGAGCGCGCGTCCTGGATCATGATTAGGGAAGGGCCTCGCGAAAGATACACTTTATTTTTTTTTTTAAATCGAGGGGCTGAAAAAAAAATGTCTGCACTAACAAGACTCAACCGACCTTAATCCGCATCTTTTATTAGGAAGTAAATAATCCATATCATAATCCTGGGTATAGGATGAACAAGGGCATATTTTAAATAATTTTGACTGGACGATATCAGTTAGCAGGGGAGATCACTTTTATATTCCATATCTGAATGAAATAATATAATGTTACATTTGCAGATTTTTTATTAAAACTGAGCAAAGAAGTTATATATAAAATGAGCTTTTTGGTCTCCCGGTGAGTGAATATTGAGCGTAAATGTCGCTCGGTTATTTAATTAAAATATGCGAGGGGATGAATTTATATCAAGCAAAGAAACAGATGCACGACCGCCCCTTCTTTATACGCCACTGATAAGTCGCCCTAATGTTGATATTTTAGCCTCATGGTAACAATAGTCAACTCAGCTGTGATATATATCTCTCGCCGGGCTCACAGGCGCTGTTATCCGACTCCCTTTATAATGTTACGGCTTTTGAATATTTCATTATACAAAGGTTTTTTTCTTCTTCTGAGAATGCTTCTTTCATTGGTGCATTGATTTATTGTGAGTTATGCCCCTCTATTAGCGTCACATGGTAACCAGTGCCAATGGTTTAATTACTTAGTTACTTAAATATAGATAACCTTGTTAAAGGCGTAAAGGACCTATTACATAGCACGATACGATTAATTTTCCACCGATTACAAGTTCAGTGCCAACTCACGTTTTCAAATTAACCATAATTAGTTTATAATAAAACTACGTCAGGGAGTACTTTTGGACTGGGAGAGTCCAGGTTGAGACACAGCCCCGTAGGCAAGGGGGGCAGGGGGGGCCGTGCCCCCCCCGGTTGTGGTGGAGCACCACCCCCCCATAAAAAAGAAAAAAAGTAAAAAAAAATAAAAAATAATTTAAAATTTGAAAAACTGGGTTCGCCGGGTATTGGCGCCCCCCCGCCTACTTGCCTGGGCCTGGGGGCCGGGCGGTGGGAGACAAAAAAAGAAATTCAGAACAAAAGAATGCACCTATTTTATATCAGAGAGACCATTTTTGTTTGCTTGATTGATAAAATTAAAGTCTTAAAAAGTTACCTTCATGATGGTACTATCGAGCGAAAAACTGAAACTAATAATGATTAGTTTCCGTGAAACTCAATAGCTCAAATAATTTGTAGGCATACTAATAGAAAAGAATTCGTTAGTTATGAAATTTATATCTATAGCTGGATTGTTGCCAGAAAATTTCGAAAATTGTTTTTGGAACACGTTAAAAAAAAGTCATAAAGTAAAACAGAAGTTGAGTGCTTTACTTTATAACGGTTTCACATTTTGAAACAACAAACAATAATCACATTTTATTTATTGGTTGAATTCTATGTACAAAACAAGAATAGCAGGTCTATGGTATTTTGAACAAAATAAATTAAAAAATGCTTAGCATATTACAACTATACATTAGCAGTAGGCCTATATATACCTAGTACATTTTGCAATTTAGTCATGACACTTTTCAATCTGGATTACCTAATTTGTCTGGACAATTATACCATCTCCAGGCACGTGACACCTGCTTGAAAATGTTTGATCTTAATGATGTAAATGTTTGTTGTTAATGGTGTAAATGTTTGTTGTTAATGATGTAAATGTTGTTAATGATGTAAATGTTGTTAATGATGTAAATATTTGTTCTTAATGATGTAAATGTTTGTTCTTAATGATGCAAATGTTGTTAATGATGTAAATGTTGTTAATGATGTAAATGTTTGTTGTTAATGTTGTAAATGTTGTTAATGATGTAAATGTTTGTTGTTAATGTTGTAAATGTTGTTAATGATGTAAATGCTTGTTGTTAATGATGTAAATCTTTGTTGTTCTGTCTTTAACAATAGCAGAACACACACGGACGTTTATAAAAGTTATAAATCCTAGAAAACTGGCGCCCTCTCTGACGACTCCCAGCTTTTTAAACATTTCACCTTAGTTCTCTCTTGCTTGTAATTGACCAAACAAAAACTCCTACATGGGCCCTATTAGAAGAGGTGCCCTAGGCAGCCACCCAGTTCGCCTGTCCGTCCGTTAGAACAGTTCAGCCCACAAAAAGTGTTGTGAGAAAGAAAATCATTTTAACGGGGGCTGCCATAAGCGCGTGACTCGTTTGGTCTATTGTAGCTCATACAGCAGCAGCCCCGTAGCGTGAAAATTCTACAGCAGGGGCCAGACATTCTACAGCAGGGGCCAGTCCAATAGCGGGGGGGGGGGGCAGGAAATAAATGTTACTAAGTAGAGCAAACAAGCAGAGGAGGCCAGACAAAATGCGGGAGGGGCCCGGTCCCCCCGCACTCTACGGGCCTGTATACCAGGTGCCCTGTGGCGGCCAACTTATTTGAGATGACTAAGAAAATACTAACATTAGAAGTTTTCTTACACCACATATGTAAACTTCTAATTTTTCCCCATAGGCTTACAGAAAAAAAAAATGGGCTGCTGAAAAACAAATCAAGAGCCGTGATTCGTTGCAGAATATTGTAAACAAATAAATTAAAAACAACGGGGGCCCCGTACATGTGTACCGGTTGATCCCCACATTAGTGGCGGGCCCTGTATATACTTACTGCTTACATTGTCTGTTTTTTTTTGTGGTTGATAACATTCAGTGCTAAAGCAGTTAACTGTACTCATTCGGTTGATAACATTCAGTGCTATAGCTGTTAACTGTACTCATTCGGTTGATAACATTCAGTGCTATAGCAGTTAACTGTACTCATTCGGTTGATAACATTCAGTGCTATAGCAGTTAACTGTACTCATTTGATTGATAACATTCAGTGCTATAGCAGTTAACTGTACTCATTCGATTGATAATATTCAGTGCTATAGCAGTTAACTGTACTCATTCGGTTGATAACATTCAGTGCTATAGCAGTTAACTGTACTCATTCGATTGATAACATTCAGTGCTATAGCAGTTAACTGTACTCATTCGGTTGATAACATTCAGCCCCCCCCCTAGCCCCCTCGGCTACGGCCTTGCAAATGATCATCATTAACCATTGTATCGTGATGCCACTATACAAATGACCATCATTAACCCTTGTGATGCCACTATACAAATGACCATCATTAACCCTTGTATCGTGATGCCACTATACAAACTGACCATCATTAACCCTTGTGATGCCACTATACCAATGACCATCATTAACCCTTTAATCTTGATGCCACTATACAAATGACCATCGTTAACCCTTGTGATGCCACTATACAAATGACCATCATTAACTCTTGTATCGTGATGCCGCTATACAAATGACCATCGTTAACCCATGGTGACCCTAATAAGTGGTAGTCATTAACCCATTGTTTCATGGTGCCCATGTAATCTGGTAACCAGCCTAAAACAAAAAGTAGAATGTCTACGAACTTTTTTCTATACAGACAGCCAAAAAAAAAAACCCTTACTTTACTTTGCCTTGGATATTTTTTTAAAGGAATGAAATCTGTTTTCTTTACAAATATTGGTTTCTCTTCCCTCTTCTACTGATACTAAAATATTGTTCCCATCATAATCTATACTAGAACGTGAAAAGCTGAGTATTTTTTTTTTGTCTAACAGCTGATCAAGCAGATGACTTACAAAACAATGATGATTTACAGCCTGAAGAACTGCAGCTGACTTATGATGACATACATCATTTAAATGATGACCAGCCACCTGCAGATGACACCACAGGATCATAAATCAGCTGGTTGTAAATTGTCAGAAAACAATTGAGGGGGTGAGTTCCAAAACCTACTAAGTACAAAATTTTCAAAAATTGAGGTATTGTACTCATTAGCTTATTTCCCTATATTGGCATATATTCTGGGAGTGGTTAATTCAAAAAATTGTAAAATACCGTTTAAATCAGCGCTATTAATTATTAACCACTCCCAGAATATATGCCAATATAGGGAAATAAGCTAATGAGTATGATAACTCAATTTTTTTAAATTTTGTACTTAGCAGGTTTTGGAACTCACCCCCACAATTATATATGTCAGTGCATGAACTTTGGTATGACGCAGGTAACTCACAATGGCCTTGTTTATCAAGTTAACATTGTTTATATATTTGTGATGTAAAATATAACCATTTTGTTAAAAAAAATAAAAGGCTTGGCTTATTTCAAAAGAGAAAAAAAGTACTAAAATAAATTAAAATTGTCCAGATCAAACAAAAATTTAAAGAAATTAAGATGACGAAAAAAAAAAGATTTGGCGCCAATCTCAATGATCAACTTCCTTAATGAACCTCGCTTTAAGACATATTAATTCCAGGAGTTCTCAGATGATTTCATCTGACTGGACTACCTTTTAAAACCAAAACAGCTTGAAGGGCTGCCTACAGTAAATCTTAGGCCAGCCCCCCCCCCCACTTCAGTCATTTTTACCAGGTTGGGTGTGGGGTGCATTAAGTAACAAAATAAAACTTATTAGGGCGATTCATCATTGCATGGGGAAAAAATGTCTCCGATTCTAATGCATTGTGGTTCATTTTTTTCCCTTTTGGCAAGCAAATCAACGAAAACTAAACTTTTTGAAAAAATGACCACTTTAAGAGGTCGCTCAAGTGACCCGAAGTTTCACTGTATGCGATAATGCGGCAGTTCTGATGTTGTGCTTGCTTTTTGTATAGTGCAATTTTAGTTCATTGTAAAATTAAAAGTATACCATGATATTAGTGTTGTTTTAGTCCCAGGTCATATTTTAGTTTCAGTTTTTTTTTTTTTTTTTTTTGTTGTTTTTGTTTTTTTGTTGTTTTTTTTCGTCAACGAAAACAACATTACATGATATTAGAATTTTAGATTATAATTAATTTTATTATTCAAGTTTGCTGGATAATAAAGTAGTTTTTGACTAACTACAAATTATTGAATTGATATGGCATCCACATCAAGTAATTCGCAAAGTGTATTGACAAGACGTATAACTGAAGTTTGGTTGATTGGACTAACGGATTCTTTTCTACCTAGCAATGTCTTACCAACCTTGGATTATGCTATGAAGATGGTTTTCTATAATCACAAGGTACTGAAGAAGATAATATCTGAAAGCAATAAGGTAACTGTTAACGATCTTCAAAAAATAAAATCGAATAGTTGAAGACGAAAGAAGACATCAGAAGGCTACAGTTACTACAAGCAACAGCGAAAGTGAGGATGAAGGTAAAGCAGGGCTCGATTTACCGCCGGGGATATCCCCGGCACTGAGAAGACATTTATCTTCGGATCTGCAGAATTTTTTTTATCCCCGGCACTAGTTTTTTCTTTAATCGAGCACTGAGGCAAAGATGATGACGATTTTAATATAGAGATTGATGTTTACTACAAGATGCTTCTGTCAGAGGGTTCGATGCCAGACAAGAAATTTGAAATCAGAATTTCAATTTAGATGTAAATGCCCATTGGTCATTCACTGTGACGGAAAGATAATGGAGGAAACTACAGATTATCCAGAGCTGCAGTCACACGTAGACAGATTAGCTGTAGTTTTAACTGGCAAAGAAGTTGAGATTTTAGATTTAGCTAAAATAGCAACCGGAACTGGTAAGGCACAAGCCAATGCAACAATACAGCTGTTAAGGCTATGGGAGGTATCTGATGAGATTATTGGTACGTGTTTGACACAGCATCCGTCAACACTGGTGTTACTAAGGGGACATGTAAATTGTTGAAGAGGAGCTGTTACATTTTGCCTGCCGACATCATGAGCATGAACTGATCATTGGAGTTATTTTTTCTCTATGGCTCCACAAACAGCCCTAACATTCCACTGTTCAAAACGATTTTGGCCTAAGGTTGATCAGCAGCTGTATAGTTCACTAGAGGATTCGAGACTAGATGATCCGTTTATGGTGGAACACAAACACGGTGTTGTGTCATTCCTGCAAGACAGTCTGTCAAGTGCCTCAAGTTAGATACCACGCGAAGTTTACATAGGGATTATCAAAACCTGTTAGTTGATATTTGGCATCAGTGTAAGCAAGCAACCGTACCACTTTCATTCGCTAGGCGCTAACCATATGGCTCGCTAGATGGCAAAAGTGTTATACTGCTTTAATATCTACTTGTTTAGTAATCGGTTCTAGCTCACACCTTCAGAAGTAAAGATTTTGCAAGAATTCTGCTTGTTTGCCACTCACATTTAGCCAAAGCTTGGATCTTATGCCCTGCGAGTCGTGATGCTCCGTTTAACGATCTATTGTTATTCAAATAGATCTCACGAAATTCTGTCATCCACAAAACGTTGTCTGACTCTGCGAAAAGGAAATTTGAAAACTATCTTTGGTATAGTAGTCCAGAGGTGCTTTTTCTTGCGTTGTTTTCTGAAAAAGTTTCTGCAGATGAAAACCGCAGTATTGCTGAAGACTGGCGATGATTAGAAGAATCGAGTGTTGAAAGTGAAGGATTGCACTATCGTGGGGACAAAAGAACTGCATCACTTTGTAGGTATCTCATCACAATTTGCAATGCGTTCAGTCGGTATTGATACCAGCTTCGTTAAAGTTGATCCAGTATCCTGGAAACAATTGCTGAAGCTAAGTGTATTATTGATGACTTTAAAGTCGTCAATGATGCAGCCGAGCATCATTTAATAAGTCATTCTCTAAAACGGAATCTGAAATACAGAGATTGCCGCAAGTTTGTAGAAGATCATAGACAGAGAGTGCCAAATTTGAAGAAAAGTACACTGAAGTTATATAAGAAGCGTTGAACTGACGATCATAAGTAAAGTGTATTTTTTATAATACAAGCAGTAACTGTCACATATCACTGTATTTTATGTTATTTAACATTTCAACATGTCTAATTCGCTGCAATTAATATTTAATGTTGATTTTAAGATAATGTTTAATTTAATGTTTATATTATAAGAATTCATGACATCAAAGAAGATACTATAAACTTCAGTCTCGATGAGCGACCTCTAAATGTAATTCAATTTCAATAAAATTTGGCACTAAAGTATAGGAATATAAAAGGAAAAAAAATGTAACAACAATGCAATATAACATTGTGGGACGGATGGCCGAGTGGTGTAGATACTCGACCTGAGAGTCCTGGGTTCGATCCTCAGTGAGGACCATAGGAATTTTTCCAGGTGAAATTTGTTTCAAAGTCGTCCCACAAGTCCACCCAGCTTTAAATGGGTACCTGACTTTAGTTGGGGAAGTAAAGGCGGCTGGGCGTTGGGCTAACCACACAACCCCTTCATATGCCGAGGTTATAGAAACAGATGAATTCAACACTTCATCTGCCCCGATGGTTATAGAAACAGATGTATTCTACACTTCATCTGCCCCGATGGTTATAGAAACAGATGTATTCTACACTTCATCTGCCCCGATAGGGAACCAAGGGAACTTTACTTTTTTAATATAACATTGCCAACATATTTTTTTTAATCACCCTAAAAACATATCCTTATCTGAATAGCTTAATGAACAATTTTTTGGGTTTAAATTTAAATTTATGTTTCAAATAATCTGCAGGCTAGGCCTAAACTAATTTTATGATAGACAAATGGTTTTAAAGAAAAACAAAACACACACACACACACATAATAAATGAAACAAAAAGACCACAATACAGGCAATACTTTATTCAAAATGTTTAGATGGGTTTCCCTTGCATTAGAACAACTTGTTTAGTCAATCACATAAACAAAATAATTCATAATTTAAATTATATTTATATATGTATATATGTATAAAGTTAGCAAATTAATGTTTTAAAAAAAAAAACATGACATGAAAAGTAAAAATGTTTCAACTCAGTACACGCAGAGAAATAAATTATTATTTTTGTATTAGACAGGTTAAGGATGGGAAAGGTAATAATCTTGACTTTCTATGCTGTCTCATCTAGTGACACTGTTTACATGAGTTTAATTAATAAAGTGAAAACAAATAATGCTGGAAATAAAAAAAATCAACCATAAGAAATTTGAAGATATTACTTACATTGTAACTAAATTTTATGAACTTATCGAGCTGCATTTGAAAAAATTCCAACCAAATCATTGCAGGGAAAAATGTAACAGCATATTTTATTTTTTTCTAAGAAGAAATTTAATTTGCAAATTTCTATATTCATTGACTATTTCTCTGAGTAATGACAGAACGTTAAAATAAAAAATTTCTGATAAAACTTCCTTGAGTATTTTTTAAAACGTTGCCAATCTGATATACTGTATAAATAAAACTGGTTTTGTTCTAGCTTTCAATAATTGATTACAAATGACTTGCAAGAAGTTTACAGATTTAAAAAGAAACATTTCTAAAATCCTACGTTAAATAAAGCAGTTTATACTGCTACATAACTTCTACTGAACTACTAATGATACTTGCCTCATATAAACTAATGTATTGATTTTTCTTCTTATTAAATAATTACTAAATATTAAACCTCTTTTTCTCAATACTCATTTCAATTTATCAAATATTTAAATATTGGTATTACATGATCGAGCAATAGATTAGAACATACATTACAGGTTCTTTTAGACTAATATAAGAATTCATTGAAAATAAAAATTAACATAGGGCTATTGTAAAGTAGGTTTTACTTCATTTTTATACCAATTGACAACCATACATGGAACCAGAAAAGTTAATGTTGGATAGTATAAAACAAGTATCTAGAGAGCATTAATAAAACCATTATTTTTTTTAAAACTTTTACTGCAAATCTAAAAGTCTATTTAAACCTGGTTCCTTTTACAGCTCATTAAAAAATGAAACATCTTGTATATTTTTAATAACAAAAATTTCTACACATTTAATTATTTATTTGGGTAGAATGACTTTTTTCATGAATTAAAAAAAAATTAAAACATTTCCACTCTTAAAAGTTAAAATGTAAAAAAAAAAAAACAGTTTGCATAATTTAGGAGTGTGAAAAATGATTTTAACAAATGTATCATTATTACTATAAAATATCAAAACACATTAAGTTATTAAAATTTGAACTTTCAAAGGCTTAAAAAAAAATCACAGCACTGCAATCCACTTAACTAGTTTTCCATAATTACAGAACAAATGATGAACAAAATTCTATAAAATCAAGAGAAATTTATTTGGTAAAAATACTGAAGGCCGACATCCAGACTACTTGATTTGCTTATTATTCAATGTATAGAATTACAATTAGAGAATAGTAGAAAAAGTTGAAAATGGGGTAAGACAGCAGTAAATTAATATAAAAATTGTAATACTAGAGATAAAAAAGCATTTGTAGAAGTCTTTTAGCCTTGACTTCAGCATTGAAAGAGAGCTGACCCTTTTTCATTATTTAGTATTTACTAATCATATTAGAGAAGAAAAAAACAACAGGTGTGCAATATCTGTGTAACTAGTGGAAGTAATAATTTCATGCTATTCTTCTAGTTCTAAATAAAAAATTTCTTTGGTATGACAAATACATCCCCCCAAAAAAAACTTAAATATTTATTCAAGGCAACTTATTAAGTGCATGTAAAACAATCATTGCTATGGTAGTCATCAAATCAACAATGTCTATGTAAAAAGAAATGCTCAACTCCATCATAAATATTTTAAAAAATGTACAGATTACAAAAAGGCAAGGTGCTACAATGTTAAAAGCATTTCTCTTTAATTCAGAAGTGTTCATAAATAAATAAATAAATAAATATATATGTATAGTTTTATATACACATATACATATATAAGAATACATAAATAGTATGAGATAAAACAAAAAAAATGTTCAACCTACATCACAGCCGTTTATATCTTTGTAATATCAAGACCTAAATAATACTATACTGCCCAACATACATCTTTCAATAGAAACAAAATTTCATAAAACACTTTAAAAACCAGTTTTTAAAATATTTTTTAGACCAAAAAAAAATCATTTTTTAATGAGCTATAGATTACACCAAATTGTAAATCAACTCCGATAGCTATAACTTTATTGAAACCTCAAAGAAAAACCTTTAAATCTAGAATAGAGTGATCTTGATGAGTTTAAAAAAAAACAACAACTATGGGGTGACTAATGATTTTTCTTCCTCTGGATCACAGTTGAAATTTTTGACCAATCACAGAACCCAACACTGTTGAATGAAATGTAGCTTCAACAGTTAACTTTTCTTACAAATACCTCACTGCTACTATTATTCTTTGTCAACCAAAAGTTTAGAAGCCATTCATTCTTTTAGATACCACATTTTTTTGGATGTGAGACTTAGTTTAAAAAAAAAATATCAAACTCAGGTTTGTGAACTTACATCATCAAAAAATAATTATAAGGGACTAATGAATTTTTTCCCATTAAAACCATTGTTATGAATAAATTTGAGCAGGACAAGAAAGTAACCATATGCACTTGTTGTCCAGAACAAAATTTAGCTGGCTCTTTCTGTCAAAGCAATTGTTTGACAATAAACAAACAAAAAATAAAATAAATAAATTAAACAGCAATGTTTACAACATACATTATTTACATGGGTGGGTAGGGGTGGGGTTCACTAGAGGGGAGGGGGGGGCATCACAGCCAAGAAAAAAAGAGGTTTTTATGTACATAACTGACAGGTATGAGTTGATGCATAAAATAACTAGATTATTAAGTGACAGAATCATTGGGTCAAAAACAAACATATTCATGTCTATGCATGATCAAATGATACCATTATAAAACACTGTTTTAAGTGTAAACATTTGTACATACAAAAGAATAGTGTGATTATAAAAAAAATGCTGATTAGGTGGCAAGCTTTCTTATTTTTTTCATTTCCACTAAAAGAAAATACTACACATATTAATCTTATATAGTAACACAAAAAAAAGTTTATATCAGTTTAATATACGCTAGAATAAAAAAAATGATTCCTACATATCTACTTTTGTAGCATCTAATATGATAGTCAATATATCAACTGAATTCATTTAATCATGGGTAAAAATTTAAAGAGAAAACAAAATTTGAAAACTTTGTAAGTTTTGAAGAAAATGTACATTGCAATCAGAGCAAAAAAAAAAGTGTTCAAATGTAATGCATCACATACTAAAGAAACTACTCTCTTCCACCCACTACACAACTATCTACTGTCTACAGTTCTAACTATGTAGAAATTAAGAGTGATCATCATATTGCCAAGTAAACATCCAGGCATTTGTTGAGTAACATAAATAAGGCCAAAATATATTGCATAAGTGAAAAGGTTTGATTAGGCTATGTATATTTAAAAAAAAAAAAGACCAAATGTAAGAGGCTGGGGAAATAAAGAGATGAATATGGCTGAAATCAATATGAAGTCTAGAAAAAAGACCACACATTTGTACATTTTCTGGGATTTCTTTAGAAGAATAATCAAAGGGAACATCTCAGTTTCATGAAAATATTTTTGTTCAAAAGACATTATATATATGTTTTCATACTTCCACTCAATACTTGCTGTAACAAAAAAAAATATCACGTAAAGAGGCAAATAATATTCTAAAATTATTTAAGAACGGATACTTAATATAAAAAAGGGGGTATAAAAAAAAGACCTAGCTGTTTTTGTCAATTACTTTCAACTGCCATTTGTTAAGTGCATAGATAAATTCTACAGATTGCAATGGAAAAAAGAACAAAACATCAAAATCTTCAAGTAGACAAAGATAGGGAAAAAAAAAAAAAGTCGATCATAGTTCTCCCCAAAATCGATATTATTTCACCTTTCAATGTCAGAAAAATAATAATAAACAATAGCTATTAAACCAGCCTTCTGACCATTACTGCGTTTCTTTTTAAAAAATTATAATAATGTACAGCACTATGTTATATTTAAGTTTTGAAGTGTGAATACTCTTAGCACATAATCAGCATGACAAACCTTACTACAAATAATAATTTTTCAGGCAAATTTTTAAAAAATCAATTACATCTCAATGATGACAAACGCCATTTCTTTAATTTGAAGCGGGCAAATAATAAATAAATAAATAACTGTATATCAACTATCAGCTTTTGAAAGTTTATGTTCCATGTTATAATGGGATTGAAAGAAATAAAAGAATACAATCTCAACTTATCACAGATAAACAATTCTTGTCAAATAAAAAAAAAAATCACTTTGTATAATATAAATTATATATATATAATGTCATCTAAATTGTAGCATTTAACATTTAGATTGAAATAAACATATTTGTCTAGTACAGTCAATCCGTTTAGATTTGAAGACGATTCCAGAGAAAGGTATGATAAAAAAAAAAAAGAGCTTAGCAGTCACCAGACAGAAATTTGACACTAGCCTTAAAAGATAATTTTATTTTCACTGAATGAACCAATAGTGGACTTGGTCATAAAAAAGTTAATAAAAAAAAATGTCTACATTTACAGTACTTTCATCATAGCATACTGGATAGAAATGCATTGATAGAACAAATTTGTCAAGGAAGTTTTGACGACAAGAATATTCCAGAACAGGGGTCCACAAACTGTGACATTTTGCCAAGAAAAATGTTTGATAAAGAAAAACAATAATAAAAAAAAAAGATATAAGCTAAATATACCAATGTTTGCTGGAGAACATTGTTAGTACATTTATTTACATTTGAGATGTCACAATGCCATTATTAGAAAAAATATGTATGCACACACTATACTAGATTAAGCAATTATTAGAAATTTTGGCAGCTGACATCATATGAGTTTACAACTCACCATGACCCACACTATGGGAGCCCTGTTCTGGAGTAATGACCGGAAATGAAACAAGGAATAATAGTTTGACTTGAACTGTAGCCCCTAGTTGATGAAGTCTAATAATTGAATTATGTACACAGCAGATAAGGCTTTAAAAATGAAAAACAAAACAATAACAATCTGTCAAGGCTACAGTTAATGCTTTTTTTCAACTTCCAATATTTAGCAGAATGAGAGAAAAACAAACCAACATGAAGCTTATTGTACATGATAACAGCTACTGATCAAAACGGTGTTTCATAGCTGAAAAGAAAACTGAAACAAATCTATAAAAAAAAAAAAACGTTAAAACTAAGTTAGTAAAATACGCTAATACTTTGAAAAAAAATAAATGTTAAAATGGAACATTTGAACTAAACTAAGTGGATAAAACTCACTGACCTAAGTCATAATAAGATGATCTGACAAAGCTGGCAATGGCTGATCACATTAAATGTAAATTAACTATTTAATAATGCAACATGATTATATATTTCCTTTACGAATGAAGAATAAAAAAATGATTTCATCAATCCTGTCACCACAGCCTCTATTTTCTTTCAAATCTATAAACAATCCCATTTTTTTTAAAGACCTGATTTTTTTTTAGTTTTCTGTGATAGTAAATTTAAAAACTTTCTGGGAAGATAATTCTCAATGATCTTGGCTCCAACACAATGTCATCATAAACTGACAAAGTAAACATAAATATCAAATTATTCATAAAATAAAGGCCGATAAAGAAATTCTGCCCCAGCAAAATTTTTTTAAATAAAACTTTTTTTTCTGAAATTATCACAGCCAATCAGCACATGAACTGTGCTATTTGTTTCCACCCGCAAAGTGAGAGGAAAAAGCCAGAGGTACTTATAAAGAACAAATGGCGAACATTTCTCACAGTGAGCATCCATTTAACACTACATTGAAAAAAAAAAAATATCTAAGAAGCAGTATTGAAAAAAAAATGGAATTCAAGCTCTGTTTGTAAATAAATAGAAACACAAGACAAAAAAAAACAAACTAATAGAAGAGTCAGAGGTTAGGGTTCACACTGAGAAGCCTGCAAGTTGTTTCACTATTAATCTACTTACTGGACAACTGAAAAGGTGGGATGTTCTGTAACAATGCAAGTACAATAAAAGAGAATTAATTATACAAATTTGTAAGGGGTTGGGGGTGGGGGAGAGAAGAGAAATCAAGCAATAATAAAATAATTAGAGTGAAAGACATCAGTTCTACCACAAAATTCAAAAGTAACATGTTGGCTCTAGTTATCTGTATCACTGCTTGATCTTTTTTATATCTAAATATATTACTTTCTGCTGAATATGTTTATCTATTTATGGCTGCTATTTACTTCTGATGTAAGAGAAATGGTTTAAGCTATTATAAAGTCCATGAATCATGCAAGCTTTTTGATAATAATAAAAAAATAATAATTTGAAATGATACTAAGTTGTGAAAACTGAATGCACTAATTAAGAATGGAATATGTATGACAAATAAATAATAAAGTAGGTTAAGTTAGGTTTTAATTTTTTTTTACCCCTGAATCAGAAATAAACGCTGGCTCATATTCCAGTTTTTGTTAATGAGCAATATTGTAAAAATAGTCAAGACAACTCAATTCTTTTTTAATACCTATGTCAAACATTTCAAAAATATCAAAAAAGAATGTCATTCTTATGAATATCTTTTTGTTTATAGAAATTGTAATGTTATTTTTAAAAAAATCAAATTATAAGGCTTCTGAAATATATTACAAAAAAAAAATAAAATAAAATAAAAATTCATAACAGCAGTACAAATCAAAGCAATATTGAAAGGTACATTAACAATCTAAGAAAATATCATAATAAGGCATCCCAACATTTGCATGTTATTTTCGTATAGAATTTTTGCTATATTAATTCAAGTAGATCTGGCTATTAAAGTATAACCCATTTCAGTGTTATCTAATCAAAATGAAAGCATTGACAACAAATACAGTATTTAAAATAACACAATTTCCCTTCTTTTTTTCCTCAAAAAAATTAAATTAATCAAAGAAGAGATAAAAAAAAAGCTTATTAATCAAAATAAAATCTCTAATTAGGTAAGTATGAAATCAAATATAAATAAGCTTTTGGCCAGCAGAGAGTGTAAGTGGGTAACCAATTCACCCATAATAAAATTCATGTCAGTGAAATAAGATACTTGTAAGCAGTTATTTTAAGAGGAAGATCAAAGACAAAGTAAAAAAAAACAAAACTTTTTTTGTTTGTTTGTTAATTATAATAATAATAATAATAATAATAAATAAAAGCCAAGAGAAAGCAAAATCAGTAGGGGCTTGATCACAGTGGTTTTTACTGTTGACAGTAACAATGAATATCATGAGTGGTTAGATCAGATCAAAACAACAGCCTTAACATCAATGATAATGTCACAAAATATTGTGGTGAGCTATCCAGCTCACCTGTAGAGGTAGATTGGCCTAAATGTTACACAAGCAAAATAAGAATGGTAAAGATGGGAATTTAGAAAAGTCTTCTTTTTTTTTTTATTATTATTATTCAGCGTTGTATAACGTAACAAACACAGCCAAGATCAAAGAACATTGTAAATATTTCAATTGAAGTAAGTTAAATCTTTACATTTTTGAAGCAAAGAATGTCGGAAACATTTTAAGAAAACACACCGTTATTTAAACAAAAAATTTTCATCAGAAACAAAAAAAAACATTTTATTTAGAATGGAAGAGTTTCCTAATTTGGATGTGCCATAAAGATTGTGTTTAGGGCAATTAATAACACACTTAAAAACATGATGTTCACACTTATAGTGGTTTACAAAAATGCTGATAAAAAATGGCGATGCAAAAAAACTTTTCAATGAAGTTCGCTAGTGTAAAATAAATTTGTACAGAGGCCACTAAATGAAATATCAAGTGCACCTAGCATGAAGTGTCTGTTCTTTGTTCTCTTGTTAAATTAAGATGTCCTACATCCTTGTAAACAAGCATCAGTAAGAAAACTTAACTATTTACCAGGACAGCTGCTAGACCTGCTTCGGTGAGCCATCAGACCCAGAAGTTTGCTGAGGAGTTGATGGTTGCTGCAGCTGTTGATGATGCTGCTGCTGTGGTAGACCTGAGTTTACCTGCTGTTGATGTTGGGGCATTGTCTGTTGTGAATGCTGCTGGGAGGGTGGGCCTTGGGACGAAGCTCCATTTGAAGAGTCCAAGCTTTCATTGGAATGAACAGCTGAGAAGTAGCGGTCTGGAATTAAAATAAAATGGCTAATTGATCTGGACACAGAAAACAATATTTCTATTTATGCGAAGATGTTCCTTTGAGTATGCTAATCAAAATTGTTCTTACCTTCTCCAAGAAGAGCCTCATCTGTGTTGACTGTTGGCATAATGTTAGCCAACATGGAATAATCCATGTTTTCATCCATGGCTATAAAACTTGAATTCCACTTTGGTATAGGTGTGGACCTAGGAGTGGTACGAGGAGTAGCCATAGGAGATGTTATTAAGCTGAGTGTTGTTGGGCTAATCACACCACTAACTGGACTAATACTAGGGTATGTAAAGGCCTAAGATATTTAAAAAAATGTAGCCAAATTAGTAAACTTTAAATTTATAATTAAATATAATAAAATTTTAATAATAAAACTACAGCCCAGTAAAAAAAGTAACATATAAATTAAAACATGTAGGTGTCTAGCAATTTAAATATGTAACATGCAGGATCGAAAAAAGCAATACTAAATGTTAAATGACTTATCACTAAATGTCCCACTCCCAGCTAATGTTATTACACAAGTGTTCTAAATTCTATACCACTACATAGTGATCATTGGTGAAGTTTATTTGGAACATTATATCAAATTACAAAAATAGTTTTTTTTTTAAACAAATGAGGACATTTAAAATAAAACAAAATATGGATGTCATTTTGTGTGTACAAAAATAATCATCATTAACCTCTTGATTGCTTAAGTGGAATACATATGAAATGGGTTTCATGTCTCTTTGAATGTGATATAAACTAATGCAAAAGTGAAAAGTTAGCACCATTTCCATCTATAACCATTTGTAGAAGCAATCAGCAGCTGGGAGTCCGTGAGAAAATTTTGGGGGTCCGTAGAAAGATTTTGGAAATATTTAGCAATATCTTTTATAGTATTAAAATGCAAACAAAAATATAAAGGAACATTTTTTTAAGAGTTTCACTCTCTCTAGGTAGGCACTCAAGAACATGTGGGCTCATTAGTTGAATAATACAAGATTTATTCAGTCTACAAATAGTACACAGTACAGGTTAATAGTCAGGCGAAATCAGAGTATATTGTGCGTACAACTGACCCAGTTGCACGAGTTAATGTATTCTGGTGATGAACTCGCTGTAACAACAGACATGGCGTTCTCCGGCAACCAAATCTAAACTGTTCTTGAACTCATCTGCTTTGTTTCCTCTCTGGTACACGTCTCACTGTGTGTCTTCATAAAACACAGCATGGTGCCTTATATAGACAGACTACCCATGCTGATAGCATCAGCACTTTCCCATCAAAACTGAATGTGGAGATCATTGCCTAAGTGTGTAAGTGTAGGTGGCGTATGACACTATTTCATCCCTCGTATCAAGACGGGTTGAACGATTGAAGTAAGGGTGCGAGTGGGGAGGGGGTGAAGCAGAGTTATAACAATATTCAAAATAACGATGTATGCTTGCACAAATCACTCACTTCACAAACTGTAATAGAGATGGGGATACAATAAAGTCTTAGAAAGCCAAACGTTGATTCTCAATGTATTATGAAGTAAACAATTTTACATGAAATAAATTAGTGAGAATATTCAATATATAACACTTTGTAAGATTTGCACATGTGTAGTAAAAATATGTAGATTGAGCTGGAAAAGTTTGTATATATTTGTTTAAGTTTGTTTTTGGCATGGCTATAATTCAATATTCTGATATTGATGTAAACACATACTTAAAAATGTTGTTATCTTTTTCTTTTGTGTTAAAAATTTTTCTTTTGTTATACTTGAAAAAAAAAAAACAACCTTTGATCAGAAAAGAATCAATCACATTTTATTAAATTCAATGTGAGGTCAAAAAGGTTGCCGACCGCTGGTCATAAGCTTGTAATTATGCTAAAGGCCCATATTTACACAACATAAAAAACAATTAATCAAAGTTTTGATTAGCGTGTCAGTCCTTATATTAGCTAAACAAAATATAATGTATAAAAAGAGTGGATTCCCAAAGTTTTTTTTATACTGCCAACAAGAAGCCACTTAAAAAAAATGTATTTGTACATGCATTTTCCTTTCTGGATTAGATATATTGAACCTATTTGTTAGTGGGCGAGCAGTAGAACACAAGCCTATATTCTAAACAATAAACATTTAAAGCCATTTATTATTCTTTTTTTTTCAAAGACATTTCAACTAACTCTTTTGCAAAAGTAGGTTTCAAGATACATAGCACTGTTTAATTTTTGCATCAACTACTAATATTCTCCACATCATATCTTAATCATGTAGCAAACATATAAAAGATTCTGTTGCTATATGTCATTCCTCTCACAGGGCCGCAGTCACATAACTAACTGAACGGTATGCCAACTCTCCAAGTAATATTGAGAAATTAAATAATGTATATGTAAAGAAACGTCCCTTTAGGAAAAATAAAATATCAGTTTAAATCAGTTCAAATGGAAATTGATAAAAGTTTTACTTTTATTTCACCAACTTTCGCTGCTCAAGATACATTTATGTTTTTTTTTTTTAAATAATGGAATTTAAATAAAAATTAACCTTTTACTTGATTACGGAGAGTTGTCATTGCAAACCTCATGCAAAGCTCACCTGAGGGTGTATGTGAGTGAAGGCATGCTCAGATCGAGACAGCAAGTTAAAGGGACTAGACATGATGGTTCGACTCACAGGAGGAGTAGTTGGTGAGCTAGACACACCTCCCTGAGAAACATGATGGCTTATGGAGCTGTTACCTGCAGGGAGCAATTCAACAGATTAATGGATGATATAATTTGCTTTTAATTACTTTTAGTAAACATTCATACTTAGAATTAAAATCAAACAGAATAAAAAATGATCTACTGCCATTGTCTTTTTTTTTACATTAAAGAAAAGTTATATTCAAATTTAGTAATTAACTTCACTAATGAATTCATTGTATTTGCCTCATCTCCATTTGAACCTTTTATTGCTATAATAATGGAACTTACAAATAACTCTCTTTTTCATTTAAAATTTTGCTTTCCATTCTTTATGTGAAATATGAGACTATATCTTTGTCATGATTAAGTTTGGTAACAGCTTTTTTATTATTGAAAATTTTTATCAACATAAAACACACATGTATAAAGGTAAGTTACCTGGTGAAGTCTGACTACTTAGCACTGTATGTCCATCTGATGCCTGAAGGATAGCCACTGGTCTAGCCAGGTTTGGAGGAGGTGGAGGAGGAGGTGGAAGCATACCAGGGGAGAAAAACTGCGTTAATCTGCTGGGACTTCTTATCGGGGAATTTTGTCCTGACTGAAAAAAAAATACAAACAATAAGAATGCATAAAAAAAAAAAATTAGGTAGAGCCAAGTTGCAGCTGTTTAGCTTTACTGTAATATTAATTGCATACTTACATGGTTTTGAGAATTTTGCGCTTCTTGACAAACAAGTGTGACAAAATCAGAGAAAGTATCGTTGTTTTGTTGACCCTCATATTTAATTCCATGCTGACCCATTATCATGCCATGATTCAAACCTAATTTTTAAAATTAGTCACATGTTAACTTGATAACAAATGTTTTGGATGTGTATTCCTAATATAATCACATATAAGAGAATATCTTTCACCTACTAAATTATTTCTCCAACTTCTTTAAATAAGAAATGAAGAAAACAACAAATCATGAACTGAAGATTATAAAGACGCCTCTTTATAAAGATAACATTCATTCAGGTAAATTAACTAAAGGGATGAACTACCTGGACCTGGGGAAGCGTGTTGCTGTGAATGTGACGGACCTACAGACATCATACTAGGCGTATGTGTGCTCATAGGTCGAGGGGGTGTAGGAGCAAGCTGTCGTGAATGTTGCCCACCTAGTCCACCAGACGGGGATACTGGAGCGAACCCTGGTTCTTGCTTTGGCTTAACAGGTAATATCATATGTGGAGAGTGCATTGATGGACCCTGGCTCAAACCTATGACAAAAAAACAACAACAAAAAAAATGTAAATCAACTATTCTTTTTATTCATTGATACATTTTTTAACATACTATAAATGACACACAAAAGTCGAATAAACATAACTTACCAGATTCCATATGGTCACTCTGCCATGATGGATGACTGAGTCCACCCTTTGAGTAATAGCCACTCAGATTTTCCTCCCCCTCAACACTCTCAACATCATCTTCTACTGATGACATGGAGTTCATATGGTTACGTTTTAGTTTCTTGTGGGGTTGACCTAAGCGTACACAAAAAAAAAATATTTATACATGTAGTTTCCTCCAAAAAACAAAATGAATAGCTAAATGTAGCTTTTACTGTATAAATTATATATCTCTTTAAAGTGTGCTTATATATTAATACATTTTCCACTTTAGATTTTTAGGTAGCAGGATAAAAATTCTGCACTTTTAAGTATGTTGCTATTTTGCAATAAATTTACTTTTATCCAACACAATCTAGGTAATCAAATGTACATTAGTCAATCAATGAATATAATACATTGTATACATTTATCTACACATAAATACATGTATATACATTTAGATGTTCCATTGAGGCATAAAATCAAAAGCTCTTACAGCATTGAATATAAAGAGATGTCAAGATCTCCAAGTATGAAACATTAAATGAGCAGGCGTTGCTTTGAAGTTATTTATTTCAATTTGGGCCATAATGTCATTATTTTTTTTCAAAAAGCGACAGATTGGTGTTAAGTCATTTGAAAATGTATTATTTTTCTAATGAAAACACTTATGTATAAAATGCCTTAAATATTTATTCAAAACAGTATCCTGCAACTGCCATTAGCTAAATAAATGTTGGGAGAAGGACAGGAAGCTGTTAAAACTTACTGTAAGAGTCACCGGCAGGGCTGAGTGATGACTGACCATTGGGCATAGTCACAGGATGCATTTGGACCATAGATCCATGCTGATCCTGTGGACTGTAGTTATAGTAGCTGGGTGAATCCAACCTGTCTTGTGGCAGGAGTGTATGGGTTCCATTGGGTGTTACCATTATAGATGCTGTGATTTTAAAAATGTCTCATAAAATGTATACAGCGTTTCTTTTTAATAATTATAATATAATCAATCTAAGCTTCTTCACTAAATGATATATTTACACTATCTTTTATAGAATAATAAAAAAGATGCTTATTTATACAGCCGAATATAATATGCTGATTTATGGTAAATCCATTACACACTCTTTATAATATTTAAAATTTAAAAGTATAATAAATTATTAATTTGAAAAAGGGGGGAACCATTTGACTAATAAACATTCCAAATAGAATTTCTATTACTCTTAATAAATAAAATAAAAAATTTATTATAAAGTAACATGCCACAAAAGATGTCACATGACTTGCTAAGGAAATGCTGACCTCTTGTTACACGTAACAGCTCTGACGCAGAAAATACTCCAGTTGCCATAATGCTGTCGTTGCCAGATACCCCTGAGTGTATGTTGCCTGGGACTGGAGGTAATAAAATGTCTTGTGATATATGAATCCACATAATAAATGTACATTCTATTTTTTATCCAAAAAATTCATTAAAAAAATCATAAATATTTCACGTCAATGAACATTAAAAAAAAAACAACACAAAGACTAAAATAGAAAAAAGAAGAAAAAATTATAATCTTTACATTGAGAACTTAAATAGAATCACTGATTGACCAATTAATTAATTGGTGGGGAAAATAATATCAGTACACATGTTCTGACATAAAATTATCTCTATAAAGTGTTATGAAAATTTGTAGAAAAATATAAACTGAAACTATGATTGCTATAAAGCAGAAGAGTTGATGAACTAGGATATAAGACCTAAAGAGAATTTATTGATTTTTTGCAATATAAAATACTGCTCCATTGGGTTACTTGAGATTTATCCATCCTTGTTAAAATTTTTCTTCAGTCAGTCAATGCTTGTGAACTTTTATCTTAATAGTCCTGGTATATGAATGTGTCTAATGTTCATGTCCAAAACCCAATAAACTGAATACCTATATAAATGGCTTAAAAAGTTCACAAGCTCAAGTATATACAATAATATCAACAGTATATTCTAAGAGATTGAACAATTAGTACTTGTTCAATAATACACATTTATTAGATCAGTGCAGCATAAGAGTTAAAAAGAATACTATGAAGTTAAAGAAACGAAAGAGATTAGACAAAGCGAACATGCTTTTTTTCCATGTGTTTATCAAGTGCAACTCACCTTTCATATCAGGATCACCATTCAAAGACAAGTCTATGTAATCACCTCTGAGATCAGGCACTAAGAAAAGTGATTAAATGGCATGAAGAATAAAGTCAACTGTACACAAAATTCATTTAAAAAAAGGTTTGAAAATTTAATTAACATATAATAATCACAAAAAGAGCAACAGGATTAATAATCAGATTAGATTAACATAATAAAACTGAATATATTATTATAATATATTAATACATACATATGTATACAGCTTTTTTATAACACAGTGTTAAATATGTATGTGTTTTTAAAATAACTTTCTTCACTAATATTTGCATTTAATTTTCAATATTGATGAATATCTAATAAAAACTTATCTCTAGAAAAGAAACTTAGCGAGAGGCACCTATCTATAATCAAATTATACTAGAAAAATACTAACTTCACTGTGGAAATTAAAATGAATAGATCAAGGTGGGTTGGGAACATAGAGAGAATGAAAATGAAGAGAGGCACCAAAGTAATATATAAGGAAAACCCTTAAAAGAGGAGAGAAAAGAGCAGACCAAGAAGTTTAAAATATAAAGGAGGAAGTCAAACTAATAAAAACCTGCACGAGGCAAAATAAAAAGGAAATGAGCATTCTTACATTTTCGTGCCTAAAAAGTAAGAAAAATCTTTAAAAAAGGGTTCATTGTGGGCAGTTATAATGAATATTCTTAAAAATTTCTCCACTATGCAAGCTCATAACACCCAAAAATTGTTCAGTTAAAAACTATTAGAAGTATGGACATAATGCTTTTTAGAAATGTTATATAATCAATTTTGTTTATGACATGGTGTTTTTTTTAAAAATATCTTCTTAAGTTAATTTTATGTTTAGAAACAAGCTAAACCAGGAGCAGGCAAACTTTTTGAATTGCAGGCCAAACTGTTTTTATAAATTTGACAGAAGGGGAAGACCAGGAGTAGAAATTTGACAGAAAAGCCGAACCTAGAGCTAATGGATGGAATTTTACAAGAAATAATATTAATTAAATGCATGTAAAATAAAATGTCCAGGTTAGTCAAACAGTCAAATGGGCCATACTTAGCCCTTGCTCATGTCCTGAAAAACTAACATATACTTGATTTCTTACTACAAGTACTTCCAATATTACATTTGGAAAAGGACTTAAATTTCGAATATTTCTTTATAGCGGTTTAAACAACCCTATTCTGATTCTAAAACAAAAAGAACCCTTCTAATAAAAAGAGAAAAATGTTTGTAAGGGATTTTCCCAAAATGTGTAAAGCACCTTTTTCAAGATGGTCTGAAATTTTTTGATTCAAAATCATTTTTTTCTTAAAAATTTTCCCACCATTATAGCATATTGTCATTATTTTTTAGCAGCAATTAACAAACAGTAAAATATGTCACAACCGATGAACACTCTTCTACCTCCACTAAAAATTAATTTTTATAACATCTGTATAGGACTACAGAAAATTATTGATTTGATAAAATAGGGGCAATACAAGTAGCAATTTTGAATTTTTAACCATTTTATGCCTTAAGCTTCAGCTGTATTACCAAGTCTTATATTTTGACCAAACTCATAACAACTATTGGGGGCAATTTTACATTGCCCTTATTACATCCCCACCCTGACACAACTACAATGAGATAGAAGTCTTATACTAGGATAGAAGTCTTATACTAACTAGGATAGAAGTCTTATACTAGGATTTAAACCTATTAACTACACTAGTTAGGATCACAAACCTAGTAACCAATTTTACTAATGACAATTGGAAAGCTGTTTCATGCCATATAAAATCTGTTATGATACATCTTTAATTTAAAATAATTTTTAATAAAATCTTATATTTTATTAGACCTAAAATAATAAAAAAAATTTCATTAATTAATACAAGGTTGCTATAAAGTTATCTTTTTTCAATCTATGTGTCGATTTTGTAAGCTAATAATAATCTTTTATAATTTGGTCATATGAGACCGTTTCAACCTTAGATTTTTTAATAATCTCAACACTCTGTGTAACAACACAAAGAAAAAAATAAAGGAAAACTACTCCAAAAAGGGTTTCACAGACTATTCAGCCCAAAGAATTAACACTGCATTAAGCGCAATGGAGGTAAAAAAAAATAAATCAACCTATTCCAATTAAAACTGTTCAAACAAATTTTAGCACATGATTACGTAAATGTAAGCAGACTGTCAATGTCACATAAATTACATTTTGTTGTACTTTGAAGATAATTTAAGAAATATGGCAATGTTGATGAAATTAAATTTGCTGAAAGTAGAGCTTATGTTAACATTACATTGTGTGCTCCATTCAAGGATGTTGCATTATGATGTAATTATATTTTATGGACATGGTGCTTATGTAATTTTTACATATATATTTTTAACAAAGGTGTTTTTTTTTTATAATAATAATTAAAACTTATTGAAAAACCAGAATTATGATAATCTGTAAGTTTCATACAGGTTTTAAAAGATCATAGTTCAAACCCTTGAATGATGTATATATCTACAACTAAATATTTCCCTAACAAAAAGACAAAGCCTTAAATATCAACAGGAAACATTTCTTCAGTGGGGACAAAGGCCACACTTTACAAAATCAAATAAGAACATTACATGACTGAGATTAACCCAGTTTTGTGAATAGTAATAATCAGGATTTATCAGTCTCCCATTAGTCTTATTAATGAGCACGACAAAAATGAGTAAAATTCCTGTAAGTCTTTTATTAGGACTAGAACAATTTATATTTTACGAAATTCTTATTAAGAATACAAGTTAAAACTTTGAATCTAAAAGAAAATATTAAATATGTGTGTGAATTTATTTCTTTCAGCTAAACATGGATTTTCTTATTTGATAATACTAGTCATATTCAATATAACTATCAAACAGGAGAATCGTAAAGAATATGCCACATTTTCATTCCTTAAAACTAAGGTTCAGAGAAAGAGAAATAACACCTCACATTACACTGAATATTTCTATACTTATAAGACGCATTTGCTGTCTGTCTGCCTGTTCCCTTATAACTCAAGATCCAGACAACCAAATAACATGAAATTTGTTACACATACACATAATTACATGGGGAAGGTTATAGGACAGGTTTCGTTTCATCTCGATGGGTAGTTTAATTGTAATTAATTATTTTTATTTTAGTATTTTACTATATTAAAGTAATCTCGACGGCGCCATAAATAAAATTTCTCTGTGACGTCATTTCCCGATGATACATTTTACATTTTAAAATTTTCCTACTAATAAAGTCGAATAGAACTTGTGCGCTGGTGCTGTATCATGCCTTTGTGCTGCAAAGAATTGTTGTTGTTTTTTCATGCTCCCTGATTTGTACAGTTTGAGGAAGGTAAAGGAATGAAGAAGGATTTTAGAAGAAGTGTGAAGCCATAATAATAAGTATATATATATATATATATATATATATATATATATATAGAGAGAGAGAGAGAGAGAGAGAGAGAAAGAGAGAGAGAGAGAAAGAGAGAGAGAGGGGGGCAGGGGGAGAGGAAAGGAGGGTAGGAGGGGGAGAGAGGGAGATGGGAGATGGGAGAGGGAGGGAGAGAGTGAGAGAGAAAGGGAGGGAAGGAAAGAGAAAGGAAGGGAGGGAGATAGAGAGGGAGGAAGGGGGAGGGAGAGAGGGGTGGAGAGGAGGGAGAAAGGAGGGAGGTAGAGAGGGGTTAGGGAGGGAGAGAGAGGGGAGGGAAGGAGAGAGGGAAAGAGAGGATGGGAGAAATGGGAGGAAGAGTTAAAGAGAGAGAGGGG
Organism: Bulinus truncatus; assembly: GCA_021962125.1. Taxonomy (NCBI): domain Eukaryota; kingdom Metazoa; phylum Mollusca; class Gastropoda; family Planorbidae; genus Bulinus; species Bulinus truncatus. The sequence goes on along the minus strand of JAGDYQ010000206.1, from coordinate 1,588,357 downwards.
GGGCAGGGAGGGGGAGAGAGAGAGAGGGAGGGGGGATAGACTGGGGGGAGAGAAGGAGAGGGAGAGATGGGAGAGGGAGGGAGGGAGAAAGGGAGGGAAAGGGAGAGAGAGGGGGAGGGAGGGAGAGACAGGGTGTAGGGAGAAAACAGAAGGTAAACAGATAACCTTATTTTAAACCTGGGCAAAGCCGGGTACTTGCAACTAGTATATATATATATATATATATATATATATATACACACATATACTAAAAATATCTATTTCAGAAATGGTCTATTTATTTTCACAATATTTGAACAGTAATGTCTGTTTGAAAAAAGAACAATTATGGAACTCACCATAGCTGTGAATAAAATTGGCCAGGTATAGATCCAATTCTCTGACTGAAACACTTATATGATGCGGATTGACACAAAGATTAGGATGGAGACAATCGGGTGATTTCTCCAACCTTTCTCCATCTGTAGATTCCAGAGGTATAGCTTTAAAAAGAATGACCATGACAAGATCCAGTCGCCAGACTTTATCAGCCTGTCGCAAGCAGTCTATGCGTCTCATTTTGCCTTTCTGGTCTGGATTGCTAAGAACACATATTGGTGTTCGTTTGCGTGTGATACTAAGAACAAAATCCTCACGACACTCTTGAGTGATATCCTTTCGCAATTTAGCTAAAAGCCTAGAAGCCCATTTCTGTTTTACATCAGCCTTTTCATTCTATAATAAGATTAAAAAAATATAATAGTACCATGATTGAATTACTAAAAAAATGAGTTTCTGTCATCTGTTTTCTTAATTTAAAAAATTCACGTCTTTTTTTAACAGCTGTTTTAAATTATCCTGTGAAAATGTTAACAGATCAATATAAAAAATAATCAAAACAACACTAGGGTTGATTTTATAATTGAGGTTCTGGTGCGTGCCTTATGTTCTCAAATACATTTACCAAATAAACCACCATGAATTAATAATTATGGCAGAAAGTGAGTAAATACTTTCCTATAAAAAAATTTTAGTCCGCAAATATTTATGGCAGTGGGGTTTTTTTTTTTTTTTTCAATAATGTTAAATTCAAATCTGAAATTGTTAATTTTGCAAAGCTTGAAATAAAATGAAGTAATTAAAAAAAAACAACAACAACAGACACTATGAAATACCTTTGTCATGATAGGCTAAATAAACTTCACAAACATTCATATTATAATGACAATTACTGACAACTGCATAATATAAGAATCAACCATTAAAATTATTAAATAATTGTTTTCAATAAATTAAGCCCATTATAAAATTCCATATCCTTTAGAAAAAAACATAGCTTAACACATTTCTTTTCTTAACTTTTAATAAAATACAGAAGAATTTTTCTCTCACCTGTAACTCTTCCTTGACTCTCCTTTCTTCTTCCATTGACATTCTTTTTTCATGTTTCTTAAAGTACTTCCGTTTAGAAGCTTGAAGATTAAACCAAGTGTATGAGAAAGACTTAACATGAGGCAAGAGGGCCTCAATAAATGGGTGGAATTCATCCTAAGGAAAGAAAACATTACATTAGTATAAAAATATAGCTGATCTTAAGAGCAATTTAAACTATGACAGAAGTAAATAAAACTGGTCTTAAAGTTATCACATCGTTTGGAATTGATGTCTGAAAAACACTATAATTCTTTATCATTCTTTGTATTTGATGTTTCACAATGTCCAAAAAGTGTTTATGTGAACATTTCATTGGGACAACAAAAGAGTGACAATTTAAAAGAATTGTTAGTAGTCACTTAATTCAATTACTAAATTTCCATTCAAACTATTTAACTTCAAAGCAATGCATTTTATTAAAAGTTAATTCAACCCTGTGTATAACACATGTAGGGTCATATTTTTTCTAAATCTGATTTTATTTTAAAACACTATGGTAACAAGCCATAACTCCATACAAAAGGTTAGTTTTAAAAAGATAGTTTTAATAAATTCAACAAAACTGTCAATATTGCCACAGATGTGTCGTGTAATGTATAATACAATGTGCAGAATAATGCTACAGAGAAAAAAACTAAGTTAATTGTGTTTACATTCATTAGGAAAAAAAGACTCAACTTCATTTTAAAAGAATGAGAAATAAGTAATGAGGTTTGAGGAGTTTATCTGCATACAATCCTGTATAAAATGATAACATTATACAACCATTAAAAAAAAAACATTTATTTGTTACTGTTAGAAGATCTATCTATTACCCTTGAGTTTATTTCCATTAATTCCATACTCTCAAGAAGCCACTAATAATGTGTAGTGCTAGATGTGTAGCATCCACCTACTGAATGTATTAATATTCATTCATCACCAGAGACATGAACTAGACCTTACTCAGCTCATCTATAGTGTATAACAGAAAGGAAATTAGGGTGGACCATACCCCCAAAACCCCACCCCACCCCCAATAATGTATGTAGTGTAAAGGACCAGGGAGAGGCACAGTCAAACCACTTGATGTGTGTGGCAGTTACATCAACAGAAACCCAGTATCACCCCAATGGGAACTGATGGGTCAATTTATTGATTTCATATGCAGTAGAGGGATGGTAGTGGCCTAACACTAAGAGAATCATCACACACAAATAGTTACCCACCCAAATGCTTCTGTCACAGAGGTTGTGTTAGAAAATAATTAATACCTTATCTTGCAGTAAAGAAAGGTGCTAAGAGCAGGGCACTAACGCAAGTGTCTGGTCTGAGTTTATTTAAAATAAAGTGTTGATGACCTAATGATTCCAAAATCAGCCCCATTCAGATTCAAGATGAAATTTAGTCCCTATATTTGTTGATAAGGTGATTCAAGTCCTAATGTAATATTTTAAAATTGTGCAATCCAATAATAATCATCTCCAGCGAATCATATAATGATTTCCAAAAAGTTAGTTGTTGACAATAAATACTGGAAATTACTGAGTGGGTAAATAAAACAAATTTCAATGAATGCCTGCCTTAATTGAAGGATGATTTTGTACATGAAAATTATTTGCAAAAAAAGTTAAAAAAAAACAAGAAGAAGAAAATGAAAAAATGTGCATGAAATAAGTAGTAATATTATTTTTATTTTTTTTGCTAAGATGTCAATATTAAAAGAAGGCTTGTGTATCAACAGGTGCATAGTTATGCCTTTCATTAATGCATAATCATTTTTTCTTCTAACCAAATGTTCAGAGTGTTATTAGTCTCATATAAAGATATATTTGCCTAAATCCTAAGATGCAGTTCTAAAAAATTCACTGCTAATGAGGCTTTAAATCTCAATCCTATATTAAACATGTTACCATAACTGATGCAGTTTTTCAGGAGACCTTCTGACATTTCCACAAGGACTAAAGTATAAATGATATAAAATATCACAAACCAAAATCTTAACAGATTAGTTTTCAATGAAGTTAATATACTTTTAAATATAAGATGATAGCTCCAAAGCAAATGATGGGAAAAAAATATGGAAATAGTTGATGGAAAAAAATAAAAAACGTAAGTTTAAGTCAGTTTTCCGGCATATAAAGCAATGATATTTAGTGTACAGTATGATATGAGTCTTTTTTTAAAATCTAAATAAATATAGTACATGACATAGTGAATATAAATAATAAATGATTAACATGTCTGTCCAATTAATAACTTCTGAAACACATTCTTATAATAATCAACTTCTTTAAGAATGAATTGATACTCCCTTATAACAATTATCTAGTTTTCAACGATAAAAGCAAAATTGCTTCCCATTAATTATATATTCATACATGTTCAGCATTCTCACTACAGAAATTTATGTTCAACCAGCTATATTTATAAGACACTTTCTTAGCTCGCAACACAGATTCTACTCAATGACAGTACACAAGATCCAAATAACCTATATAAAAGCTCAAGCTTTCTTTTTCAACATGAAAGACATCCCTGAAATATTATGACATAAAAGTTTTTACTATCAGATAATATGTAAAAAAAAAAAAAAAAAAAGTATTCAATAATGTAAAGAAGATATTGCTCTTGCAGGTAAGCTAAATGATTCATCAAAAAAAAAAAAAAAAAAAAGAAGGAAAATAACAAAACTGAAAAATAACAAACTCTTGGATTTTCAGCAATAATGAAAAAAAAATTAATGAAATATTATACCTAGAAACCTGGTGATAGACGTTCACCATTTTCCCCAATTTCCCCTACAACCAGAGATCTAGAGAACAATCACAAGTAATCTTCAAAAAACTTTTAAACCTAAACTTGGTACTAGAAAAAGAAAGTTCTTATGACTATCCAGTCTAATTTAAAAAGAATTTTTCATTTACTTTGCCAACACAATCAAGTAAGACATTACTTTTTTAAAATGTGTACATTATTACTTTTTCTATCATGAGTTTTTAAAAAATTGTACCATTCATAATAAACATTAAAAAGTACTTGCCTGTACTTAAGTATAGAGTGTAATATTTTTTGGAAGTAAACTGGATGGGTCACTCAGAAAAGAGCCTTAAATTCTCACGTTTTCATGAAAACTGACTAAAGAACATGATATTGGCATGGCTTATCATTGGGGTATTTTCAAATAAATGAAGTAACCCCTTTTATAAAAAGAATGCCTGAACTTTTCCCTCAAGGTCCCTATTTTGATGCCACTGCTCAATGGGTGCTGTGCAATATGTTAATTTGGCATTATGGGCAAAAAAAAAGTATAACTATGTAATGAGTGATATATTAATCCATGATGAGTCTAAGATTGAAAGCCAAATTTAGGAAAATCTGACTTTTCGTGAATGTTGGCACAAATGATGTGAAAACAGGAAATTGTCCTGAGTAAATAGGGACATTGTGTCACCAGAGTTAAGAGGATAAAAAAATATGAGCCAAAGCAGGTTTTTTTAAGCAGTAACAGTGAATTTAGAAATAAGTATGCGAAGAACTCTGGCTAATTCAGCATTTACATTATCCAGTTTATTTAACTGAGCTCAACATAAATGGGATGATCAAAAGCCAAAACACCGGAATAGATAAACAAAAGGCTATCTTATGGAGCAATATTTTTACCAGTCTTTTTGAGCTTTTGTTAGTTCAGTGGTCTTATCCTTTGAGCACTATTACCTCTAAGCTGTGCATGGTTACTCACACATATATTACATCAGAGCGCACAAATGTTTTGTTTAGCAGGCCTAATATATTGTAAAAGTGAGCACAAAATTTTAATATCCTTCCAAAGTTGCTCTAACTCCCTATCTTTTACCAAAAGATTAGAGGGAACATTGCCTCTAGGCTGCAAATACCTCAAGAGCCTCATCATTCAGTAATACCAGAAGATTTTATACATCACAAGCACATTTTACCACATCCTGTATGTGAGAGTGTTTGTCGGCAAAGCTAAAAATAGCTATTTAGTAATGAGGGTGAAAAATTTACCACTAATTGTAGGCTGTGTGAGTTCTGTTATTACATGACAAAAACCAATAATCATATAATTACATTCTTCAGGAAAAAAACAACACAAAATATGGCAAATGTACACTGAAATTCTACTGCATAAAAAAAAAATCAAGCAATTTTAAATACACATCAAAAAGTACCCATTTTTATTTAATCATAAAATATTTTCATTATTTGGAATACTTTTAAAAACATTTGACAGTAAATTGAATATAAGAACATAATATTCGTGCGAAAATAAATTAGTTGTGTCCTAACCAGTTACCTTTTGAAGTTTATTGCTCTGAGGTTTTTTTTTTCAAAGATCAGTACATTGTACCAATATATATAATGGTGTTTTAAACTCTTTTTTTTAATGTGTCTTTGTCTTAGATAGGATTATTATTGATTTCATTTAAACTATTTACCATTCTACATATGTGCCTCAATAATTAAAAGTTTTGAGAAAAAATTTAAGTTTGGAAGAATGATGACCAAAAAAGTGAAGAAAGTCAAATGACAAACTTTCAAGTGAGTATCAATCAAAGACTGCTGACTGGTAATTAGCTAACACAATCTGGACCATAATGACTTCAAGAAAATTGTAGACAGCATAAAGACTAAAGTCCTGAACTCATGAATGAACAAAGCTTAAAAAAAAAGGATTCATGCACACAATTGATGTTTGATATTCATCATTCACCCAAATAAAACATAACAATACTAGTTGTACTCTGCAAAGCTTTGGCAAACAATACAGACTAAGATTCAATTATGTAGTTTTTTATTCTTTTATCCTATTTGCATGTTAAATAGTTAATTTTAGGTATATTTTTATAGACAGTCAAGCGTGCCTGTTTGATCCAGCACCCGCATTAGATTTTTATCGAATTTAATTAATATATGTTCACACATAAACTTCAACCATCTGCTTTTTGTATGAACTTATCTATCATTTTAAAACCCATTAGTCTGGTTCTATCTGTCAAATTTAAAACTCATTGTGGCCTGTCCCCACCGCTTGTTTAATATTATTTACTAGTGGTACCCCGAAAACACTTTGCAACACCTTTCTTTTATAAATAATATAGACTTATATAGACTAACTTACAAATTTTCAAATAATTTCTTAGATTCAGAGTCAACAGTTTGCAATTTATCAATTTCTTTGGGTGATTTGAATTTGATTAGTTTAGGCAAGTGGACATTATTATTAATATTTTATTGAAGACAGGAAACAGAATTGTCACTTTCATTTTACCACTAAATTCATGAAATTATTTATATGAAAGAGCAGTTATGAGTGCTTTCCCTTTAGTAAATAGTTTACAATATATTATTATCTGCCAAGTCAGCTTAATTAAAAAAAAACATTGGTGTCATTGGGTGATAATTATTAAGTTATCATATTTTGTCTCATTTCTTAAAAATCAAGAAATTTGTGCAAATAAGTTATTAAATTTAATTGAATAGTTTTTGTCCATTATATAACTATAAAAATAGTTATTGAAGTTAAGAGTTTGCCTGGTATGTGCAGCCTAATAGGAAGGAAAAAAAGAGAAATATTATATATAATATAGGATTACTATTTAAAGTATTTAATATAAATAAATTATTATATGTAACATTTGGGATACTTTTATAAAGAAGCACTTACTCTTATACTTAAACATAGACAGTCATTGAAATAAAATAATTGGTCTAATCTCAATGAAAGCAGAAAATATGTTGAGAAATTGGTGTTAATGGGCTCATCTTAGCTTACAGAACCTGTAATTTTTTTTATACTAATGAATAATATCTAATTAATGGAAATAGATAAAATAACATGAAATGAATCTTCTACTTTTATAAATATACACATAAGTCAAAACATATTTAACCATTTTCATTTACTAATAAGTAATCTAATACTTTATTTTTAACTTTAAAGAAAAAATGTGTTTAAATTGTCACCAGAAAAAGAGGATTAATGTTAATAAACTAAGACCTAAGAAATTAAAACTGAAAAAAAGTATAAATTGTATTGAACATCTAATTGTACTTTGTAGGCCTAAATAGTTTATATACATGTTTTTATTTTAACTCTTAGTCATAAGTCATTATTCATGATTATTGTCATCAAAATGAATGTTTTCAGCTCAAAGAATTTCTATAAGCTTACTTGTATTGTATCTAATGTTATGTATAAGTAGATAAGGTTATTAGTTCATTAATGTTACTTGTTAGTGACTATATTTTATGTACTAACTAGTAGGTAGTACTAGTAGTGGTACTGAGTGTTGAGTTAAAGACTACAGATTACAAGTTTTGTACAAAATATTAATTACCATTATTGAAATCACAATTAGAAGTGGCTAGATAGCCAAAGGTCACCTCCTTGGCATTCATTTCCTTTAGAAATATTCAGCTAAGAGGAACCGTGATGAACTAAAGGGGTATACCCCCATCCAGGTTATTCTTACGAAGTAATCAACACTGCTAATCTATTGGTACTATATAATTACTATTACCAAAAAAAAAAAACTACTGCATAAGAGTTGCACGTTAGGACACAATTTATTGTCGAAATGAATTCGTCAATAAAATATTTAAAAAATGGTACAATAGGGACAATGAATTTCGAAAAGAACACATAAAATCACTTAAAGCACTCAAAATTAACGTTATCCAAGGTCAGTGCTGAATAGGGTTTGTCAAGGAAGCCATTTTTAAAAGTAGTTCCTTAGAAAATATGCCATTACGCCTTTAGTTTACATTAAGAGAGAAACTAGCCATTAATTTAAGCATGATGGCAATGATGCCAGTAAATAAAACAATAAAGATTTAATACATATTTTAATTCCTTTTAATTTATTTAACGTAAACTGTATATACAAATTCGGACCTATATTACGGAGTGCAGTATTAAAAACCAAAATAGCTTAGGGTAAAAACAAATCCTCACGAGACACTTGATCAACTTGTTAAAAGCAGTCCCGTGTAAATGCACTGTTCAGTTATAATTGTCAAAATAAATCTTGTTTGTTAGTCGTTGGGTTTAATTTTTACTGCATTAGATTTGTGTGTATATTAACATGAATTAATGTTTTCTACTAAAATAATATAAAGCAATTCATTGTTGTCAATATCCTTATAAGGAAGGCTGATATCAATACCCCTGTTTCGTTAGCCAATGGGAGATTTAGAGTAACGATGTTGACAAACTTGTTGATGCTCTCCTTTCATTGAAAATTTTTATTTGGACATTCACTTGTATTCTCGCGACCGCCGCCCCCAATTTTTTTTTTATTGCAGTATGTGTCTATTTTTAAACCTGATCGTAACCCAGTCCGCTTTTTAAAAAAAAAGCCTTATTGAAAAGCGTTACCTCTATTGAATTATATGGGTAATTAATTTATCTCTAAGACATAACGAATTACAAATAACTAAAGCTTTAATATTAGTATAGGTTTTGTGTTGACTTTGTGTTTAGATCACAAATAGATGATCCTTTTTTCTGTGTTCCTTCAATTCGAATCCGGGGGAGGGGGGGGTCTCCCTTTTATTACGGCAACAAATTTTAAGTCTTGTCGATTGATTACATAAACAACTTTGGGGGGAAAGGGGGGGGGCTGATAGATGTTTGATAGTTGTGTACAAAGGTTGAGTGAGTGTGTGAAGATTTTATGACGTCAACTAATATCAACGTTAATATGATTTTTTTTTCACCGCCACTGCTAACATGTCAGGGTGTTGTGTGCCTGCCATGCTTTAATTAGCAGAGGCGTACCTAGGGTGGGGGAGGGGGTGCCCAAATTCGAAAGTACAATCGGGCCCCATCTTGAGGGGGGCCCCAATTATTTTACATTAAATATTAAGTACATTATCTCATGTCAAGGTGTCAAATGTCAAAATGCAGGGGCCCCCATAGAGGCCAAGTCCCCCGGGTCCCCAAATCCCTAGGTTCGGCACTGTTATTGAGGGCACTGTATCGTGCTTGCCATGTTCACGGAGCAGCGGGCTGAGTGTTCCTGCTACATCTTCCGGCATGGGAGAATAAAAGGATTTTAGCACTTCCCACACTGGCTAGAACAGCATGTTGAGTGTATTTGAGGCAAAGGCCATTTTTATATCAATGATATAAAATCACAGAGTCTAAAATATTGATATGACGCATTGTATATGAATTTTAGTATACATTATAATAGTATATAAATTAACTTCCTTGCGACAATGTTTAGCCATAACAATTTTAAACAAGAATAAATTACATCTTGAAATTGCCTAACATGTGTGTCAGCCTACTTATTGTGTCAAATATTCCTGCCGGCAGAGCTCTCATTTAGCAATCTAAAATTGGTACAATATTTTTAAGATGTAAAATGTCAGTTTATTGAGGATTGATATGATCTAGCAAAAAACAGTCAAAACAAAAACAACTCATTTTGATCATCCTGGACATTCCTGGACAATAGCCTACATCTCTTCAGCTGCTTTTATTATTGCCTTTAGAATTCTAATAAATTTCGAAATCTAGTAATATAATATTATTTTGTGGGAAAGATACAGTAGACTTTTTTACTAAACGACCTAATGTTGTACAATGGCATTCCCGATATTGTTCAAGCCGGACATGGCCGTAGATCTAAATACAGTTAATTGCCTTACGTGGCCTGTAGGCCCACTAATAAAATAAACATTTTTTTTAATTACTAAAACTATTCAAGTTTTTTTTATTTTTCATTATTACCATTATTATACGAAGTTATTATATTTTGATGATGTTATTAACAATTTTGCTATAGCCAAATCAATGAGAGTTTGTTTTTAAAAACAATAAATACAAATTTGTACAATTAAACTGTTTTATAGTTTAATTTAAACAATAAACTAAAAATACAATTTTTTTCAAATAACAACTGAATAAAACCAAACCTTGTATGATGTATCTGTCTAACTTATCTAGAGTATAAGTATAAAGTATATGATCTGTGAATTGTTTTAATTCTCATAACCTAAAGATACTTTAGAGATTTATGCCCAGGGGCCCGTGACACCCCTGCCTAGGGGCCCTAAATTTCTGTCGGCGGGCCTGCTTCTAACACTCGTCATGTTAATATTTTAGACATCTCGGATTTATGTGAAAACGACTCTCGCCATAGGCTGATTGCCATTGAGTGTAGTACTAAAAATTGTACTTGTTTAATTAACAAATAGGGAAAAAAATGCATTGCCTAATTATATTGGTACCAACGTCAAATCAGTCCTGCTGAATGGAGTGGAAACGTGGAAGATGTCTAAGACCACACTAAGGAAAGTCCAAACCTTTACAAACTGCTGCCTCAGAAGATTCCACCACATTCGCTGGCCAGACACCATCAGCAATGTCAGCCTTTTGGAAAAGACCTGCCAACTCTCAGCTGAAGAAGAGATTAGAAAGAGGCGATGGGGCTGGATAGGACACACCCTACGCAAACCAGCAGCCAGTAGCACAAGGCAGGCACTGAGGTGGAACCCCCAAGGTAAACGGAAGAGATGCCGCCCAAGAAATACCTGGCGTCGAGACCTGGAAGCGAACACCTTTAAGATGGGACACAACTGGAATCAGCTGGAGTAGATGGCAAAGGACAGAGAACTCTGGAGATCTGTTGTTGGTGGCCTATATCCTGCAATGGGTGAAGGGCAATGATGATTATGATGAATTATACTAGTACATGATTTGAATTGCAGTACTTCGTCCAATATATATGTATCATGATCTGTTTTGGGTAAGACCTTCTTTGTGACAGCGGCGGTACCATGCTCAATGAGATCAAACCGAGACCATGGCATTCGCAGCTGGGGGTGGTGATGGATGTAGAAGGCACACCATACCATGCCAGCACACTCTCGCATGTGGTCTTTCTTACAGATGAAGAAGGCACACAAAAGACTGCGCCCCCCTTCCTTACCCTGTTCACTGAGGCAGGAAAATCTTTGCTTTGCCATTCTTGCCGATCAGCAACACGCACACCCGGCTTGTCTGGCCACTCCTGTAAAGTGCTAAAAACTCTTTTTATGCCATGCTGGCTGATGTAGTGGTACATTTACCCCGTTGCTTTTTAGACATGGCAGACATTCACTCATACGTTGCAAATCTTAATGGTGTGGCAGCCATACACCATCATGCCATGCTAGCAGTAGTAGTGCAAAAATAATAATAATGAAACACATAAAACACATTTTAAAATTGACCTAAACAGAATTTGAAATCGCAAACAAACCAAGGCTTTATAGACAGAATACTGCTACGTCAACAATTGTCAAAATAGTTCACCCCTTCCCTTCCCATCCCTATTGTTGACGTAATATTGGACGTAATGCGTTCCCTAGTTCACAAGTAAGAATAATTGCTAAAAAAATCTTAAATACTTTTAAAAATGTTTATGATCCAGACATTGCCTGCCAACAGTAAAAAAACAACAATTGTCCAAAGTGTAGGCTACATGTGTTACATATTGTTGTTAAAAAGTAAACAATAATAAAACTCAAATACAAAAATAACATTATATTTACGCAGTGGCTACGGTTCCAAGGAACGGGACTCCGTATTATTTTTTCCGGGGTCCAACTATAGATGTGCATGCGCTCTAGCGCTCTAGACGGGACTTTTACGGCTGTAGATGTGCGCATGCGCGATAGCCGGACTCCGAATTTTTTTCGGGGTCCGGCTAAAGATATTGCTCCTAACCCTATCCCTAACCTTAACCCCCTAAACTTAAACCTAATTCTAACCCTATTCCTAATCCTAACCCTAGCCCCGAAAACAAAAAATATGCAATAATAAGCAGTCCGTCTGCCGCGCATGAGCATCTATAGCTGGACCCCGAAAAAAAAATAACACTGAGTTCCGTTACTAGGAACCGTAGCCACTTCCTTATACTTATTTAAATTATCAGTAGATTTGTCTGAATTTGTTTTTAAAGATGTATTGATGTAAATGAAAAATAATTATTAAAAAATATATACATACTTTGTTTTATATAGTTCATTTGAAACTTTTTTTTATTAAAATAGTTGTAACTAAAAGTTTAACTGGAAATTTCGAATTAAACCTTCATTGATTTTTAACTAAATTCGTTAGATCCCATCAACCATGTAGAATCAACCATATTGAAGTGTGAGTTTGATTTAAAAGAAAGACGTGGAAACCAGCCATTTTTATGAATTATGGCCCGATTGACTAAAATTAAAGAAATTTTAGTACCATTGTATTAGTTCTATACTTCGCTAATTTCCAACGAAAATCTATCACCAGCACGTAACGATACCATCACTCAATCCGTGAGCTATTGAAAAGCAGATAAAACTTTAATTTGGAACTCTTTTCTTCTTCTTCTTTGAATAAAAATGCTAAAGGTTGTCGCACTTTGGTTTGAAATACCTTCGTACCACACACAGTCTTACTACCGAGGAAAGTAACACAAACCAGTAGCAGTATAACTTTGGTTTGAAATACCTTCGTACCACACACAGTATTACTACCGAGGAAAGTAACACAAATCAGTAGCAGTATACCACAAGCATTAATTACATGCCGAGTGGTGGTTATGTTTCTAGGGGCCCTAGGCAGAGAAGTAAAAAGATATTTGGGGCCCTAGCAAATAAAAAAAGAGACATAATACAGCAGTTCAATATTCTCATTTTGGGAAAGTTTAAGAAAAGTCGAGATGCCTAAATTTATTTAAATTGAAGACAATACATTTTGTTGAAAGTAATACAATAAGGCAAACGTTCAACAAATTTTGCGATTCACAACCCACCTAGAAACCTAAATGGTTTTCGTGACCCAAGAAAGTAAAGCTGAAACTAATAAATATTATTTGTATCATATATATATATATATATATATATATATATATATATATATATATATATATATATATATATACATGTATATACGTTTTTACTGTGTGTGTGAGGAGGGATATAATATTTTGACGTGATTTTTAGAGGAAGTGTGTCTGTGTGTGTGGGGTATCACCAAATGTTTGACTATTTTGTTTAAATGGGCGGGGGTTGGGGTAAATTGTGCTAACAACTGCTAATAATGGATGGACCATTTGCTTTAAAAAGAATCACAAGAAAAACAAAAAAAAAAACAACAACATTAAACCAAACTACTCTCTGTGTGCAGATTTTTTCTAAAAAGTGTTGCGTCCTATTTTTTCATTATTCCATATCGATAAATGAAACATAAATGCTAGACAGACCAAATGGCCGCTCAAATGTCACGCCTTGTTCATAGTAATCATAGGTGTCTGATTATTCCTCCGAGAGAAGGGAATCTGTTGAAATAACTCTTTTTACACATTTGCATAAAATGCTATCATTTTATTATTTTGTTTTTATACTGCGCAGTCTAGACTGGGGGTTCAAAACAATTGGTGCAATTCTTTTGTTATTAGTCTGTTAGTTGAGTACATAAAAAAAAAAGTCCGGCACCAATGTGCAGGAGACTACCGGGTTGGCACTAGTGGCCACTTGACGTATTCACCGTAGTACTCTGTGCTTTGTTTTGACCGCTAAAAGCAAAGACTCGTGTCCTAATTGGAGTTAATGAAGGATTACTCTACAAGCAACTAACTGATCAGTCAACAGGTATCCCAATACGAGCACTATAAATTACCCGATCGATGTCGCCTGTCTGATCACAGAAGTACTGTCTGGGATTCGACAAAGGGGGAAAAAACCCGCTTTATTAGGAAGCTCTTTTTTTTATAGTATCTACCAACGGTGCCAGTAGAAAATTACTAGTAAGTTAAAACAACAAAATTTGGAGCGTTCACAAAAAACATTTAGATTGGAGAGTCGTGTTAAATATTAATACGTCTTCATTCTCAGCGGATGATCAAATTTCCGTTTTCTCAGATGTAGTCCACATGTTCATCTAAAAGTGGGTGTGGGTGTGTGTGTGTGTGTGGGGGGGGGTTCTGAATGGAATATTACAAGTGCCAGAAAATGTTGGGCTGTATTAGTTCCTGATTATGTAAGGGGATGGGGGTTTTAAATACCCGGATCTCTGACAAATGTTTAGCTCCCCCATCTTCTTTCGGTGAACCTGAACACCAACTGCAGAGATGAAATTTGATTGGTAGAATAGCATTGGACCCTTAAACAGTATAGCGGTGGCTCTCAAACTGTAGCCATTTGCGACACACTAAGAAAATTGTTCCTATTTCGTTACGCAATAGGAAAGAAAGAAAAAAAATAAAAGAAAGAAAAGTTAAGATGAATAGTTTATATTCTCAATGATTACAATTATTGGCGGCCCACTTCAAATCAATCCATCAGCACCCCGTCTGTAGAGTATACCCCAAAGTCCAACTGGCCTGTCATTTGTGATGGATACAATTGAAAACTATTTAATTACAACCGACCCATGTTTTCTTTCTTTCAATACGCCTGAATGTGTGAAAGTCTATTTCTTGACGACATTGTTCCTCTTGTTGGTTTTGTTTTTTTTCTCAAAGAGTTGTGCGACAGTTTACAAACAAAGCAAACCTCAAATACCGCTGCAGGTGGTCAATTAGTTTCTATAAATAGATAATTCACGTTACTATGTTTCTGAGGGGGACGGGTGGTCGTAGAGCGCTCGACTGTCGTCTGAAGAGTCCGTGGTTCGAACCCCAGTGAGAACCTTGGGACTTTTTCAGGTCCTGGTGTGTCCATAGGTCCACCCAGCTTTAAATGGGTACCTGACTTTAAGTTGAGGGGAGTAAAGGCGGCTGGGCGTTGTGCTAACCACACAACCCCTTTACTTGTCGAGGTTACTGAAACAGATGAATTCTACACTTCATCTGCCCCGATGAGCAATTAGGGGCTTAAAGGAACTTTACTTTTACTATATTTCTACCCCCACCCTCCATTGTTACGCTCATTCCTGATAATTCTCTTGGAGCAGGGCCGTCATAGCAGGCAACCCACGGAATGAATTTTCAAATAGGAATCTACCCTAATGTTAAAAAATAAAAAAAAAATGTTGTAAGCCTTGATCAAAATGGGTGGTGCTTAAAAGCGTTTTAAGCCATACACGCCTAATCCACAGTGTGAGTTGGACTAGTATAACTTAAAAAATTAACTACATTATTGTCTAGATGAGAGTAACTTACATATAGGGAGGGGGTGTGAGTTGGGGGAGAGTGAGGTAACAGTACCTAGGGTCTATGATGATCATTAGACAGCCCCGTTTTGAAGTATTAGGCAAATCAGTTTCTTTTTTAAATAATATTTTTTTTCCTTTTTGAAGTAGTTTTTAGCCTTAAGTTTCTGTCTTAATTCATTTCCCCCCGGTTTTAATACAGTGATCAAAGACCATCGTGGAAGCCAGTAACAAACAGATGTCTAGCAGGAACGAGTCCAGGTATCGGTTCACACCTCGAGCTCAAGATAAATAATCTCATTCACCTCACCCTCTCGGAGCAGCATTGATCTCCGAAATCTTTTACAATTTACAGGAATGACTGGATAAACATAAATACGTCACGTGGGTCTTGACCTCTGACCTGAACAGTGTACAGCAGGTTTACCAGCTTGTTATTTCCACCCTTAACGGTTTCCGATGTTGTAGAAAATATCCTCACCCCCCACCCCCTACCCCACCCCCAAGATTCCATTTCGTTAATCGACGATCTTCCCCAAACTCGCACAAGAAGTAAACGTCAACAAACATATAATGGATTATTTTACAGGGTATCATCTATCTCCTTTGCACCAACTAAATGCTATAATTAGTTCAGGTCAGTTGAATACTGTTTTGTTTGTTTAACTCTCTTGTATCAGAAATAGTTTCTGTACAATAAAAATGAGTCTCTTGAGTAAATTTGAAGCATAGATATAAAGATTTGTTTCTCTTTTCGTTTGTTTTTATGTTTCTCTGGTAGCTTTTACTGCTTAAGCAGAAATGGGTAAAAAATATGAGTAATTCATAGACTACTTTTTATTGATATTAAAGCATGCCTCGTTTCTTGAGTGCGCCAAAACATAAAATTATCTATAAAATTGTTTCTTAAATTAGGGCCGCCGAAACATGTTCACGTGTCGGGGGGGGGGTGTGTTCTATCCCTAGGTGTCTAATCGGGCACATTAATCTGTTATCAAAAGACTTAGCTATTGGTGGGTGTGGTCTAAGAGGCCCCAATCGTTGGAGATTTCCAGTGCCGCATTATTAGCTGACCACGACCCTGCTTGGGTGGATATTTGTTTTACGACCACGTCTACATATCTCAAGTTAATTCACAGTGTATATCAGAGTAATCCTAGGTCTAGGTTGAACCAGTGGCGTCCTTCCGAAATTTTGTTTTTTTTGGGTGTGTGACAGGATGGGAAATCATGTAACTCATAAAGACATAATTTCTTCAGTCTGGTGCACCTATTGCCCCATGGCACTGCCGAACCGCTGACTCCGACTCCACCCCCTGTAACCGTGCCAGTAGACATAATCTTGTGTACAAAGATCAGTTTTGCATACTCAAAATGACGATGTGTACTGTACATGCATTTCAATATCAAATGTGTAGCATTGCTGAACTGTTCATACTGTGTTAAAAAGCTTGTTTTTTTAGAGCAATTGATTGTTGAAGAGATGAGTAAATGTACAGTTTAATTCTTTATTTAGATTTGTTGTTTTTCTTTTACACTACATTTGTCAAAGAGATAATTCAAACATACTTTTGAAAGTAAACAAACCTAATTATAAAATTTTTTTTAAAAAGGGAAAGATTCCATTGTGACTAGGGTGTGGAAAAGTTTTCAGACAAATAATTTGAGTTACAGTAAAACTGAGGATAGTAACAGCGTGGCGATCATCCATCTACTTAGACAAGACTATGCCTTGGATGACAAATGAAAACACAGAGGGGGGAGTGAAAGAGAGGAGAGGAGTATGTGTGAGAGATAGACAGATAAAAAATGTGTTGAGAGAGGCATATGAAATGAGTAAGTGTGAGAGAGATAGACAGATACAAATTGTGTGAGAGAGGCATATGAAATGAGTAAGTGTGAGAGAGATAGATAGAAATTTGTGAGAGAGGCATTTGTAAAGTATGTATAATATAAAGATAGTGTGTATGTGTGTGTGTGTTTTGTATGAATTTCCGGTGCAGAGAATGTTTGCCCCCCCCCCCCGGGGGGGGGGGGAAGGTTGCACATGCAGCATGAATGAAATGTATAAGTGCAGACTATATTTAAAATTAATTATCACTTTAAAAGATTATATTGATACATTTAGATATGTATAAAAATGTTTAGGCATACATTTAATAATAAAGTGATATTAAATGCATGATATTTTTATGATGAGCCAATGTGATGAGCTTCGTGTGCCCGTGTAGGTTTTGTCGGCCATACCCCCACACCTCTTCTCAGGCCCGTAGCGTGCGGTGGGGCCAGGGGGGCCGGGCCCCCCTGCGTTTTGTCTGGCCCCCCTGCTTATTTGTTCTACTTAGTAAAATGTATTACCTGCCCCCCCCCCGCTAATGCCTGGCCCCTGCTGTAGAATGCAAGGCCCCTCCTGTAGAATTTTCACGCTACGGGGCTGCCTCTTCTCCTCAGGCCTGTGGGTATGTGGGTGTGTAGGTATGTGGATGTGTTTTAAATAATAAAATAAAAAAAAAAAAGAAACATTGAAAAGACATCCGGTGACACATTCCCGATGAATTTATGAAAACATTTGGGAATAATTTGTTGTTTTGAATAATAGCTTTTTATGTTTTTTAGGCCTAAAAGTGATAATAAATCCAGTATCATATGATCATGAACAATCAATATTTAGCCATTATGCGAAGAAAACTGCTCACACACAATACTAATTAATAAGTATTCTTAACAAGGGTAAAAAATGATGATCATTTTAAATTATTGTCAGCAGGGCCGCAGCCAGTGGCGCCGAGAGACAACACGGGCCCCAGGGCAGGACATCAATGCGGGCCCCTTAATAAACAATAAGTCGTGAAAAAATTGACATGGTCGGGGCGTCCGGGTCCCCTTACAGATGCGGGCCCCCTGGCAATGACCCCCCAGCCCCCCCACTCTCGGCGTGCCTGGCCGCAGCCAGAAAGTCTTTGATCTTTGGTGGACCTCGTACAATATCTAAAGAGCTGGTTGCCTCCTATAACTTATTAATAATTGTACATCACATAGGAGTGCCCCCCCCCCACCTCCACGGGGCAGGTCACTTGGAAGCTGTCAGTGAATGAGTAGAACTGTCTGGAAACACTACCACATATCTGGTACAGGGATATAGTCTAAAACCAGACTGTTATTTCTAGTTCATCAACTAAACACACTACAGAAAATAACCCTTAACTCGGTCATGTATATTGCTTAGTCTTTCTCCACATTGTTTGCTCAGCTTTATTTTATCATCATAATTTGTTGATGATAGTTCATAAATAACCGTTTTCTGCACTGCCCATATTTCACATATAGCCTAGATCTAAAAGTAGTGTCAATAGCAGATAAATACAAATGTATTTTAAGACTTTTGGGAATTTAAATTTTTCATTGTTGTACTCTACTCGAATGTTCCTTTATTTGTAGGCGAGATGTAGCTCCCACGTGATTTATTCTATTTTCTTTATGTAAATCTTATTACACCCATCTTTATTTCTGATACTTAACCCGTGTCCCCTCAACGATTACATAGTAATTTTGTCTTAGAACCTTTTCATTCCATGAACAAATGTTGAAGAATATTGAAGGTAATATAAATAGATGGCAGCAGTAATTAAAAAAGAGATACAGATTGACAGAGGGCTTCATTAATTGCCAATATTAGTATATCTATATATTTTGGTTTCGCTATATATATATATATATATATATATATATATATATATATATATATAGCGAAACGAAAATTCGTTCAGTAAAGCTTCGAATAACTTTAACATTGTATTCAACGTGTGAATGACTGAGTGATAGGAATATGTTTGTAAGTTTAATCTTTCTATAAAAATATTAACTATTTCTGCTACCAATTTATTTGTGGAAAAACTTTTGTTCCTTTTCACTCATACCCTTTGCCAACACATTCACATGTATATGATATGTGCGTGCATTGTTGTGTACATCTTCACATTTGTTGTGTACATCTTCACATTTGAAAAAATGTACACAAATGCACTCTTTATAACATTTTAAAGATTGTCTGTCTTTGATGTTTTGGACATTGATGTCCGACGACAGCTGTCAACTCCATCATCCCCCACCCTCTGCCATCATTATTCTACCAATGGGTCGTTTCGGAAGACTACCTTTACAGTGATTCACTGGTTGTAAATCTTACACACAAAGAGTTCATCCATACTTCTCACCTTCCACACCGAGCGACCCAGGTAACTTATCTAATGCAGGAATGTTTCATCCATTACTAGATACATTATAAAAATAAAATAAAAAGAACCTGCTGAGAATTCAAGACCCCTCCCCTCCATCCCCCTTCCCCAAACACTTATACAATCAGAGTCAAATTACTAAAGATTAGTTTCATTTATCTAGTTGAGTGTGTTTACACACACACATAAAACTGAATGGAGCAGAAAATTGTAAAGTATACGCTTGATTGAGCCTAATGTAGGCTATACTTGTGTTAAATTCTAAATTAGACAATTTGTCAATAGTTTTGTAGTTGTGATAAATTCTAAATTAGACAATTTGTCAATAGTTTTGTTGTTGTGATAAATTCTAAATTAGACAATGTGTCAATAGTTTTGTATTTGTGATAAATTCTAAATTAGACAATTTGTCAATAGCTTTGTAGTTGTGATATATTCTAAATAAGACAATGTGTCAATTGTTTTGTAGTTGTGATGAATTCTAAATTAGACTATTGGGCAATAGTGTTACATTTTTTACTTTTGTCTATGAAGATACATTTTATTCCTATATATCTCATAAGAGCAACAAACGGTTTGTAATTACTTTATGAATGTATTTTTTTTTGGTTGGGTCTGTTAGCTAGTCAGACAATCGATAAGATAAACCCATGGACTATAAGTGAGGCAGCTCTTTGGTGAGTGTAAAATGAGAAAATTGCATTCACATACTTTAAATTTCTTCACTTGAGATAATTTTTTCTCTCCTGTTTGACAAGTAAAGAATGATGTAGAATTATAACATTCATGCAATACCAAGAGAGTGTGTGTGAGGGGGAGGGGGGGGAGAGTAAAAAAAATCTGGTTAGTATTTTTTAACCGATTGTAAAGTTCATTAATTTCGCTAATTAGGAAAAAAAGTATTAAAAAAAACAGAGCTTAATAATAATTGTGGCTGATGCAGAAAACACACACAAATATGTATGATCATAGATAGATGTGTGCCCGTAGGTATGATGTGTGTAATGTCTTTGTGCATGTATGTGTAAGCGTGTGTATGTATGTATGTATGTGTAGAAGTATTTCTCTTGAAGAGAACAGCAGGGGTAGACAACCGATCTATAAAGGTAGACAACTGTTCATCTACTATCAGTTTCTCGTTACACGATTCCCCACCCTGTCAGCTTTATATCTCTATTGCCGCACTCGTGTTATAATTTTACCAGTTGTTTAGATCCAGGCATGTGTCTTTTATATATAAACATCACAGATTTATTGTAGCAAGCTGAACCTAGAAAACAAACAGGATTTTTTTTTAAATGTGAAAAATGTTGACAAAACTCATAAAAATTCCATATCAAATATTTTAGACTTCGCTTATTGCCTTACGGGCTTACTTTGGGGAAATTAGACAGGGGGACATTAAAAGATAATGGGAAAATAATTATAATAGATATAAGCAACAACTTGAAATCATTACTTACATAAACTTGGTTGTATCCAGTGTCCAGCTTATACAACCAGTGGTGCAACTAGACCAATCTTTCTGGGAGGGGGGGGGCAAAAAAATCACCTGTATTAAACATCATGTGACTGACTAATTTTGGTCTATTCTTTTAATTTTTTTTATTTCGGGGGGGGGGGCAAATGCTCCCAATGCCCCCCCCCCTGTTGCGCTACTGTATGGAACTATGGAGCCACATTCTTCACTAGCAGACAAAATGTTTAATTTATGCGGGAACCTCTAAACTTACGGGGCGCCTCGACAAATGCGTGGATGGGTCAATGCGTTGAGACAACCCTGGGTATTGTGGGTGAACATTTTGACAATCGAAATTGTTGCCGTTCAAAACAATAAAATATTTAACATCTATGGGAGTGTTGCAGTAATGCCATTACAAGACAGCATCAGGAAAATGTGTCACATTTCAACTGTCATGGGTATATTTTTGTTGAACTGTTGTATGTATATAATTTATATTTTACTTCTGCTTCTGGTAGGTGTATATTTAATTCTGTCTCTTCAGAGTTTCTTGTTGACTGCTTGCCTTGGGTGTATATTTACTATTTGTAATTCAATGTCCACAGACGTAACACATGTAGAGAATAGATACAAAGCACTGATCAGATATATATATATATATATATATAATTTATTCTTCTATATTGCATACATGATCCAATGATAATTGATGTGAAAACCAAGTCACGTCATTCCAGTCAAGAATATAAAGTCGTCTGTCTCATGTCTGAAGAAATCTATCGTCTGCCCAAAAATATAATATTTTTACTTCCGCCACTAAGTGGCCAGATAATTAATAAATCTCCAGGTTAAATCCAATATCGTAGGCTTAACTGATTATTACATCAACTATGGGAGTGTTGCACTAATGCCATTACAAGACATCATCAGGAAAATGTGTCACATTTCAAACTTGTTGAGCTATCAATGTTGTTTTTTTTTTGTTGTTGCAATTAATCCGACAATACGAGCGATTTAATAACAACTGAAAAGATTCCCCCGTTGTTTATTCAAAGGCTCCACAACTGAGCCATTTCTAGCCCAATATTAACTGTCAGTTTATTTGCTACTGCGTTGAGCTTCTGTTATTCACATGTACCCAATACTATTCTCAGTGCTTTTTTTTGTGCCGGTACGCGAGGAAAAAATAATTACTTTTCTTGTATTTTAACGTTTATTATTGATTTATTTTATTATTAATTTGTTAAAATTGAATTATTTTTAAAAAAGTATCTTTGCAGTTATGATTTAGCTTGCATCGAGGTTAAAGTTAGGCAATCCCTCACTGAGTACCGGCACCTAGCCGTAGCCCGCGGGTCAAATGTTACCCACCCATGATCTAAGGCAGTGGTGACGAACCTTTTTGGCGCCGCGTGCCCAAAATGTAACCGAAAAGACCATTTATTTATAGTAAAGTGCCAACACTCCACTTAAAATTAAAGTAAGTGATATTTTATAACGTTAGTCGCGTGCCGGATGATGAGGCTCTGCGTGCCGTCTGTGGCACGCGTGCCATAGGTTAGCCATCACTGATCTAAGGAATATTTTTATTACATTATAATAAAAGCTTATTAAAAAAAAACCTCTTATTTTGTAAAAACTGCTTTGTTTGAGGTGACTCAGTAACCCAGTGGTGTAGCGAGCTTAACTCGCGCCCGGGGCACAATACCTTTTAAACGCCCCCTCATTCGAAAACCTTATACTATAATATGTAAAATATACCAATTGGCGCCCGTTTGTGAGTAGCGCCCGGGGCATGATGCCCCCCTCACTACGCCACTGAAGTAACGGCGAATACATTTTAATGTGCTGACCATCTTAAAATTTTCACATTAGGCCAAAGGTGAAAGACGAATGTCCATTTATACACTGGTATACGCCGTTTACTTACTAGATAACCTTGGTAATTGCCGTACAACCACTTTAAAATTTCAAACGATATAAATTGTCGATTACACAACACTGCATAGTACATCCGTCTGTGGTTACAAAAATGTAGACCAATGAAAATGAATTATGCAGAATGCGCATCGTCAATTTAAGGTAACATTTTCGAAAGCCGCCATATTAGGCCCTAGGCTAGATTCTTTTGTAGCCATGGTCAAACATAAATTAGTGGGAACTTTAGTGAACGACATGGTCACATCTTAGATATTTTAAGTAGCGGCAAAAACATCTCCAATAGGGATCGCACCTACCAGTTGGGGGGGGGGGCATTAGATAGTTGCCCAATTAGTCTATCCATAAAATAGCTATGTTTTGTGTTTCATATTATCAGTCTGTCCATCGCACCAAGATGTGCAAGACCGACAGCATCAAGTTGATGAATACACTGTCTACAAAACACATGGGTGTATCTGTAACTGTCCAGACGAAATAATTAACACCAGTGGAAGACTAGACACAAAAAGTGAAGGAAAATACAATCAAAATATCAACAAGGACAAAAAAAAAACTGTTGAAGGTCACGTTAAAAAAATTTCCCCATGAAATGGTGGAAGTTCCAGCTTAACAATTTCTGCATGTTCTGTTAGAACAAGATCGAGGGAGAGGAAAACACAAAACTTGCGTATTTATTTTTGTTACTTTAGACAGCTTAGTAGTACACCAAGTTTACCCCTTACTCCCCCTTCCCACCCTAGAAGAACAGAGCGTCAGAAGCTGCTTATCCACTGTACACAAATAGTGTCAACAAATTGTACGCCAAAAAAAGTGTAAATGAACAAAGGTAACTAGAAAGATCTAAACTAAATGGTGCAAGAGGGGAGGGGTGGAAAAACTGTGATTAATTTTCTTTTTTTTTTTGGTTTAATCATTTTTGGCACACACAAAATTGAAAGACTAGTCTGAAATAGTTTAACCTCTTAGAAATTTACTTGTTTGTTCAACAAAGCTTATATTGTATTCCCATAGATCAAACATTTAGTAATAGACTAACGTTATGCAATCATATAGAAGTGTACACATTCTTACTGAAACAATCGCAACAAATAAATTATTTATATTGACGTAATACTTATGCTCGGGGTTTGGAGTAGCTTTTTTTTTTACCTATTTTCTTTATAAAAGAGTTATAATAATAATAATAATAATTTATAATAATAATAAAAAAATCACATCTTTTTTTTAAAGGTTCGACTACAGTTGAACCCTTGTGTTATTCTTGCTTAGTGTCAATTATAAACTTACTTCAGTATTTTTTTTATGCCCACTAAAAGTACAAGCTCGTTACTTTTTTTTGTTAGTTTCTGCCAAAAGTTTTAACAAGGTTCATTTGTAACAAATATTCTGAACAGCTCGGATGAGCTCTACGATTTCTGTAGAAAAATTCAACCCAGAAAGAAGAACTTAAATAAACCAAACAAATTGTGAGATTATTTTTTATTTCTACTGAATAAAAAAAAATGTTTTCCTTAGCCTATACTGGCCATTGGGGCAGATGAAATGTAGAGTTTCTGATATGTTTTAGTTGCCACGCCATATGAATAGATTGCCTGGCCAGCTTTTGCATCCCCTACTAAAGTGAGGAGCCAATTTAAGTTAGGGTGGACTTTTTGGACCTTCAACAAACTTTCACCAGGATCTGGAGAAATTCACTATACACCGCCCCGCCTCCATGTAATGTTTATAACAACAATTTTCGAAAACATTATTTTCTGAAAAACTATCTTCAATATTGTATGTTGTCGTGGAGAAACAATGAAGAAAGAAGATGCTGCTATTGGTCCTTCAATACAAATGACAAGAAATAAAACATAGGCCTATTATCGTAGTTACAATATCATTACACTTAATCTTTGATATCGATTATTTTTGGAAACAAAACACATTCTAAATTTTAAGCATACGCATATGGCTAATATTTTATAAATAAATTTGGTAAAAACTTTAAAACTAAATTAAATGCTTACGTTTAGTTCGCTAGGTACTTGATAAATTTGCGGTGTTAAAATCATTAAACACGTACACACTAAAAACCAAGAATTTCAGTGAAGGTGGGGGGGGGGGGTACATGTGAAGGGCGGGGTCCAGAAGATCAACGCAATGTCAAATAAACTGACATTTATTACTGAGTTCAAAATGGCTCATTTGTGGGGCCTTTTAATTGCAACAGGTGAATCTTTTCAGTTGTTATTAATTCGCCCGTATTGTCGGATTTATTGCCATGTTAAGTGGGTAGAGGGGGGTGGGTGAATAACAGACTTATTTTAATACTGAATACAACCGGATACACAAATACTTGCATTGGTTGTCAATGGAAACAAACGGGATGGATACGTAGAGTAATTCACGTCTTTGACGTAAATGGAGTATCAAGCGATGACTCAAACGCTCAAGGACAAAGTCATGATTGATGCTTATAGCCAGGTTTGACCCCACAATAGTTAGTGTATAAAGTATTACTAAACTGTGGAGGCAAGGATAACTAACACACGAGGAAATGACCAATTAAAGATTTTATCAGGCTCGAAGGAAGATTTTTTCATTTGATTGGTGTCAGATCTCACATTTCCAAATATGTATTTAGTAAAGCACTTTGATTGACTGGAGTTATTTTAGATGGAACAATAAGAGATGACAAGCTAGTGGATCGAAATTTAGGAATACTGAAATATTTTTAACAGCGTCGTAGATGGGCCTTCTACAGTTTGTATATGTGTGAAGAGATATCAAGAATAAAGTTCCCTAAAGAATAATCGGGGCAGATGAAGTTTTTTGTAACCTCGGCACATAAAGTGTATGTGGGGTTTGCTAATACCCAGCGACCTTTACTTTCCCAACTAAAGCCATGCACGCATGTAAAACTGGGTGGAAATGTAGGACTTTAACCAACTTTCACCAGGACCTGAAAAAATCCCTTGGTTCTCACCGAGGATCGAACCCAGGCCATTGAGCTTGACAGTTGAAATATCAAGGTCCAGTCTGAATGAGTCTGTGAACAGAACTAAATAACTCTTCGCTCAAAAATTTGGTTGGGTATACATCGGCACTGGGTGCACTGATAACCAAGACGCAGCTCAATTTCATATATTTATCAGTGAAATAGATATAAAATGTCAACACAGGGATAACTCTTGGTTCGTATTGTGTGGAGAAAGGTCCAGATAATTTAGTGGATGTATATGTGTAAGATTAAACTGGTCGAGAAGAAATTAAAAGTTAAACTTCATGATAGGGGTGTTTTGTCACGTCATTGTTTTCTTCAATCATATAGTAAGTTCTTATTTAAAAAAACAACTTCTCTGTGTATTACTGTTGTTTTAATGCAATACATACTCATTAGATGAAGTGTCATCGTACTCTACGATCATCGGTCTATGATGCCGCCTTACGCTCACCACGGCCATCTCAATGTGGCACCCGACCCAAAAATTCCCCTTCACTCACCTCTGCTTTAGATCATACTCGCTTTAAATTTTTTTAGTCATCCACATTTCTGTAAATATTTGTATCAGCTTAAGACTTAGTAGAAGTAAATTAAAGAGTATTTACACAAGTTTATATGTTTTTTTTATTTTTTCGTGTTTAAAAACAACCCTACATCCCCACCCCACAACTAACAATACATATTTGTTATTACACTTATCTAATGTCAACTAACAATACATATTTGTTATTACACTTATCTAATGTCAACTAACAATACATATTTGTTATTACACTTATCTAATGTCAACTAACAATACATATTTGTTATTACACTTACCTAATGTCAACTAACAATACATATTTGTTATTACACTTATCTAATGTCAACTAACAATACATATTTGTTATTACACTTATCTAATGTCAACTAACAATACATATTTGTTCTTACACTTATGTAATGTATAGAAACTATTCATAAGAGGGGAATAAAACCGTTAGCTCAGCCAGGGTATTTATCGTTATTCTTGTTACCAACACAATGTTAACAGTTTTTTTGTGCACTTCACATATATGTGTAGAAAACTAAGAGCGACATTTTTTCACTTCGAGTTGGAGTGCGCACCTCCTCTAAATCTTCTCCCAAAACATATTGCACTTTGTATTTTTTTTAAACTACTTTAATCACTTCTCTTTCACGATATCAAACCTGCTTTGCTACTTCTGCACCCCCCCCCATCATATAAACATAAAAAATATAATTACATTCGTTGTCTACAATATATTTATTAATTAACTCGAACAATTTCAAACAGTGTATTGCCATTGAGAAAGACAAAAATGTTCAAACGGTGTATGGACATTGAGAAAGACACAAGTGTTCAAACGGTGTATTGCCATTGAGAAAGACAAAAGTGTTCAAACGGTGTATGGACATTGAGAAAGACAAAAGTGTTCAAACGGTGAATTGCCATTGAGAAAGACATAAGTGTTCAACCGGTGTATTGCCGTTGAGAAAGACAAAGGTGTTCAAACGGTGTATCGCCATTGAGAAAGACAAAAGTGTTCAAACGGTATATTGACATTGAGAAAGACACAAGTGTTCAAATGGTGTATTGACATTGAGAAAGACACAAGTGTTCAAACAGTGTATTGCCACTGAGAAAGACACAAGTGTTCAAACGGTGTATTGCCCATTGAGAAAGACACAACTGTTCAAACGGTGTATTGCCCATTGAGAAAGACAAAGGTGTTCAAACGGTGTATTGACATTGAGAAAGACACAAGAGTTCAATATTTCGATTCAATTGAACCTCGAGAGGCAGGTAATAATATATTTTTAATTTCCCAAAACATGGCAGACACCATAACTTCCAAACAAATTAAGTTACATTAATAAGTATAAAAAATGCGTGAACGTCAATATGGATTAAATTTTCCTTTATTAACTTGGATTCTATAATTAAATGTTGTGTATTGATAGTTTACTTTCTGTATACCTCGTAAAATTTAGCACCAAATGGAGCTGGAAGTATTTGGGAAGACAGACTAAGTTAAGAATATTTTGATAATTTTTTTTAGTCATTTCATAAATTCGCACTTTAAAGTTAGTTAATATAATTTCTCTATATATTATCTAGTTAGAAAGTTTACAAATATAAAACGGTTATTTTATATTTCTGTATATTTTATATTCTAAATTATAAGAATTTCACTTGCTTTTGCTGCTAAAGTTTATAGTTAAAAAACAATTGAAAAAGTGCAAGACAAAAATAAACAAGCAATTAAGCCTGTTCCATTCTGGACACAAGACGTGTTAGCGCATTTTCGTGTTATGTATCAGTACGTTTGTTAGCTTTCAGTACATATTTATAAATTTTGGAAATGTTTATACATTCAATTGTGTAATGCATATATCTGTAAAAAAAATATTATAAAGACGTTTCTTTATATTTGAAAAAAAATTATTGTCTCTTAAATCTAACTACAAGTGGTTTGTGGTTACTGAAATAGGACTCATAATTGAAAAAATTCGAAATTGTAGTCATTTAATCGTCCGAAAACTCCGTCAATTGTTGCACAGCTCTGATACTTTCAATTAAACTCAGAATACAAGCTTACTATTTCATTTGATGAGTTTCTTAATAAATCTTGGTGGAACTACGTGCTGCAGTATTTCGCACCAAATGAATGGGTTATTGAACGTACAAGGTGTACATATAATATATAAGCTTCTTAGGAGCCCTGAAGCCCGGCCCTCAGAGGTCTTATCGCAAAATGGACTTTTGATGTACACTTGGCAGGCCAAGACCTACAAAATGATATATAACATCATGGGTCTAGGACTTATGGTTGTTGAGATATAGGCGCTCTTTATTAATATAGCTTATATAGCAAAAATGGTACTAAGCCCTCTTTTACGGCCCTCAGAGGTCAGATTGCGAAATGGAAAAAGTCATTTCTTGGCAGGCCAAGACCTACAAAATGATATATACATCATGGGTCTAGGACTTATGGTTGTTGAGATCTAGGGTGATGACAGACAGACAAAACGGGGACAATAGAGCATTTTTTTTTAGAAAATGCTCTAAAAAAACCTTCAGAACTCTACATAAAACTCTGACGGTGATGTTCCTGATCCAGGGGCACGCCGTACTATGGTTCAAGAGGGTGCAAAACAGTGGCGGCTAATTATTACCCTAGAAGAAAGAAATTCGAATTAAAGAAAATAAAAATGTCCAATCAAGGATGAGTAGGGCGGCAAAATACTAGGTGCACCCAGGTGACGTGTAGGGTAGACGGAACTGCTTGACACCATAGTCTCTCTCCGCAAATTACCTCATTTTATAAACATTACCAAAAAAAAGTAACTATATAAGATTTTAATTAATTGACTAGAACGTTTTAAATTGTGTTTTATCATCCAGAATAGACAAGTGTTCAAAATTTCAAATCGATAAGGATTCAAGAAGCTAAGGTAATTGATTTTAAATTTCCTACAACAAGCTTAGATTAATTTAGACAGACAGAGCAAGTTAAATAAAAACCTACAAAAAAAAATCAAAATAAACTTTATCATATCCTTAACAAAAAATCAAGCCCTTAATACCGAATTAAATTATTGTATTACTTTAAACAAGCAATTAAGCCTGTTCCATTCTGGACACAGGACGTGTTAGCGCATTTTCATGTTATGTATCAGTACGTTTGTTAGCTTTCAGTAAATATTTGTAAATTTTGGAAATGTTTATACATTCAATTGTGTAATGCATATATCTGTAAAAAAAATATTATAAAGACGTTTCTTTATATTTGAAAAAAAATTATTGTCTCTTAAATCTAACTACAAGTGGTTTGTGGTTACTAAAATAGGACTCATAATTGAAAAAATTCGAAATTGTAGTCATTTAATCGTCCGAGAACTCGGTCAATTGTTGCACAGCTCTGATACTTACAATTATACTCAGAACACATGCTTACTATTTCATTTGATGAGTTTCTTAATAAATCTTGGTGGAACTACGTGCTGCAGTATTTCGCACCAAATGAATGGGTTATTGAACGTACAAGGTGTATATATAATATATAAGCTTCTTAGGAGCCCTGAAGCCCGGCCCTCAGAGGTCTTATCGCGAAATGGACTTTCGATGTACACTTGGCAGGCCAAGACCAACAAAATGATATATAACATCATGGGTCTAGGACTTATGGTTGTTGAGATATAGGCGCTATTTATTAATATAGCTTATATAGCAAAAACGGTACTAAGCCCTCTTTTACGGCCCTCAGAGGTCAGATTGCGAAATGGAAAAAGTCATTTCTTGGCAGGCCAAGGCCTACAAAATGATATATACATCATGGGTCTAGGACTTATGGTTGTTGAGATCTAGGGTGATGACGGACGGACAGACAGACAGACAAAACGGGGACAATAGAGCATTCTAAAAAAATCTGGTCAATGAAATAAATCTCTTACGCTGTAGATTAACTTTTTTATTCATGGTTTAAAAATACGTGTAATCATTTGAATTGCAGATCGATAAATCATTAGAGTGACATATTACAACCATGCTACCAGACATATAAGTCAATGAGAGTTTGATTAAATATCTCCCAGCATTCTTTTTTGATGTCTTATCGATTTTTTTTCCTTCTACAAGTGTTCTTTTTCTTTTAACTTTGTACTTCAAAGTCCTTGAAAACTTCAAACGTAAAAATTACTTTTTAGAAGTCGATAATAAGTTTAAGATATCATAAAATTATATTTATCATCCACGTTTAGGTCTATCTAAAAATAAAAATGGTTCTTAAAAAACCTACATGTACTAGTATATCACTTCATAACGGTTAATTCCTAAATCTCTCAGCAAATATGTAGTCCTAACAAAGATGTAAATAGTGTGTAATTCACATGTTTCACCATTTTTAAGTTTCATCCTATGGAATGGTAAACTAGGCAGCTTTTCAGCTCTCTATCTCTCTCTATCTCCCCCCCCCCCCCACTGCTATGGGACTTGCCCCATAAAAGAGCAATATCGGAACCTTTCAGGGGCTACGGGATAAAAGGATTAACATCATATTAGCCTAAAATTTTATAAATTAAAAGGGGGCCCACTATTTGCAAAAATGCACTATTTGCAGCGTTTTTACCTAAGAGACCTTAAAATAACTTTTCCCAGGAGCCCCCCCCCCCCAAATATATCTTTGCCTAGAGCCATACATTACTTATACCTAGACCCCCCCTCCCAAATGTACCTTGACTAAAATGTCAAATTAACTTTGCCTAGGTCTCTCAGAAGGTATCTTTACAAGAGGCCTAAAAATATTTTCAATACATTGGGTCCAAGATTTACCTATAACATAGGCAGCACAAAATGTAACAAAGGCTCTGTTTATAAATGCATGTATTTTAATTTTGCTAAAGTCATTACATTTACACCCTTTTCATATAGTCGATAATAATTTTTTTTTTGCACTCGTTACTACAACACTTGTTTAAATTTTTTTAGAGCATTTTCGAAAAAAAATGCTTATTGTCCCCGTTTTGTCTGTTTGTCTGTCTGTCCGTCATCACCCAAAATCTTAACAACCATAAGTCCTATACCTATGATGTATATATCATTTTGTAGGTCTTGGCCTGCCATGTGTGCATCAAAAGTCCTTTTCGCGATCTGACCTCTCAGGGCCGAATATAAGAGTTTTTTAAGTACCGTTTTTGCTTATATTTTAAATATAAATAATAAAAGCTAATCAAAGGGGCGTAATCATCATTTATTTTTGTAACAGTTATTCAACATGATTACTTCCCTCTCTATTTAGCAAAATCTATGGCTGTAACCCGGAAAAAATACGGATTTCGTCCGGCGTAACACGAAAATGCTCTAAAATGTCCTTTGTCCGAAACGGAAACACTTAAATTGTTTGTTTTTTTATGATCCAGGCTATACGATACATGTACAATGTACATGCTATCTCAATAACTCACGGTCACAAAGGTTTAGTGGCGCGGATATGACCTTTCCAACCCGATTCAGGGACAAAAAATACTTAAGTTCACCTAGTCGTATTCACCCACCTAATACACTTCTTGTGGTCAGAATACACATCCTGAAGACATATTACACATCCGCTGTATCACAGAGATCCCGGGAAATTGACCTCATTGGAATTCAAATCCGTCTGATATTGTTATTGTTAACATTTTAAATGTATACATTTTTTTTTACAAATTACATACGAAAAATCAATACAAAGAACAAATGCTAAAAAATTAAAGTTTACACTCGCTTAAAGTAATTTAATATGATACAAAAATAAACTAAACGTTTCTAAACTATGACAGTCAAAAATTGTTAACTATCAGTGACCGTCTCATTACTTCAGTAGTGACTATTAGAGTGACCGTCCCATGCCCTGCTCCTTATGAAGCCCCTCGATAGAAGCTAGAAGCGTCAGGATTTTTATATACATCTAACAGTTACGGCTTTAGCCCCTCCCCCCCCTCGATTTAAGTGATTTATTACGATATACATCTTACAGTTAAGGCTTCACTTGACACTCGAATTAAGGGCAAATTTAAGGCCGCATCTGCATACTTTCATTAGCCACACAACGGAATTTGGTTTGAAACTACATTTATCGTAGACAAAGCGAAAACTTCAGGCGTGGATAAAGAAAAAAAGGGTCAAAGCACATTGATAATAATTAAACAAGTATATAGTTAAAAGTATATAGTTATAAGTATATAGTTAAAAGTATATGGTTTAAAGTATATAGTTAAAAATTTTCAAAAAATAAAAACAGCAAAAAACAAACACTGTTTGCATCTTTATTTCTAAAAAATAAAATATAAAAAAACTAAATATTAGGACAGATAATGATATAGAAAAAAAAAGGTAGATAGATAATACTTAGATAGATAGATGTCTGAATACATATATTATATAGCCTATATAAAATGTTAAAAAAAAAAAAAGAGATCGTATTGTTGTCACACCCAAACATCGGGTAACCCCTTTGGCTAAACAAACAACAACAAAGCAATTCCTTCTTCACCTTACCTACCTCTCCCCCCTTTCAGCATCCGATAGTACAAAAATAGATGAACTACTTTACTCCATTCCCACGTGCTGATCCACCTATTTATTGCTTCATTTAGTCAAGGAAAAAAAAACAACTGCTAAAGAGGGGGGATAGTACTGTACAATACATGATACTTTGTGCATCACTGTAAATTGTCAGCATTCCTGTGTACATGGATGTCACAACACATGATACTTTGTGCATCACGGTAAATTGTCAGCATTCCTGTGTACATGGATGTCACAATACATGATACTTTGTGCATCACGGTAAATTGTCAGCATTCCTGTGTACATGGATGTCACAATACATGATACTTTGTGCATCACGGTAAATTGTCAGCATTCCTGTGTACATGGATGTCACAATACATGATACTTTGTGCATCACGGTAAATTGTCAGCATTCCTGTGTACATGGATGTCACAATACATGATACTTTGTGCATCACTGTAAATTATCAGCATTCCTGTGTACATGGATGTCACAATGTTCTGAAAATAATATTAATGAGTTTGCATAGAGATTAAAAAAAAACAGGTTTGTTGATTGATTGACTCAAAGATTGCACTTTTGTACGGCTGTGACTAATATACCGGGGACAGATGGGATGAACTTGTTTATAGTGAGATAAACCACATTTGTATATATGTAATGTGGTATAGGATGGCCAATAAACTTATGCTAATGGCCAGTAGCAAGTGTCCTCAGTGGCTTTAGTCTAGGAATGGTCAGGGCATCGAGCTAACGGTTCTTTTTGAAAAAAAACTAAAGTCAGCTCTTATACATATGTACACCTGTGATCAGTTGTCGCTTATTCCACATTTGATGTAGCACGGTCGAAACAAAATTTATTGCCAAATGCCACTGAGACCAATCTATGTAAGGTTGAAGGATCTTTTACGATTTCATTTGGTCCATGGAGTGGAGAAAAGACAAGAAAATGAAAATTGGTAGGTTATGAATTGTGGCTTCCAAAATGCAGAGGGCAAGGACACGACAATTAGAATAATATGGATGGTCTGCAAAATGGTATTCGGGCACATGTACCATCTACAAATCCCAGTGCTTCCAACTCCATACTGCTGACACCCTGAACTTAGTTTGTGTTCTTGCTGTGATTCTATAACACCACACATGGAAACATTCTTTGGGCAGTTCAGTCATTTTTGTATTTGTTTCGCTCCATCTCCATCAAGTTGAAAAATATTATTGTCATTTGTACAAAAAAAATGTAGAAAAACCACACGAATACAAGATGAAAATAAAGAGCAGCTTAATTAAATAGGTCAGAGGCGGATTTATGAAATTTTGGTCCTCGCATGAAGAATAAAAATAATAATGAGCCCCTGATTATACAAGAACATAGAAAAAGGTCATACAGGTGGCTTTTGGTGGGGCCCCATTTAAGTCGGAGAGAGTGATATACATTTCTGTATTCTCTGCTGCGCGGTATGTGTAGAAATCAATTGTATATACCAATGTTCCCTCCAAGATGTGGTATGAACTGAGCAAAAAATTTTGTCTCTGAGCGACCTTTTGTTTGAGGCCAAAATTTGTGAGCGATTTAAGCGATGTCGTCCGTCGGAGTGAGCGATCGTACGTGAAGTATGAGCGACGCTCTGAATATATATATATATATATATACAGAAAGGTATATAAATCGCCTTCAAACCTGTGGTTCAGATCACATTTCTCAAAACGACGTTGATTGCTAACAAAAATACACACATTCATCCATGAGCGATGAAAAGTAACAGGGACACGGCCGTTAAAAAATAAAAAAAAAACGTTCCACAAGAATAGTAAGCTATGTTTTCAAATAGTTGTGTGCATAAGTTTGTTTTTCTTCAAAACGAGTTGAACAAGAATGTAAGGTTCTTTAATTTGACAGAGGGGGGCCAGACCATTAGCTTATGGATGAAGTGTGCGTTTATATAGAATAATGTAAATTTAATGTGAACGTCATTGAACGAGCGTAGGAGCAGGGCGAGGGTTGGATCAATTGATACCTTTTTTAGTCATAATAATTTCTATAAATATTTGAAGGATCTAAGGAATTTCTTTTTTTTTTTACTTTGTGGTAAAATTTTAATAAAAGAGTACTTATTATTTGTTTAAAAAGTTATTTATCATAATATATTTTTATTGTTAAAAAATACAATTTCATTTTGTTAGTTAAGTTAGATAGATAGAGCAAGTTTAATAAAAGTTAGGGTATGTGAATATGTGTGTTTATGTGTGTTTTATTACTGTCAGTTACAGTAAGGATGTGCTGTCTTGTCTTCGTTCATCTGAGAAGTTGTACCATTCCTTAACCCCTTCCAACCTTTGAACGATAGAACTCTCTCTTAATTGGTGCCGTGCGAAAATTAGAAGCCAGTTTACACAGACTGCGATGAAAGATGGGACTGGTTGCTGTTAGCTGTCCCTACCTGGGGTGGGCATGGAAGATTGATGTTCAAGCTCTTCGAAATCATTTTCTACCTGTTGAATTTTAACAGCGTCAAAGCTCAGGGATTCTTTGGCCTTAGATTTTTTAATTTGATTTCTTTTTTTTTATTTTCACTGTTTTCAAGATAAATAAATGTTGTCACATTCTATGTTTCTGTATCATGTGGAAAAGGGAGGATGGCCGAGTGGTGTAGATACTAGACTGTTGACCTGAGAGTCCTGGGTTCTTTTTTTTTTAAATATATAATATAGACATTTAGTGAGTAAAGTTCCCTTATTTGGCTTGATGGCTCATCTGGACAGAGAAAGTTTGAGGAGCCACAACATAATAGGGGCTTTCAAAAGGCCCAGGCACCATTACTTCACCAATACAAGGTGGGAACCCATTAAAGCTGGGTGGACGTGGAGGGCCTTCATATTTGAGACATAGCTTTTCAGAAAAAAAAAAACTGGCTTTCAGGGTGTCATTAGCCATACATTAGAGCGAATTCAAATGGTGCTACTTCATAGTATATATGTTTCAGTATTAAAACAATGTTCTCCTGCCCTATTTGTTACCGTCATGAACTTGGTCTTT
Source organism: Bulinus truncatus (assembly GCA_021962125.1). NCBI lineage: Eukaryota > Metazoa > Mollusca > Gastropoda > Planorbidae > Bulinus > Bulinus truncatus. The sequence goes on along the minus strand of JAGDYQ010000206.1, from coordinate 1,552,092 downwards.
CTAACAATCAGAAAAAACGGATTTCAGATTGACTAAAAATATTTTTAGAAGCTTTTAACTAGCTTCACTTTTTATTTTTATTTGTGCGTCAGGATATCTTGTGACTCAACTTCGAAAATCTGTTCTATATTTGTAAGAAAGCGCTCTTATTAGGCACACTTGTAAATTCAGCATGACAATAAACGTTTAATAATTTCAAGTCCAAAAGTTAACATCTTGTAGAATACGAAGCTGATTAATTTTTAGTAATGGTTATAATAGGTACAAAAAGAATAACGTCAATAAAATAAATTGGAAGTATGGCTCTGGTGTGAACAATAGAAATTGTCTCCCCCTTCCCCCTCACCAGACCCGCAAATAACACACCATTAGTATATGACTGGGATCAATGGTATAGTCGCAGTATAGCGGTTTCTCTAGACGTTATTTAGACGAAATACTTTGAACAATAATTTGCTATGCGCATTAAAACAGGGTTCATGATTTTGATAGATAAAATACATTTTTTAAAATTTAATTTCTTAACAAATAATTGTTGGGGGGGGGGGGGGGGAAGCGGCTACAGCGTACACCTTTTGACAGTATCTAAAAAAAAGAGAGAGAGAAGGTGTGTGGGCGTGTGTGAGGGGGGAGATGTTTTCACTATGAATATCAAACCATGCAGCGATATACAATGTTACTTTTGATGTCACACTCAGTAATATAGGGCTTACAAATGCATCAAACATATCGGAGCATGCTTTATTATATATATATATATATATATATTTTACAAATTTTAACAAATATATAAAACAGAGTGCGCATTACCATGATTTTGATAATTATTACACATGATTTACTTATTCCTTTTTTAAACGGGGAATTCCCTCCATGCACCCCTCCCTCCTCCTACACAAAAGACGCCCCTTTTTACCATGCCCTGTCCCTTTTTACCATGCCATGTCCCTTTTTACCATGCCATGCCTTGTAAAAAAAGTGCGTTCTCATGATTTTGAAAATGCAGTGGCTCCAGCACCAGCCAAAACCATTATATTAGGGTATAAGGAACATGGCATATATAATTTTTTTTTTTCAGGATTAGGGTTAGGGTGTGGAGCAATATCTATGGCTGGTACCCGAAGAAAAAAAAATACGGGTTCGGTCGGACCGAACCGTATCCACTGAGTTTTGCTAATTATTAAGCATGATTATTTTATTCCTTTAAAAAAAAAAACCATAAGAAATCATGGACTCGGCCCGGAGGGGGGGGGGGAAGGGGGGGGGACAAGTGCCCAGCAAACCTTGCCCCCGACGTTTGATCATAAATAAATACACCAACCCTTTGGGGGGGGGAGGATTCAATGTTTTTTTTTTACGACGTAAATACCAAACAAAACAGAAAATATTAAACGGGTGGTAAATTTGGATATTTTATTTTTTTCAATTTTACTTTTCTGGCGATATTGAGGGTTGCTTCTTTTAATGAGTTTCGGCGGTTTTCGTTGAAAGAACATTTCACTGTGACTGCCATCAACTGGGTAGTGTATTTTTATTACAAGTCCCTGAAAGGATGGGTTGTTTATCAGATCCTATAAACCAATATCGGGGCGGTATTTGGAGTGCAATGGCCATGGCGGTACCACGGGACACATATGTAGGTGACTAGTACTCGCTGGGAGTCGAACCCGTAACCCGCAACAAGCTGGTCGTGCTGCAGCATCGGCTCGCTTTCAAAGCGCAACACAGCAACATTCTATTTAATTATTATCATTTTGATTTACATGAGTTATCTCTCTTGAGGACTTCAAATTTCTATTTTTGGAACTGACATGTAAGAAAAAGTTCTTGTTCGCGTGTTACACTTTAGAGACATCTAACATGGTTAGGCTTAGTTTAAGTAGAAAAAAAAATACACTTTAGAACGAAACAAACCAAACAAATTGATTTTTTTTGTTCTCTTTACTATAGTTTTAAAAACGTTGAAGATTTTTATTTATTTATTTGAAAGGTTAATTGTCAGAATGAGTCAAGGGAAGTAATAATATCCAGGACTCACACATTCCATTATAGCGTAATGATCCAGTCTTTACGTCTGAACAGCTGAGTTCCAGACAGTGCAAGAATTCGCATCTGCCACGTCTTAGCAGGACCAAACGAATATAATCCCTCATCGATACCTGGAATCGGCAGCAGGCGGTTTAGGAAAATCCCAGGGTTGGTTTTGTGGTTGGCATTGTAAATATTTATATCGAGGTACCCCGGATGATTGCGGAAAGAGAAAACGATTGGGTATTTTGTTTGTGTAAGAATAATAATATAAAAAAAACGAGATCTGGGAAATAAATATTGGCATATCTTTAATAAAAAAAAAACCTGGCATAGTGAATAATGTACTAAAAAAAATTACTGAATATTCTTGTGCTAGATGGCAACCTATTAAAGAACATAAAGAATATGTGTATTCGGTGACTAGACAAACTTAAAAATACGCTTCGGATAAAATGTGAATAAGATAGAGATATATTTTATAAGCCGCTGTTTCCTTACTTGACAATTATCTTTTAGGACGAAAATGAAACTTTTCTGACAATATTTTGTAATCTGCTTTCCGTATTTAGTCTGTGATTGCGTCAAACTGATAAAGTACGTGAATTAACATTTAGATATCAAATTGAAAATGTGATCATTTGTATTCATTACTTTGTAATTCGATTGTACTATGCAGTATCTCTAATCTGGGGATAGCATTGTGCAGCAGGCCCATAGCAAGGTCAAAGTAAGCAGGGAGGCACCAATACCCAGCAAGGGGGCACCTTCTCATTTTAGTTACTTTTTTCTTTATTTTTTCCTCTTTTTCTTCTTTTTTAAGCGGGGGGGGGCACTCCACACCTAGCGTGATGGGGTGGGGGCACGGCCCCCCAGTGCCCCCCTCCCGGCTACGGGGCTGTTGTGCAGTATCTCTAATCTGTGAGATATTTTTCTTTCCAGTGTTTTGAATTGTCTGCGTTTATCATGAAAGTACTTTATAAACAATCGTAGAGTTTTAAGACAGGGCGCAACTATACTAAGTTCCCAAATGACGCACATCATCGCATTTTGATAATAGTCTAAGTAATTTGGCATAATTAACATGAGAAACCTGATTTTCGTTAACATTACATAATGCTAGACGACTGCCTGATTACATCATCGTGAAATCCTATACACCAACTAATTTTGATACTCTCCAACCCTCCACAAACATGAATCAAACAAATATGCACACGTTCGGCACACATCCTCATTTCATAGAGCTTTGCAAACTCTCTGAAACTTTAAAAAAAAAATCACATTCAGAAATTTCAACATAAAAACCAATTCTAGATCTTGCATCTTATCTGCACTCTATCTGCACTCTCTCTGCACTCTATCTGCACTATATAATATAATTTGTTTAGTGCTCGTCCATTAATTACGCCAATAAATGTTAACAATTTTTAGACCGCCCTCTCCCTCCTTGTCAACAAGTACCAAAACATTCGGTGCCCCCCCCCCCACCAAACTAGTACACTGTATACTATCACATACGTCATATTAATATTTTAGACAATAGGAATTGATTTCATTCCTCAGAGAATTAAAGTTGCCTGAATTTTACTATGTAATCATGTCAATTAGCTACGCGTGTCTATCAAAATACATCGGTATAGCTGACACTAAAAAAACTTTAAAATTCCTTCCTTATTGTCAACTACTGTCAAACATTTTTTCAGAACCCCACCCCGCCCCCACCGTTTCCTCCAAAGCAATGGACGTACTAGGGAGCGACCGATATGCCTTATTACCGATAGTCCGATACCGATATTTTTCTCCAGCATTTTTACCGATACCGATATTTTTTTTAATCAACAACAATGCAAACACGTGTTTCTCTCGTGCTACAGCTAATGACGTATGTCAACCCATGCTCACCCCTTCCCTGTCTTATTTCGTAACACTTCGCCCACACGTAAGTCTTGTTTCTCCTCCTCCCCCCCCCCTCCCAACTTCCCATCCCAAAAAAAATACACACAGATGTTCACTAATTGTATCATTCAAGGTCATACATTAGAATTAAAAAATGCTAATTCTATTGTTTCAAGGTCATATCGCTGATGCAATTTTGTGGACGTGACAATTTCTGTGTACGGGTTTTTTTTTCCATTTTTTTTTAAAATCTTGTCTGATCTGGTTATAGAATTGGGTTATTTACGGATTTTTTTTCTGCAACTCTGTTGTGAAAAAAAAATGTATCGGCAGCCAAAAAAACGGCCGGTCCGATAGTTAACCCATAGTGCCAATATCGGTTCGACTATCGGTCGCTCCCTACAAAAATCGGCCTATCCGATATTAACCGATAGTGCCAATATCGGTCCGATACCGATACCGATCCGATTATCGGTCGCTCCCTAGACGTAACTATTGGACGAGCCCCTATCTGCTAGTGCCTCCCTGTTGAAACTGGTCTACCGGCTGTATGACTTCCATGGTTTCTAAAATTTCAAAGTAGGTATGACAAAACTGTTATATATCTGAAGGATATATTTTTTTTTACTAAACAATTTTACCGATTTTTTTTTTACCAGCGGAAAAAGTGGAAAAGAGTGATGACAAGAAATAAACAGTCTGTTGTCAACAGAACCTCGACAAAAAAGTTATGTAAGTTTCAAATTTTGTTATTGAAGCTCCTAGCAGATTTGTTCTAGGGCCCAACACTTTGAAAAAAAAAATGAGGTTATAATAAACACCAATCAAAACTGGTAACTAAACTGGGAGGGGGGGGTGCTGTCAACGAATCGTGGCTGCCCGAAAATCTCCATCAAACAGCTTGTATCTTCCTGTCTGCAAACACAATGTACTTTATTGCTTGCTTTAAAGAATTAACGTAAATACATGGAGATAAGGAAAACAACAAACGCTTTAAAATATAAAGTTATTCATTTTATTACATTTGTAAATAGTTATAGTTATACATGTAGGACCTACACTTCATTGATTTTATTCAAATGATAAAATCGGCAATGACCCGCTCCCCTTAATGCACTGAGCGCGTGCCTTTTGCTGATAGGGTTAACACAGTACTGCCTGAGGAATTTCGAAGTATTTTCATACAACGTTCTTGTAGCATCCCTTCAAGCAGTACACAGTGCTATTTATTCAGAGAATTAATTATTGATTGATTTCTCTAGTGGTTGTAAATAAAGAGCATTGTGTATGTGTCAGATAGCTACATATGTAAATAAACTATCAATAAACTTGATACCGTACTAATAAACAATTATTGATGTTAAAAGTGTTAATACATAGTTATATACAACTAAACTTGATACCGTACTAATAAACAATTATTGATGTTAAAAGTGTTAATACATAGTTATATAAAACATAACATATAATACACATTTAATAGTATCACTGGCACTTTTTATTAAACATTTAACATATAAAAATAAATCTTAAAATGTATACGAGAATATTGATCAACAACATCAGGACCCAGCTTAAGTGCTTTGCTAAAAAAAAAATTCTATCGCTAGTCTGTCTAGCGCCCTCCCCCGAAAACCCAAGAACCTGCATGCGTAGTAAATATACGTAAATGTAAAATTAAGCAAAGTAAAGCGAATAAAAAGATATAATTAAGATATCATATAGGGCAGACAAAAGTTCAGTCCAACAGCATCAGGTTTTTATCTTGGGAAAAGAATCTACATCAGATGTTGGAACTAAAATTACAAAAGCATTCTATAGGTGGGCAAGAACGGCGTCATTGAATCAAATCATTCTTAATAAGTAATTCTATTATAATTATAAAAATATTCCTTTTATCATATAATTGTATTTTATTTACTAACAACACGAAAATTTTAAAAAATAGTATATTAGGAAATGGTAAAAAGGTTGCATGTTGACAAGTTATACGTTAGAATTATAGTCTCTTTTTTAAATCTAAGACGCCAAACATTTTTGTTATCATAATCATGTAGCCTATACATATAGTTTATGTGTCATTTATACAGTTTATCATACACATGTATACATATAGTTTATATGTCATTTATACAGTTTATCATACACATGTATACATATAGTTTATATGGCATTTATACAGTTTATCAAGGTTTAGCTTCTTGGATATGTCGCAGACAAGTGGTTCTCAAACTTTAGACCGCGAGTGTACCATGGGCTCTGTGGCTCTGTGGTTATCCCAACACACTAAAACTACTCCAGACTACTTCTAAACATCATTAATTTGATCGAAAAAAATAAAGGGTTTGGTGTGCTGAAAATGTTGAGAACCCCTGTCTAAGACAAGATGGTCACAGCAGCTGTAACGTCAGTCTGAGAACTACCTTCACACTTCTCTCTACCTTCACACCGCGCTCTTGCACTTTAATTACGGTGTGCAGATTTGACAACTCGGGACTATTGCCAGGCGAGTATGTTTATTTTTTTTTTGTGGTGTCTACTTCTTGAACTTACTTTTGTGTTGAACTGGTTCGATTAATACTTTTTTTTTTTAAACTTATTCTGTGCGTATGATGGGTCTCTAGGAATGATGACGTCATTTGTAATATGGACGTAAAACAATGGGAAGATTCAAAACTATGGTCATCTGATGTATGAGTGTTTTGAATTTCATCTTAAAAACAGAGTCCTTTTTATGAATAGATAGACAAATTAAATACACAAAGTGGGCAGGCAATTTAGAAAAAAAAATTAGGTAGACTTTTTAGATATATAAATTAGGTAGACAAACTAGAAATAACATTTTAGTAGACAAATTAGGTAGACACACTAGATAGATAGACAAATTAGCTAGACACACTAGATATATAGACAAATCAGGTAGACAAACTAGATAGATATACAAATCAGTTAGACAAATCAGGTAGACAAACTAGATAGATAGACAAATCAGGTTGACAAACTAGACAGATAGACAAATCATTTAGACAAAGTAGAAAGATAGACAAATCAGTAAGACACACTAGACAGATACTAAAAGAAAATATCGGGACTTATTTGTTTCCTGGACCCAACACAAATTTAAAGCTCAATATGTTATTGAACAACCTTAATTGTCTAAAAAAAACTCTGCTATTCAAAAACTATTTACTGTTTTTAAAAGAAATACCAAGGGCCATTTTAACATATTAGCAGCCATAAAATGATTTAAAAGTTAGGCGAGGGAGGGGTCAGAGGTGCTCCAGTTTTTCAAAGATTATTAGGGGCCCAATACTTGCAGGGAGGGGGGGCTTGACATCATTTTTACAAAGGCTCCCCAAATTAAACTTTAATCGTTGCATAATGCATCAAGCATACTTTAGGCAAGGTCCCTAGATGTAAGTAAGGCTTTGCACATTACGTCATTAAATTTTAAATATAAAGACAGCAAGCCGATAGTTTATTTATTTTATTTTGGAGCACTCTCCCTCCCCTCTAAAACTGTTACGATTAAAAAAAAAAGTAAAGATATCTAGACAGTTTTAAATGACAGAGATCATTTCTACGCGCCAATTTTTTAAAGAAGCAAAAGTTAGTCAATCACAAAGATTGAAAAAATTACACGCGAATAGAAAGAAAAAAATCAGTTCAACTAGGTTATTTCCATAGATATAAAGCATAACGAAAAAATGGCTCTGAAATTTTAAATAAGCTCAATTTATATTATTTGGTCTAGAGGTTATGTAAAATATGCCTTCTACATTTTGACAACACACTAACTACTCTCTACTCCCCTTCTGAAACCCAAACAACCGGAAAAATAAGCGGGTAGATATCTACGAAATTGACACTAAAATACTTTTGGCTGGAAAACAAAAAAAAGTGTTGGTGAAATAAACGTGGTCATAACAGAGATTTGTTTTTTCTTAAATTTCATATTAGGTGTTTCGAATGCAAACATTCAGAATATAAACCATCTGTAAGTTGATTTCATTAACCAGAAGCTACAACTCATCACTGCTATCTAAATCGAAAGTAAAGAATTAATACAACAGTATTCCAGTTTAAAATAAAATCATGAAAAAATCGGATCTGCCCGAAACCAAAAATAACCTAGCCTACCGATCAAGCCTAAGGGGATATAACTATACGCAAAGGTTTTGCAGGGTACAGCTAGTATAATAAATAATTACAGCGGTGGGCATAAGCGGCTCATAGAATCGCTTGAGGCTCTTCGATGAGTTGTTTTGCCACTTCCAATGAGCCAGCATTTTGTATTAATTAACGACTTTTACTAAATTTTGATGAATTGACTACGGCGTGGCTCTCTAATTTTTTTTTTAATTATTACTTAGTAAAGTCTGGAATGTAGCTGTTAGCGACCCCTGGTCAAATAGGTCAAAGGTTGCCATGTCAATCAGAGCTGGATTCTGGCTCTTCATCGGGTTTAAAACCCAATAATAAATAGTCACTGAAAGAGTCCATTTAACAAGATCTGGTGAAGTAAAAAATGAATGAATCATTGCGAGGTATAGTAATCTATATTAAATCTATATTAAATCTATATTAAATCTATATTAAATCTATATTAAATCTATATTAAATCTATATTAAATCTATATTAAATCACAAAAAAACAAGGGCCAACGGGGGGTGGGGGAGGGAGCAAACCAAGAGCTAACAGGTGGGAGCAAACCAAGAGCTAACAGGTGGGAGCAAACCAAGAGCTAACAGGTGGGAGCAAACCAAGAGCTAACAGGTGGGAGCAAACCAAGAGCTAACAGGTGGGAGCAAACCAAGAGCTAACAGGTGGGAGCAAACCAAGAGCTAACAGGTGGGAGCAAACCAAGAGCTAACAGGTGGGAGCAAACCAAGAGCTAACAGGTGGGAGCAAACCAAGAGCTAACAGGTGGGAGCAAACCAAGAGCTAACAGGTGGGAGCAAACCAAGAGCTAACAGGTGGGAGCAAACCAAGAGCTAACAGGTGGGAGCAAACCAAGAGCTAACAGGTGGGAGCAAACCAAGAGCTAACAGGTGGGAGCAAACCAAGAGCTAACAGGTGGGGAGCAAACCAAGAGCTAACAGGTGGGAGCAAACCAAGAGCTAACAGGTGGGAGCAAACCAAGAGCTAACAGGTGGGAGCAAACCAAGAGCTAACAGGTGGGAGCAAACCAAGAGCTAACAGGTGGGAGCAAACCAAGAGCTAACAGGTGGGAGCAAACCAAGAGCTAACAGGTGGGAGCAAACCAAGAGCTAACAGGTGGGAGCAAACCAAGAGCTAACAGGTGGGAGCAAACCAAGAGCTAACAGGTGGGAGCAAACCAAGAGCTAACAGGTGGGAGCAAACCAAGAGCTAACAGGTGGGAGCAAACCAAGAGCTAACAGGTGGGAGCAAACCAAGAGCTAACAGGTGGGAGCAAACCAAGAGCTAACAGGTGGGAGCAAACCAAGAGCTAACAGGTGGGAGCAAAGCCCGTAGCTTTCAACAACATAAAGACTAACACAAATGAACAAACGCATAAAGCAAACAGATACAATCAAACTAAATGCCCACAGATGATAACCTACTAAAGACCAACAGATATAACAAAGGGAAGACCACAAAGTATGAACAAACAAAAGCCCATTTCCAATCCGGCCCGTACTGTGCTTGGGGGCCTGGGGGGCCAGCCCCTCCCTCCGTTTTGTCTGGCCCCTTCTGCTTGTTTGCTCTACTTAGTAACATTTATTTCCTGCCCCCCCCTGCTATTGGCCTGGCCCCTGCTGTAGAATGCCTGGCCCCTGGTGTAGAATTTTCACGCTACGGGCTGCTTCCAATCAATAGAGCTTAAAAAAAAAACTCACTAAAACTAACAACAAAACAAGAACACAGAAAAATGACTTCGCTACAAAGACATAACAGCTCACACATACAAAAACAGTGTATAGTAGAGATGATCTTAACAGGGAGGTAGGTAAAGACGTTAAGCAAATATTTCTTCTCTCTTAAGAAAACATATACCTTGTCATCAGATACGCTGCACTACTAGGGTCAAACAAACAGATCATCTGAGTTTCCCCTTAAAATTTGGAGAAATATTGAGAATCATTTTATAATAAAACATATGCTGAGGACTATGTATTTACGGATCGGAAAAAAAAAATTAAAGGGAGAGAATGTAGTCAAAACAAGCGAATAACTTCATATTTACTGAATAACTTCATATATACTGAATATCTTCATATATACTGAATAACTTCATCTTTACTCGTGTTTTCTTTTCTACAGATTATTGAGTGAAAACTTTCATCAAAAAGAAAGGAAAAAAAGTGCAGGGAATTTATATCCAGTTTCTGTGTTTTATAATAGAGAAATTAAATGGCATGATATTAGATTAGAAAAAAAATTGTGTTAAGTTGTTCTGTCTAATGTGAAAATTAATATGTCAATTTTATTATTATAACAGAGCATGCAGATTATAAATCAAATTCCATTGCTTGTCACCAAGTGTTTGAATTTCGAACTTCCTAGGCGATATAAGTTACATGGTTATTACATTAAAGTATGTTCTGGGAGAAATCATGAAGGAAATCGTTTACTAGCGCAATATGACTCAAATTTGTAACATTCGCTGAGCTAGATGGCCCCACAAACTTATCGTCACCGTCTGGCCCCACATGATCGTATTGCTGCTGTCTGTTTGTTGATGTTGAAAAGAAAATCGGATGGTAGTTTTGAAGATGAATGGTCGCAAATTCAGAACATCATATTTATTTTAATGGATATCATTTTTTTTAATTTCTTGGACCAAGTATTAGATATTGTTTTCAAATAAATCACTTCATTTCAGTCGCATCGTGGTAAATTTAAAAATAAATGTCTTGTGTTCGAAAGATTTATGCGATTAACATACTGATTGCTGCTTAAAATTCATAGCTATCAGGATATTTGGCAATGACTTAGCTGGCTAAGTCATTTGGACTCCAAAAAGTGAAACAAACATGGAAGTCAAATGGTTGATTAACAGCAGCGTAGTGGCGCCAAGTGTGGACTCTAAAGATTGCTTTCCATCTATGTGCTAAAACAAGCAATTTAAGTCTTTTCCGTTTCGGACAAAGGACATTTTAGAGCATTTTCCTGTACGCAGATAAACAGAGAGGGAAGTAATCATGTTGAATAACTGTTACAAAAATAAATAATAATTAAGCCCCTTTGATTAGCTTTTATTATTTATATTTAAAATATAAGCAAAAACGGTACTTAAAACGCCCCCTTTTTCGGCCCTCAAAGCTCAGATCGCGAAATGGACTTTTGATGTACACTTGGCAGGCCAAGACCTACAAAATGATATATACATCATGGGTCTAGGACTTATGGTTGTTTAGATATAGGGCGCTCCTTTGTTAATATAGCTTATATAGTAAAAAAAACGGTACTTAATACGCCCCCTTTTTCGGCCCTCAGAGGTCAGATCGCAAAATGGACCAAAGTGTTTTTTTTGGCAGGCCAAGAACTACAAAATGATATATGCATCATGGGTCTAGGACTTATGGTTGTTGAGATCTAGGGTGATGACGGACAGACAGACAGACAGACAAAACGGGGATAATAGAGCATTTTTTTTTCGAAAATGCTCTAAAAAATACTACAGGGATGAAAATGCCGCCCCTAGCTGGTTGGAAAATAACTTCCGTACCCTTCCCCTAGTTAGGTCACTGTTGATTAGCGCAAGTTGTCTCCATTAGCATTATTAGCAGAGCAAAAAGCGTTGGTAGAGACCATAAAGTCTCTTTATGAACAAAAAAATAATATTCAATATATTCGTATATAAATAATATAACTGCTGAAATGCGCTATAACGTAATAATTTGTGTTAAATAGATGGATGTATCAATGTTGGAAAAAAAGGGGGGATAGGCGGTCGCTTGGGTTCCCTTAAGGTCTAAGATGTCTATGAGAGGAACAGGAGATAAGCAAAAGAAAGAAAACTGACTGATCTATTAACGAATAACTAAAATAAATTATATCGTAAGCTTTACAGTTGTACATTGTTTTATTTTAATCTTTTATTATTGTTTTCGTCTTGTGGAAAACCTATTTATGATTTTTGGTGTTTCGAAACCACTCTGCTCCAATGTAACGTTATAGTAAAGTTCAGAGGTTGGGGCACTGAATTGGAAGCCATTTTGTTTAGGCCTGCTTCGGGTTATGCGCTAATAATTCAATTCATGAGAGCATTCAGACTTTAGACCAGTCATGGGCAAACTAGGGCCCGCAGGACTGATTCATCCATCCCGCCACTCGCTTCTTATGATATATGACATATACATTGAATGTACATTAACTTAAACCAACTCTCCATCATTATGCTCTTTGTGCAACTCCGAACCCCCCCCCCCTCCTCCTTCCCTCCCCCGGTCAAAGTTGCGAACCCAGAAAGGCCCGCAACTCAAAAATGTTCCCTACCCCCTACTTCAGATAGTTCCGAAATTTACTGGTACTTTTTTTTATTTCTCCTAAACTATAAAAAGGCTTTTTAAACATATAGATTCATTTACCTCTATAAAATTTTCAACTTATTTCATCATACCTGCCTAATCGTTAGCTAGTCATAAATTGCAAGTACATCTCTATCTATCAAGTTATATTACTTGATGAGTTTGTCAGATTTCTTTCAGTATCAGGACTTTAAAATGTGGCTTTGTGCCAATCGTTTGATTCTACTGAAGGAATAAAAACAAGCAATTAAGCCTGTTCCATTCTGGACACAGGACGTGTTAGCGCATTTTCATGTTATGTATCAGTACGTTTGTTAGCTTTCAGTAAATATTTGTAAATTTTGGAAATGTTTATAAATTCAATTGTGTAATGCATATATCTGTAAAAAAAATATTATAAAGACGTTTCTTTATATTTGAAAAAAAAATTATTTTCTCTTAAATCTAACTACAAGTGGTTTGTGGTTACTGAAATAGGACTCATAATTGAAAACATTCGAAATTGTAGTCATTTAATCGTCCGAAAACTCCGTCAATTGTTGCATAGCTCTGATACTTTCAATTAAACTCAGAACACAAGCTTCGGAGCCCTGAAGCACGGCCCTCAGAGGTCCTATCGCGAAATGAACTTTTGATGTACACATGGCAGGCCAAGACCTACAAAATGATATATACATCATGGGTCTAGGACTTATGGTTGCTGAGATATAGGGCGCTCCTTTATTAATATAGCTTATATAGTAAAAAACGGTACTTTATAAGCCCACTTTTACGGCCCTCGGAGGTCAGATCACGAAATGAACTTTTGCTGCACACATGGCAGGCCAAGACCTACAAAATGATATATACATCATGGGTCTAGGACTTATGGTTGTTGAGATCTAGGGTGATGACGGACAGACAGACAGACAGACAAAGCGGGGACAATAGAAAAGCAAATTAATAACACACATTTGTCATTCCTCATGCATTCCTTTAATTGCATGTCTTAAATAAGTTGTGACTGTTTAGTATGACATCAGAGAAGTGTTAAGATTGTTTCGATTCTGTCTCTTGGTGACATTTTTATTCCAATTAATTTTAGATGAAAAAAAAAGCTCTGATGGAAACTACATTACTAGGGAACCCCCCTTTTTTTTCCCTCCCTGACCCATTAATACCTACGTCATTATCTTTAAATACTTAAATATTTTTTTTTTTAAAAAATTTGTGAAATTTTATGAGAGAAGCCTGACATTTTTATTAAGAGATTTTTTAAAAAAATAATTTATAAGTGAAGGAGTGGATGAAATTTTCCTTTTAAAAGAAAAATTAAGAAAATAATTAAAATATAAAATAATATTAATTTAAAATATTAAAAAAAAAAAAAAATAATTTAAATAATAATATATAATAATAAATTAATATATTAATATATAATTAATTATTAATTAAAAATATTAAATCATTTTTCAATTATCATTAAAGTGAAAGAATATATATTTCCTTATGGAAATTTTGAAATAATAATTAAAAAATATAAAATTTTTATTTTTTGGTATTTTATAATGATTTGCCCTAATATTAACAAAATAAAACAAAACAATATAAAACCTACTTATTATATTAGGCCTCCTTTCTAAGTAAATTTTTTTTACTCAAAAAAAAAAAAAAAAAAACTCCGGTGATGGTAAATTAAATTTATATAATATTATTTTTAAAAGATAATAATAAAAAACGGGAAGGTATTGGATGAAAGAATCGGTTAACTTTGGTTACTCCGACTACGTAGGTGGTAAGTTGTGTACACACTGACTTTGTATATAATAGTGTGTAATGGGTCAGCTGTTTATGTACAATGAGTTAAGAGGTACTAATCCATAGATATTGGTATTTATAAAAAAAAATGTCTGGTTGTTCACTTTTATCTCCTTTAACAGATGAAGCATTTCAAACTGAAAAACATCAATCATTAAAAAAACACCAACCGACTAATCGAACTGGGTCTCAGAGTAAATTATTGTGACAATTCCTTAGCAAGTTCTAAAGTGACAAGACCTGATAGCAATAACAATGACCTGGTTGGTCTTTTTGGAATCTTTGCAGTTTTACATCTGGTGGAATCCATGGATCCTGTCAGTAAAATGTCTAGTTTTATTGGCATTTAGTGAACATCAAAGCTTATGTCTGATGAGGATTCAATGGATGTCAAAGCTTATGTCTGGGAGGGGATCCCCAAAATTATGTAAGTTTTTATCCACTGGAACAAAATGGACGTAAATGTCTATGTCTGGTAAGGATCAGAGGTGTGCGGATCTCGAAATTTAGCGTCCGCGTCCGTCCGCAGATTTCTATCAATGATCCGCGTCCGCAGAATCTTACAACATTGGTCCGCAGTCAGTCCGCGCGTCCGCATTGCTGAAATTTAGTTGCTTAAATGACTTGAAATTTTTTTATGGTAACGCTAAAGAAGATCCGCTTCAGTCCTCGAGTCCGCAACTTAACCGTACGAAGCGTCCGCTGTCAGTCCGCGGATTCGGAAAAGTCTGCGGATCTGCGTCCGCAAGCGGACGCGTCCGCTGTCCGCTCATCTCTGGTAAGGATATAAAGTTTATGACTGGTAAGGATACATGGATGCCAAAGCTAGCCAAAGTATGTCTCCCCCTAGTAAAGGTGTTAAGAAACAAATTATAGGCGTGGGTTAAAGTCTCCCAATTGTTGGGGCTTAGGACTGAATGACTTGTATCTGTTTGACCTAACAAACTTCAAACGGTTCGATGGGTCGAATCGGGTTCTAATAGATGACGACTTTGTGGCGGCTTTGGTTGCCAGCTTTCTTTCCGTGAGTATTAAATATTTTACGCCTTAGTTTTGTGGACAATGTTTGTAAACGTCTTCACAGAGGCATCGCTAAAAACTTGAGAGCCTTTCAGTTAAATGTTTTGGTTGGCACGGAGACGTCCGAAGTCCCACCACCCTTGCCTAGTACCCACAACGACCACGCCACTGTCTTCCCACAACGTTTACAGAAAGGTCTTTTTTTGTTTAGAAAACCATAACCATTAACATTCCCATGTGTTTTTGTTTTACTATATCTGATTGAATATCTCTATAATGTCTTGGGGGGAAGGGTAGATAGGGGTAGGGGTATCATCGCCTTCACGTTTAATCACTTCTTCTCACTAACTCAGCTGCAGTCACTCTCACCTCTGTCAACATGTCAGACAAAGCTTAAACGGTCATCCCACCCCCCCCCGGACCCCATGGACATGAAATAACTCACACGTGCGCTCTCATTACCTGTCCGGTATCCCAACTCGTGCACCTGTGTCCAATTACAGAGATTAAAAATAGATCAGTCGGTCTTTTACAAAGACAAAAGATAATGTAATTTAAAATAAGGATTTACTTGTAGCGTACTTAAACAAAACACGGGAAATTTCAATGTACTGAGTAGGAATGAGGCAAGTCTAACCCTGATGAAATGATCATTAATAGCATGCCCCCCCCCAATCCAAGCAACCAGTTTAGCAGGATCTCTGCGATAACCTTGAAATTAATGAAATATAATTAAACTAACATTCGTTGGGCCTAGAGAAAGTGCTTTGATGGGCTCAAAAGGTAACATGGCAATGGAGCCAAAGCACATCCCAAACTGGCTAATACTTGCCTATTTTTTTACACCCTCACTTTTGTATTCACAAACCTGTTAAACACACGGTCGGATTAAACATTAGGCTAGTAAGACTTTATCCTTAAGTCCTGAACAAAATCGGCCCTTTGTTCCACTTATTAATCAGACTTATAAATTCTAAATGATTCTCTGTAATTTTTCACCGCTTAATTCGTACAAGAAAATGGCAAGAAATCTGAAAAAAAAAACTCTTTGCATTTTCTGGAAAAGAAGCATATTATGTGAAACATGGAAGGAAATGAGTTCAAATTACACAGGGGATATGTTTTGTCATTTTGGTCGCAAAAAAAAAGGCCATTTTTGTAAAAAAAAAAAAATATTAGGCCTACGGTTGCCTAAATCCGGCTCTTGTTAATCTGGTAATAGCCAGCTCTAGTCGGAATTTAATTCTGTTGGACATCTTAATTTCAGTGACATATTGATATATTGCACATCGAGCAGACCCAGAAGAAATATTTCTTTAACATTTTGGTGACAAAGTCTGTAAATGTTTTCTCTCTCTTGAGAATATCTGTGACGTAGTTCGTTGTTATACTGCGTCGTAAAAAGTCCCCCCCCCTCCTCCTCACAAGTTGCCTACACACAAAGAAATGGAAGATGTTGTAAATAAGAAAGTACCTTCAAATGAAATGTGTTCACGTGACCTGTTTAAAAGTATGATAGGTTTATTTTACGCCGAACTTTACCTATCACATAAAAGTTTTTATGTTCAAAGCCAGATTTAGCAACATAATATTTTTTATAGCATAAATGAATAGACTCTAAGCAGGGACGTGGCAACAGCCCTCATGCGCCCCAGGGCAAAACAGTATCAGAAGAATGTAAATAAATGATCTGTTATGTGTGGGGACCCCCGCAAGTGCCCCACGCCTTAGATCATGTTAAAAAAAATCTTAACATATTGTATCTTTATATATTCAACACTTGCCTTACATAATGCATCAATAGTATGCATCATATGGAGGTTAGTAAGGCAAATACAATGGGTCATTAGCGAACAAGACATGCACTTAAGTGGATTTCACCTTCATTCTAATCTACGATCAATTTAATACTCCTCTTCCTGGGCCATCTGACGTCTTATCGTACTCACCTAGATAACCGGTTGTTACAGGTGGATTGGTAAATGAAGGCACTTTTTTTTTCATGACTTCAACACGGAATGTCGTAAAAAAAAAAATAACAACCCAACTAAAACGGCGTGAGCAATGCTGGCTCCATGTGTGTCATCTTTGAGTTTTACCAGGGATGTGGGGAAATCAGCACCTTAAGAAACAGTAGTGTACAATAAAACACATGTCACTAGTTGCCTGTTTAGAACCGGAGCAACTTGTTGGTAACAGTAATGTACAATAAAACACATGTCACTAGAACCATAGCAACATGGTGGTCTATCATTGTATGTATTGTTCAAAACAATACTTGTTTTTATTCTCTAAATATTGTGTTTAATATTTGAGTGTTTATTAGTACTGATCACTAAATTAATATTTAAATAAAAGCTGCATAGACTAATCAACATCTCTGGGGGTGAGGCTGTAAGACAGGAAAATCGTTGTATAGGAGACCTGTTTGAGAATCAGTGACCAATATTTCCCCGTGGTGCCTCCATGAAAAATGTAGCCATGGCAATTGTAAGGATGTACGATTGGCGCAACACAAACTTTCATTAGTTTTTCCTGAATGTATATAGATTCAAGAAAAGAAAAAAAAATATTTCATTCTAGCAGGGACTTCATATGTTCTAGCAGTTCAACTCGGTATTTTAAAATTAAACTGTATTGCGAAATACCAGAAATATAATAGCAGCGATGAGAGGAATCCTGTGAGTTTGAATTCCAGTCAAAATACCTGAGACCCGACATGGCTTCTTGTACATATGGGTCATCCAAAAGATAAAAAACATCATGGAGTATTTTTGAGATCCCCCCCCCCCACAAACTCAAAGATATTCCTATTGCCCCATCAGTAGCTACAGACGCCACTGTTTCAAAAACTTTATAAAATATATCATTTCTGTGCAGTTGTTGACGTAAACAAACAATGATTCTTTCAATTGATGACGTAAACAATAATACATGCACCCGGCAACATAAAACCTTTAACAAAGTACTCACTGCGGGATATGGCTCATAAGGTACTGAACATCGGTGAGTATCTGACAGCCTGTGATATAGTCCACTGTGCTGCTGATGGTGAGCGGTGTGTCCAGCGTGGGCCACGGGCATCGACCCATGGCTATCTTCATGAGCATCTCGAATGTACATCATCTCAAGAGCTCAACTACGTCAGTAGCAGACGTCAAATTTAGACGTCCATTTTCAAACAGAATTTCACAACATCCAATACGACTTTGATGAAACATCCAAAATTCATAAATAAGAAAATAATTCACAAGCTAAATTTCTTTTTTTTTCTAATTTATTCACGTGAGTTGTTTGTAGTATCCAATTCTCACAAATATATTGTCTTATAAGTGATGTTTAGTTTGTCTTCATCCAACATTCCTTCTTTGTATTTTCTAAACACCTAAGTTAAATGCAAATATTAACGTAGAATCCTAAACCGTGATAATTATTACATATTTGTTAATTCACTAATTAGTTGATTTATTTAATTATATATGGAGATCTGCTTGTCTGTATTACTTTGATGCATAAGGTTTTATAATATATTTACACATTAAAAACATTTGAAAATAACTTTTACATAGCAATAATCAAAACGTGATTCTAAGTAAAAGAAGAGCTAATATATATATATATATATACATATACTTCATTCATTTTCAACCACAGAACAGAAAAAAAAATTAACCTCCCTAACCACAAGACATTTTTTAACAGACATTACACCTTTTAAGATCGTTGTAGACACAATTCCGAAATTTTACGGCCTCGATACAACCACCTCGAGTAAGATCTCCAGCTATCTGGATGCCAAACATGAAATGAGGATACAAAACTTTTTCAGCCATTTCTCTAGCTACAGTTACCTGCCCCTGTCCCCCAACTATCCTTCCCCGTCATGGCGTCCGGTCCTGTTTGATTTTCCACCAGGCAGTCAGGGCCGATAACTCTGCCAAACAAATAAATTTGAGCGGTCATAGGACAAGACAAAAAGAAGAACCTAATCCTTACGAACATGGCCGAAATCCCTCGGAAACAACCACCGGGAATCCTCAAAGGCAGCGGGAACCGATTTTGATCTTTGATCGATTTTAGATGGATGTAAATGTCAACAAAATCATCCACCCCCCCTCCTGAACAAATTCAACGCCACTCCGACAACACCATTAAGATGTGTAGAAAACAATGGGTACCCTCTAGATCAACAGCGTAGAACTACATTAGAATCTTGCATGCAGACGATTGTCTCCTCGGTAGGGAATGTCATGTTATCTAAGAGACACCATTTGTATTTAGGGAAGACACTTTAAAAAAAAAAAACATGGTCGAAAAGTTTTCACGACAACGAAATGTCTGGAATGTCTTTTTATTTTTACATTTTAAAATTATCATTATCTCGAAGCAAAGTTTTTTTTTACGAAAATACACTGTACTCAAGTATACTCACATATGAATCCTGTAAAACCAACTACTTTTTTCAGCTATGTCTTCCACAATTATACAGTAAATTAACAAATGGAAATATTAGATAAATGTTAGAATAAAAGCATAAAGACAAAATAAAGATGATACATTGGGAGTCTGAAGATAATGTTAATGTGTTAAATTGAAAGCATAAAGACAATAAAGATGATACATTGGAAGTCTTAAGATAATGTTTTAGATTAAAAGCATAAAGATAAAATAAAGAGGATACATTGGAAATCTAAACATATTTTCGATCCGTTAAATAGCAAGAACATGTAGATCAAGTACTGCACTAACCTATTGAGTCCATTTAATTAGGGAGCGACCGATAATCGGATCGCTATCGGTATCGGACCGATATTGGCACTATCGGTTAATATCGGATCGGCCGATTGTTCTAGGGAGCGACCGATAGTCGAACCGATATTGGCACTATGGGTTAACTGTCGGACCGGCCGTTTTTTGGCTGCCGATACATTGTTTTTTTTTTACAACAGAGGTGCAGAAAAGAAAATCAGTAAATAACCCAATTCTATAACTAGATCAGACAAGATTTTAAAAAAAAGGAAAAAAAAAACCCGTACACAGAAATTGTCACGCATACATCAGAGATACGACCTTGAAACAATAGGATTGGCATTTCTTAATTCTAATGTATGACCTTGAATGATACAATTAGTGAACATCTGTGCGTATTTTTTGTTGGGATGGGAAGTTGGGGGGGGGACAAGACTTACGTGTGGGCGAAGCGTCACGAAATATGACAGGGAAGGGGTGGGCATGGGTTGACATACGTCATAAGCTCTAGCACGAGTAAAACACGTGTTTGGCAATTGGCATTGTTGTTGCTTAAGGGGCTGTCCATTAATTACGTCAACAAAATAGGGGGGAGGGGGGGGGTCAGAAAATTTTTGACAATTGTTGACAAGGGGGGAGGTCAAGAAAAGTTGACGTCAACAATGTTACTTTTTTAAGTTTAATATAATTACTTAATAAATAGGAAAATTAAGCAGCGTTTGTAGTTCTGTGTTACACGCTCGCCTAACATTCAGTATTTTAATTAAACTAACTATATTCCTACTAATTTTGCCACATAAACATTTTGGAAGCCACCTTTTTTTTTTGGTGGGGGGGGGGGGTAATCAAATGTTGACGTAATTTTATGGGGGGGGGGGTCTCTGGAAGTTTTGCAAGTTGTTGACAAGGGGGAGGGGGGAGGTAAAAATCGCCAAATATTTGTTGACACAAATAATGGACAGCCCCTAAAAAGAAAATATCGGTATCGGTTAAAATGCTGGGGGAAAATATCGGTATCGGACTATCGGTAAAAAGGCATATCGGTCGCTCCCTAGTGACCAGACACCCCAGTCTATGTGCTGTGACCAGACACCCCAGTCTATGTGCTGTGACCAGACACTCCTAGTTTATGTGCTGTGACCAGACACGCCAATTTATGCACTGTGACCAGACACCCCAGTCTATGTGCTGTGACAAGACACTCCTAGTTTATGTGCTGTGACCAGACACCCCAGTTTATGTGCTGTGACCAGACACCACAGTCTATGTACTGTGACCAGACACCCCAGTTTATGTGCTGTGACCAGACACCCCAGTTTATGTACTGTGACCAGACACATCAGTCTATGTGCTGTGACCAGACACTCCTAGTTAATGTGCTGTGACCAGACACCCCAGTTTATGTACTGTGACCAGACACCCCAGTCTATGTGCTGTGACCAGACACTCCTAGTTAATGTGCTGTGACCAGACACCCCAGTCTATGTACTGTGACCAGACACCCCAGTCTATGTGCTGTGACCAGACACCCAAGTTTATGTGCTGTGACCAGACACCCCAGTCTATGTACTGTGACCAGACACACCAGTCTATGTGCTTGACCAGACACCCCATTTTATTTGAGACGTCCCCGAATGCCATCAGTTTTCCAGGCGTCCCGGTATGGTCAGGAAATGTCATCGAATAGCAAGGGAATACTCTGACCTGTCCAGTTTTTTGTTTATAAACTTCGTATATTTTTTTTCCAAACCCATTCTTATAAATAGTTATAATTTTTGTCTGACCGGGAAATCGTTGGTATTTTCGATGCACTATTTCTCTCTTTGTAAACGTATTTTTAGAAGTTTAACTTTCATAAATAGTGAAACAAGACCACAACTGCTTATAGTGTATATGACCTTCTAATGAATGATGAATGAAACAATTTTCTTGGATGTCTTCCATCAGTATTGCCAGATGGTGTTGTTATTGTTGTTGTTTTTTAACGGAAACCGCTTTAAGTCAATAAGTAACTCATCAGATTAGTACAAGTGAATAGAAAGGTCAAAATTAACCTCTTTATTTAGATGTTATAATTAATTATTCTATTTTTTATTATATAAGACCTTGAAGGAGCCAAAAACCCGCCTTCCCACCAGTAAGCTAAATTTCTTTCCAAAGCCAAAAAGCTGCCAAAACTAGCGTGAAAGCCAACAACCACATTTTTTTTTTAAATCGACGGTGTGGGAGGAGGTGGTGAAGGCTCAGACAAATCTGGTCACCATAGTTTATAAACTCTCAACCGTGAAAAGGAGCGCTTTATTAACAAAAATTATTCATTTATAATGAAATTTCTAAAGTGGCCCATTTAAATAAGATATTAATTGAAGGGGTATAAATTGGCCATGAACATTTTTCGTGGTGGCCCGCTTCCCTTGATACACTCAGTACGTGATTAAATGTAGGGAGCGACAGATATGCCTTTTTACCGATAGTCCGATACCGATATTTTCCCCCAGCATTTTTACCGATATTTTATTTTTCGGGGCTGTCCATTATTTATGTCAACAAATTTTTTGCGATTTTTACCTCCCCCCCCTTGTCAACAACTTGTCAAACTTTCCGAGACCCCCCTATAAAATTACGTCAACATTAAGCAACAACAATGCCAAACACGTGTTTTTCTCGTGCTGTATGACCTATGTCAACCCATGTTCACATATTTTGTAACACTTCGCCCACGCGTGTCTTGTTTACCTCCCCCCCCCCTCCCAACTTCCCACCCCAACAAAAAATGCACACAGATGTTCACTAATTGTATCATTCAAGGTCATACATTAGAATTAAGAAATGCCAATCCTATTGTTTCAAGGTCATATCTCTGATGCAATTTTTGTAGACGTGACAATTTCTGTGTACGGGTTTTTTTTCTTTTTTTTAAATCTTGTCTGATCTGGTTATAGAATTGGGTTATTTACTGATTTTTTTTTCTGCAACAATGTATCGGCAGCCAAAAAACGGCCGGTCCAATAGTTAACCCATAGTGCCAATATCGGTTCGACTATCGGTCGCTCCCTACAACAATCGGCCGATCCGATATTAATCGATAGTGCCAATATCGGTCCGATACCGATACCGATCCGATTATCTGTCGCTCCCTACTGGTCGCAGCACATAGACTGGGGTGTCTGGACACATCACATAAACTGGGGTGTCTGGTCACAGCACATAGACTGGGGTGTCTGGTCACAGCACATAGACTGGGGTGTCTGGTCACAGCACATAGACTGGGGTGTCTGGTCACAGTACATAGACTGGGGTGTCTAGTCACAGTACGTAAATCAATTCTAAACATATCAGAATCAATGCAAGCGCATTGTCTATTATTTTTACTAATAGATTTGTAAAGAAATGTTTTTCAAGGAAAATTTGATAAAAAACAAGCAATTAAGCCTGTTCCATTCTGGACACAGGACGTGTTAGCGCATTTTCAGTACGTTTGTTATCTTTCAGTAAATATTTGTAAATTTTGGAAATGTTTATAAATTCAATTGTGTAATGCATATGTCTGAAAAAAGATATTAAAAGGACAAGTAAGTCATGTTGAATAACTGTTACAAAAATAAATAATGATTACGCCCCTTTGATTAGCTTTTATTATTTATATTTAAAATATAAGCAAAACGGTACATAACAATCTCTTATATTTTGGCCCTGAGAGGTCAAATCGCGAAATGGACTTTTGATGTACACTTGGAAGGCCAAGAACTACACAATGATATATACATCATGGGTCTAGGACTTATGGTTGCTGAGATATAGGGCGGTCCATTATTAATATAGCTTATATAGTAAAAAACGGTACTTTATAAGGCTCCTTTTACGGCCCTGAGAGGTCAGATCGCGAAATGGAAAAAAGTCATTTCTTGGAAGGCCAAGACCTACAAAATGATATATACATCATGGGTCTAGGACTTATGGTTGCTGAGATATAGGGCGGTCCATTATTAATATAGCTTATATAGTAAAAAACGGTACTTTATAAGGCCCCTTTTTACGGCCCTGAGAGGTCAGATCGCGAAATGGAAAAAAGCTATTTCTTGGCAGGCCAAGACCTACAAAATGATATATACATCATGAGTCTAGGACTTATGGTTATTGAGATCTAGGGTGATGACAGACAGACAGACAGACAGACAGACAGACAAACAAAACGGGGACAATAGAGCATTTTTTTTCGAAAATGCTCTAAAAAAAACACTTTGCAATACGTTCGGGAAAAGGACATCAAAGGGAGTTCATTGGGCACTGTGTAGATCTTTATTACGCACTTTTTGTTCTTAGATACACTTCATCTCAACAAAAAGTTCTAAAGATATATATGTAACATTTTTTTTCCATAACGTACTAAATAAATCTCTGACAAACGATTTGTTAATTCAGCAACTTCCATGGAAACTATTTCCATGCTGGAGGTTTTCTGATTTCATATTTTAAAATAGGTCACAATTTACTCACAATGCAGCTTCTATAAATAGCCCAGGTAAAACCATTAGTATATATAGCAATGATGTCATAACCAACGCACACAGAGCTTTTAAGGAAAAGTTTCTTAGCGATCTTAGACAGTCAACCAGTTAATTACATGTTCATAGAAATAGCTTCATAATAGTATAATTCCTGAAAAAAAAAATCCCAAGGGATGGGCACACTTTTCAAACCGCGGTTCACATTTTTGGTTATTTAAGACCAAGAGCAGATAGAAAGTTTATAAAAGTCAAAGATGTTAACAATCATACAAAGGGCCGGACCAAGAACAGATAGATAGAAAGTTTATAAAAGTCAAAGATGTAAACAATCATACAACTTTACGGAACGGATTAGGCCCGTGTGCGTAGTTTGCTCAAGTCTGCTCTAAAATATACTTTTAATTTTAACAATAGAGAAATTTGGTTCAATGGTAGGGAGATGAAAATGTAATTGAAGTTTCCTTAAGTCAAGGCCCACCGGGGCAGATATAGATACATAGATATAGATACATAGATATAGATACATAGATATAGATACATAGATATAGATACATAGATATAGATACATAGATATAGATACATAGATATAGATACATAGATATAGATACATAGATATAGATACATAGATAGGCATTATTAAAAAATGGACAGGCCAAATTGTAGCGACACAGCTAATGACCGCACGATCCAACAGATCTATCCACTGATGTGTTACAGCTAATCACCTCACGACACAGAGAGAGAGAGATAGATGAACAGATCTATCCACTGATGTGTTACAGCTAATCACCTCACGACACAGAGAGAGAGAGATAGATGAACAGATCTATCCACTGATGTGTTACAGCTAATCACCTCACGACACAGAGAGAGATAGATGAACAGATCTATCCACTGATGTGTTACAGCTAATCACCTCACGACACAGAGAGAGAGATAGATGAACAGATCTATCCACTGATGTGTTACAGCTAATCACCTTACGACACACACACAGAGAGAGAGAGAGAGAGAGAGAGAGAGAGAGAGATGAACAGATCTATCCACTGATGTGTTACAGCTAATCACCTCACTACAGAGAGAGAGATAGATGAACAGATCTATCCACTGATGTGTTACAGCTAATCACCTCACTACACACACAGAGAGAGAGAGAGAGAGATGAACAGATCTATCCACTGATGTGTTACAGCTAATCACCTCACTACAGAGAGAGAGATAGATGAACAGATCTATCAACTGATGTGTTACAGCTAATCACCTCACTACACAGAGAGAGAGAGAGAGATAGATGAACAGATCTATCCACTGATGTGTTACAGCTAATAACCTCACGACACAGAGAGAGAGAGATAGATGAACAGATCTATCCACTGATGTGTTACAGCTTATCACCTCACTACAGAGAGAGAGAGAGATAGATGAACAGATCTATCCACTGATGTGCTACAGCTAATCACCTCACGACACAGAGAAAGAGAAAGAGAGATAGATGAACAGATCTATCCACTGATGTGTTACAGCTAATCACCTCACTACACAGAGAGAAAGAGAGAGAGAGATAGATGAACAGATCTATCCACTGATGTGTTACAGCTTATCACCTCACGACAGAGAGAGAGAGAGATAGATGAACAGATCTATCCACTGATGTGTTACAGCTAATCACCTCACGACACAGAGAAAGAGAGAGAGAGAGATAGATGAACAGATCTATCCACTGATGTGTTACAGCTAATCACCTCACTACAGAGAGAGAGAGATAGATGAACAGATCTATCCACTGATGTGTTACAGCTAATCACCTCAATTCAGAGAGAGAGATAGATGAACAGATCTATCCACTGATGTGTTACAGCTAATCACCTCACTACAGAGAGAGAGAGATAGATGAACAGATCTATCCACTGATGTGTTACAGCTAATCACCTCACTACACAGAGAGAGAGAGATAGATGAACAGATCTATCAACTGATGTGTTACAGCTAATCACCTCACTACACAGAGAGAGAGAGAGAGATAGATGAACAGATCTATCCACTGATGTGTTACAGCTAATAACCTCACGACACAGAGAGAGAGAGATAGATGAACAGATCTATCCACTGATGTGTTACAGCTTATCACCTCACTACAGAGAGAGAGAGAGATAGATGAACAGATCTATCCACTGATGTGCTACAGCTAATCACCTCACGACACAGAGAAAGAGAAAGAGAGATAGATGAACAGATCTATCCACTGATGTGTTACAGCTAATCACCTCACTACACAGAGAGAAAGAGAGAGAGAGATAGATGAACAGATCTATCCACTGATGTGTTACAGCTTATCACCTCACGACAGAGAGAGAGAGAGATAGATGAACAGATCTATCCACTGATGTGTTACAGCTAATCACCTCACGACACAGAGAAAGAGAGAGAGAGATAGATGAACAGATCTATCCACTGATGTGTTACAGCTAATCACCTCACTACAGAGAGAGAGAGATAGATGAACAGATCTATCCACTGATGTGTTACAGCTAATCACCTCAATTCAGAGAGAGAGATAGATGAACAGATCTATCCACTGATGTGTTACAGCTAATCACCTCACTACAGAGAGAGAGAGATAGATGAACAGATCTATCCACTGATGTGTTACAGCTAATCACCTCACTACACAGAGAGAGAGAGATAGATGAACAGATCTATCCACTGATGTGTTACAGCTAATCACCTCACGACACAGAGAGAGAGAGATAGATGAACAGATCTATCCGCTGATGTGTTACAGCTAATAACCTCACTACACAGAGAGAAAGAGAGAGAGAGATAGATGAACAGATCTATCCACTGATGTGTTACAGCTAATCACCTCACTACACAGAGAGAAAGAGAGAGAGAGATAGATGAACAGATCTATCCACTGATGTGTTACAGCTAATCACCTCATGACACAGAGAAAGAGAGAGAGAGATAGATGAACAGATCTATCCACTGATGTGTTACAGCTAATCACCTCACGACAGAGAGAAAGAGAGAGAGAGAGAGAGATGAACAGATCTATCCACTGATGTGTTACAGCTAATCACCTCTCGACAGAGAGAAAGAGAGAGATAGATGAACAGATCTATCCACTGATGTGTTACAGCTAATCACCTCACGACAGAGAGAAAGAGAGATAGATGAACAGATCTATCCACTGATGTGTTACAGCTAATCACCTCACGACACAGAGAAAGAGAGAGAGAGATAGATGAACAGATCTATCAACTGAAGTGTAATTGAAGTTCTTACATTGACAAAACTCGGTGGCAGGCATGAATGTACTGGGAAACAAAACTTCTTTAAATGTTTAACTAAATTAAAAAATAAAAGGTTTAAATACTATCTGATTTGACTTACAGTTAAAGAAAACAAATCAAGTTTGTGAATTACGTAACGCGATTGATTCTGCAATGAAATATGAACGCATTTACAGTTTATTGTTTATATGTGTAAGTTTATGTGTTTGACCGTCAGCTAATAAGTTGCGTCCAGCAACAGATATAAATTCAAGGATCAACATAACATGGGTGTGTCCATAGTGTGAGAGATAGATACTTGGGGGCTGTACTAAAAAAATGCATAAGGGCTCGTTCGCAAATGACGTAACGCTTAGGGGGGAGGGGGGTCTAGGATTTTGTGACATTTTGTGACAGGGGGGTCTGTGAAATTGTGACGTCAGCTAAAAATAATAATTATCTATGAGGGAATCCAAAATTTAGCTGAATTTTCTGCCAAAATTACAATTCTTCTCAACTTGAAATTTTGAAAATTGACCGTTATGAAATCGGCGTTGGAGAATTCAGGAGAAAAAGAAGAAGCTATTGAAATTTTCTCTATCGATCAGCATCTGAATGCCTTATGTGGGAAAAGGGTAAAATAATGATTGTTCTAAAATAATCGAAAGAAAATAAATCAGTAATTTGAGGTATTTTAATTTATTTTAACTTCAGACGTGACATAAGGGGTGGGTGTGAAAATTTGTGACACTTTGTGACAAGGAGGGAGTGGGAAGGTCTAAATGTCGTTTTTTTGCGTTACGTCAGTTACGAACGAGCCCTAACTGGAATAACTAAAACAGTTGAACTAGAACTTTGAAAAAAGAGCTCTAAGATTAAAAAAAATGCTTACATGAATATAAACTAAAATTCAACAAAGACGGTCCTTTTTAATATATATGAATAGCGAGATAATAGAAACATATTGTTACATGAGACATACAATTTGTACTGAGTACTGAGATAATAGAAACATATTGTTACAGGAGACATACAATTTGTACTAAGTACTGAGATAATAGAAACATATTGTTACATGAGACATACAATTTGTACTAAGTACAGAGATAATAGAAACATATTGTTACATGAGACATACAATTTGTACTGAGTAGCGAGATAATAGAAACATATTGTTACATGAGACATACATTTTGTACTGAGATGTTGGATTAACATATTTTTACTTGAGATGAATATATATTGTACTAAGCTTTAAATTTAAAACTCACAGAGCCAAAAGTACTTAGCAGACTTTTAAATGTATACAGTTAGTGAAAGAACAATCACTTTTGACATACAAGATTTACAATAGAATACCTTAAATAGAAATATATAACCATCAACTGGTTTTGTTATTGTGGTAACACAATGGGAACTAGTGTCAGTTTAGACTAGAATAGAGCAACAGGCCAGGAACAACTTCCAAGTACCAGACGAACAAATAGGTAATTTAAGGTAAAGTTTACTTAAGGTACAGAATAAATAAATGGAACTGCGGTAGACTCGTGTTGTCTGCTGTCTTGACTTGCAACCTAAGGTATCTTACATGCAAGTATTATTTTTATTCAAGAATCTTACACGCAAGTGTTACTTACTATACAAGAATCTTACATGCTAGTATTACTTACTATACAAGAATCTTACATGCTAGTATTACTTACTATACAAGAATCTTACATGCTAGTATTACTTACTATACAAGAATCTTATATGCAAGTATTACTCACTATACAAGAATCTCACATGCAAGTGTTAACTCATCATGACAAGAAGCTTACATGCAAATATTACTTATTATACAAGAATCTTACATGCTAGTATTACTTACTACAATAATCTTACATGCTAGTATTACTTACTATACAAGAATTTTTACATGCTAGTATTACTTACTATACAAGAATCTTACATGCAAGTATTACTTACTATACAAGAATCTTACATGCAAGTATTACTTACTATACAAGAATCTTACATGCAAGTATTACTTACTATACAAGAATCTTACATGCAAGTATTACTTACTATACAAGAATCTTACATGCAAGTATTACTAAATAAACAAAAAAGTAATAATAGTACCAATATATTAGCAGACTATTGACAACGACAATCGGTTTGAGCAAACAAATATTAGGCCTTTGAAAAAAAGACATGTGCACTGGTATAAAGTTAGGCTTGGTAGTCCCCCCCTCAAGGGCCCGGCTGTGTGCCTGTTGTGCCGTATGTAAACCAGTCTCTGACACAATGGATTAACTAGTGGCGCCCAAGGCGTACTAAAAAAAAAAATGACGCCCCATTCCAGAGACAAAATAAAACTTAAGTGGTGATAGAACAAGTGCCGCTCCTTACTAGTGAAAAAGTATGTGTACGCCAGTCAGTCAAATATATTCTCAAACCTATCCCAGTAAATAAACAAAGATAAAACCGAAAACAAACAGCGAAGAAAATAAGAGGAAGAAAGAGAAATATAAAATATAACACACACACACACACTCACAAACACACACACACACAAACACACGGATAATTGAAGAATTAATTATTCCAATATTTGAGGGGAAAAAATAACAATTTAAACTTTCATGTACCAGAGCCCTGTTTACTGTCAGGATCATTTTTATCGTTTTAACTATTTAAAGGTTTGAATTTCATAGATAATATGTTTAAAACAGGTCAGTATTGGGAAATGTTATAAATATTAAACTGCGAATGTAATTACATATTATTATTTCGAATTTTTATTACGTAGCATCATTGCGTATTACTATTGGATAGTATTTTTGCTTAGGATCATGACGTAGTATCCTTAAACCTAATTAGACATGTAAATTATTATTATTATTTTTAAATCACGTAATTCTTTACACTATATAGTTCTTTTTTTTTTTTTAATTTAATCTCAAGTGTCTGAAATAGCAACCTGTTGCCCCCAGGTTTTATTAAAATAACAAAAATCTAAATGTATTCCCATGTACACCGCATCACAAAAAACACGAAATTGAATCTATACCTATTGGTTCCAGAAAGACAAGATAATTCCCTGGCCAGGATTTCACACCTTCGACTTTCCTCGAGAACCAATAAATAAGCAGGTAGACCAGGCTTGGTGATAGCGTTAACCCCGAGGTACAGTCTTTGCTTGAACCGAAGAGCAGGTCGGCAATGCCTTGTTCTTTCGGTGGTGCACTTTAGTGTTCGCTACCTGATAAGTAGTTGAAGGGGTAGGGTGGGGTGGGGGGTAAAAAGTTAGGTGAGCACATTGAGCTAGAAAGGAAGGTGAGAGAGAAAATACTGCTTAGAACATAGGTAGCGGTAATTAAGTAGAGAAGTATGCTATAGGTAGTCGCAGATGTGACTACTAAAGTATTACAGGGAATACCTAAGACATACACACACATGGGTAAAACATCGGGAGATTGTTTAGTGTAAACATTAGTTGACCAAATGTTTGAAATGAATCATCAGTGGAACTTATTATGAGATAATCCGACAATAGTTTATACATTTTTTTTGGGCATAATTTTAGCAACATTTAATCTAAACGTCACTTTTACACAATGGTTGTCACATAATATAAACTATATCATGTGATGGAAGAAGTGCGCTATCACGATGATAAGATAATAATACCCGATTCCTTATGGAAATATTGAAGTTAAAAATACGAATTACGTCACAAAGAGTAGACCCTCTGGCAGCTCTCGTGCAGTATGTGAGAAATGTTATTTATCCGAAGAATCCATCTTTTCAATGAATATTGATGATTCTTTTCTGTCACGTTTGGTTAAATTTCTAGTTTTGGTTTTGAGTTTTCCTTTTTTCTTTGGTCTGAGCTGCGTCTAGTTCATATATTTTGACGAAAAAAAATGTCACCGTGTGTCACGGTATAGGAGAGCCGTTAAAATAGGGGTATACCGGCATAGAACCCCTTACTTTCTAAGTGGTCACAGCAAGTAATTCATTAAATCTGGTGCCAACAGGACCCCTCCCCACAAGAGGCAATTTTGACTTGAGCCACCAATGTCTAAGCCTAGCCCCCCCCTCCCCCCAAAGACCCAGTGACGGTATAAAATAAGGTAACAATCGTTTCGGCCAAATATTTTTTTACTTCTGTGTGTGACTTGTTTATACGGTGTACATACTAATAGTTAGTGTGGAAGCTGTAGAAGTGAAATATTCTCAAATCAGACTGAAACCCACTTGAAGCTGCTTATGTGGGGTTTGTTTCTGCGCCGCCACCGAATTTTTTTTACCAGGGCTGATTAAAGTTACTGTGGGCCTAGAAAGGCAACAAAATGACACATCGGTTGTGCACGTTCAACACTTGACCAGTGTGGAGCCCACGTTTATGAAGATTCCAACCACCATTAGCCTTGTGTCCATGCATGGCTTTTAAATTTTCGCTGTCACTTTGGTGTTCATCATTACTATTGTCTTCACCGTGCTTACTTGCGCTTGTGTTGCTTGGAAGTTTGGTGATGAGCTTTTGAAGCTCATTGTTGCTGCCATAATTAATTGAACAGAAAACTATTTCATAGGCTACTGGCATAACAACACATTAAATTTTGTCTAATGTTTTGACTCGTCAAAATAACGACACTGTCTATAGGATAACATCTTATCCTTAGGGATACAATGCGATCAGTGGCGTAGCTGGCTTAACTGCACCAGGCGGCCCGTGCGTGGGGAACACAGGGGGCCGGGCCCCTCCCGGCGTTTTGTCCCGCCCCTGCTTATTTGTCACTTTAGTAAAATGTATTACCACCACCCCCCGTCCAGCCGCTCCGGCCCCTGCTGTAGAATGCCTGGCCCCTCGTAGAATTTTCAATGCTACGGCCTATACCCTGCACCCGGGGCATAATACCTTTTTTAGCGCCTCCCCCCTTTTTTTGAAAAACATATAATATTATATGTAAAATCATTTAGTGCCCCTTTGTGAGTAGCGCACGGGTCATGGTGCCCCCTTGCCCACCCCTCGCTACGCCACTGAATGTGATAATTCACATATTTTATTAGCGTTCGTTGCACCTTTCACTTCACTGAGTTTCTTTAATATATATCGATCTAGTTTTTCCATTTTAAACACATTTTTGGAAATACGTGCCTTTTTTAAAAACCGAACAAAGCCAATTTTAGTGCTCTAGGTTATACAGTAAATAAAAAAAAAGCAACTATTGTCGAAAATAGTAAGATTTTGATGAAGTGGAATATAACAAACACTGCCATGTAGGCCTACATGTGAATAATCTCGTCTCTAGTCTAATTATACATGTGAATAATCACCTCTCTAGTCTAATTATACACGTGAATAATCTCGTCTCTAGTCTAATTATACACGTGAATAATCTCGTCTCTAGTCTAATTATACATGTGAATAATCTCGTCTCTAGTCTAATTATACACGTGAATAATCTCGTCTCTAGTCTAATTATACACGTGAATAATCTCGTCTCTAGTCTAATTATACATGTGTTTCCAGGGAAGTTCCTTTGTACATGAAAGCCCTAGGCATCAGATTGAATATACGTTAATATTAGAAGGGGGTGGGCTTTTTTTGAAATGAAGACATATAATAGACCGCTTGGATTATATGTCTATAAGAATGTATCCGTGTGTTGCTAAATAAAATGATTCTCATCCTGGAATGTTAATAAATGAAATATCAAGATCTAAGATTACTAATTTACGTAGGTCAAACGATGGCCAGCTCACCCCCTCCCCCACCCCCATCCAAAACCCTCTTTCTTTAAACTAGTGCTGGTGTTGACAGAAAGATAACTTTATCAAAGCTATCGCAGTCATAGGCGGGTGTTTCAAGCAAGTCAGAGCACACAGGCTATATTTAGCCATGGCTGGAAAACCCAAACTTGATTAAAAGCTCGGTACTGTTTTTTAAAAAAACAAAACAAAACAAGCTATAGATCTATCAATACGGCCGTCATACAAACAATCTTTAAGCATCTCTCATTCAAAATGACGAATTTTTATTATAACTAATTAATCCTACAATTTTTCAATTTTAAACAAATTAAGAATATTATAATAAGCTTACTCATTAATATTTTAAGATGTCAACTCTAGAAGTGATGTCAAACTAGATTTATCCCCCGATATATATACTATCAGAAGTTAAGGTAATGTATATGTTACCGGCAAAGTGTGAAATGCCGGCATTCTATAGAATGCCTAGGTAATGTATAGAATGCCTGGTGGTTTTAGGCAAAGTATAAAATTTTTAAATTGTGCATACTTTTCCTAGGCATTCTATACAATGCCTAGGCATTGTATAGAATGACTAGCGTCGTTTTGGCAAAGTATAAAATTTTTAAATTGTGCATACTTTTCCTAGGCATTCTATACATTGCCTAGGCATTGTATAGAATGA
Organism: Bulinus truncatus; assembly: GCA_021962125.1. Taxonomy (NCBI): domain Eukaryota; kingdom Metazoa; phylum Mollusca; class Gastropoda; family Planorbidae; genus Bulinus; species Bulinus truncatus. Next base: position 1,517,893 of record JAGDYQ010000206.1, on the reverse strand, counting down.
CTAGTGTCGTTTAGGCAAAGTATCAGAAAAGAACAACAAAAGCCTTTATTGATAAAAACGTATTTAAATATGGAATGAATGCAAAATAAAGCATATAATGTTTATACCGGAAAAAAACAAGGACAGGAGAGCTGAGATTGAAGTATTTGCTTCAGCAGGTAAGACTGGATTCACACTTAGAATTGTACTGTACTTAATTTTCTTCTTTCACACAAAACACTTTGTATTTTGGTACTTTGATCTGTCATGTTCATATTTCACGAATTAGTGAAGAATTGGTAAATAATAAGAAGATGTTGTTTCTGGTGAAAACAAGCAGAACACAACTGGAATGAGCTACTTGTTGCAGCAGGGAAGACTAGAATGGCATTTTGAATTGCATTTAATTTTCTTTTTCACACACAGACACCTCATAGTTTGGCATTTTGTCTTGCATATACACATGACCAGCCCCGTAGCGTGAAAATTCTACAGGAGGGGCCAGGCATTCTACAGCAGGGGCCAGATAATAGCAGGGGCCAGGTAATACATTTTACTAAGTAGAACAAATAAGCAGAGGGGCCAGACAAAACGCAGAGGGCCCGGCCCCCTGGCCCCCCCCGCACGCTACGGGCCTGCGTCTGTCACCTTGTCAACCATTATTTGCATTACTCCCAGGCAAGCCGAGAGGGAGAGTAAGGGGGTCATTGCCAGGGGGCCCGCATCTGTAAGGGGGCCCGGCTGCCCCGACCATGTCAATTTTTTCACGACTCATTGTTTAAGGTGGTCCATGGGGCATTTAAGGTTTCTGGTGGTTGTTTTTTCTATCTTTTTTATTTTTTAAGCTACACTAGCCATTTTTGGCACATGCATACAACATACCAATTAATGAACAAAGAAATAAAAACAAATATAAAAAAATTTATTTCAAAATGTATTTTGTGACTTTTTTGGATAAAAAAGTGTAATTTTAAGACATATTTTAAAAAATGTTCAAAGAACCAATTTTTAAAATCTATTATAGATATCGTAAAATAACTTTGCACAAATGTTAATGAGTGTGTTTCAAACAAACGTCCAATTTTTTTTTAAATATTAAATAGAATTTTTTTTATAATTTTTTTTCTAACCTACCCCCCAAAAAAATGCAACTTTTTCTCAAAAAAGTTAATTTTTCGAGGGAGTAGGTTAGAAAAAAAATTATAATAGATTTTAAAAATTGGCTCTTTGAAAATTTTTGAAAATATGTCTTAAAATTACACTTTTTTACCCAAAAAAGTCACAAAATACATTTTGAAATAAATTTTTTTATATTTGTTTTTATTTCTTTGTTCATTAATTGGTATGTTGTAAGCATGTGCCAAAAATGGCTAGTGTAGCTTAAAAAATAAAAAAAGATAGAAAAAACAACCAATAGAAACCTTAAATGTCCCATGGACCACCTTAAATCGGGGCCAGCAATGATATCCTGCCCTGGGGCCCTAGTTGGCTCTCGGCGCCTCTGATTACTCCTACTTCTGATATATCTTCTTATCCTATAACGTCGAAGGGGATTGTCTGTCTCTAAATCTACTCTAGTTCCTAGCAAGGCCAATTACATACTTTGCCGAACGGGATCTCGGCATTTTATAGAATGCCTAGGCAATGTATGAAATAGCAATTTATTTCATACTTTGCCTGAAAAATTCAGGCATTCTATACATTGCCTAGGCATTCTATAGAATGCCGGATTTCACACTCTGCCGGAAACATATATACAGGCCAGTGGCAAATTATGGCCACTAATTGCGTTTGCATAAAATTTAAATTAAGTCTTGTAGGCCAACCACTTCATTCATCTGCTCTTGGTCCAGCACTTCTGTAAATATTTAAGAGCCTATTGTGACCTACCGTTCAAATAGTTTGCCCATCCATGAACTTAGCATTATTTGAAAATATCAGTACACATTTGAATAATGCCCTATGTCAGTATATTATATTAGCCACGTAGTCTACCAGTCGTCAAGATCAACC
>JAGDYQ010000206.1:1438401-1510901 GCA_021962125.1 Bulinus truncatus | reverse complement strand
ACACTTCATCTACACCATTTAGAAAAGCCTTTATGGAGTTATTCTTCTTGAAGTTGTACTTAAATCTGGCTCTCTTAAATAAGTTTTAGCAAGTTGACAAAAAATGCTCAAGTGTATGAAAACAGAATATGTTTCTTGACAAGAACACTAGCTGAATAAAAAAAAATCACACCTTTATTTTGTAAAACATTATCTCTCTTTTATTTATAGTGCTCCAAATTTTTTCACCCAGTCATGGCTGGCAAAAATCAAATCAGAAGATGTAAGCAACTGGAGGTTAAAGGTGATTTTTTTTTAACAAGTTATAATTAAAATATTTTTAAGCTTTATTTTGTCATTATCAGTTCATTTTTTTTTTTAATTTACTTTTAACTTTTTTTTATAGGTGACAAATTTAAAGAAAATATTAAAAGGCATCTTGGAATATAATTTAGAGGTAATCTTACAATATTTGACATTTTTAAATGGAAAATGTGAATGCTTTAAGAAGAATAGCAAATTTACTATTTTTCAGATCATAAGTAAATTATTTTTTTTCACTTTCTAAATTTTATCAACAGTATCTAGGAGTGACGATGCAAGGCTTTCAAATGCCAGATGTCAATGCAATTGGTAAGGTTTAAATTGACTTCAATTTACCTTATTTACAACATATTGTTGCAAACTTCCAAAACTCTCTCTAGGTAGGCACTTAAGGACACGTGGGTTTGTTAATTGAATAATAAGGTTTATTCACAGTCTACAATGTACAGGTTATAATAAGTTCAGGCTAAAACAAAACAACAAAGTCCATTATGCGTACAACTAATCCAGTTGAAACGAGTCTACGTGTTATCTCTGGCGATGTGATGATAATGAACTCGCTGCTTCAACAGACCTGGGGTTATCCACTTCCTCTGTTCGTCCTGGTCGACTTGTTCTCTCGTTGTCCCTTCGTTCGTCCGTCGTTCGTTCCTTCTCCTTCTATGAATCACAGCACAGTTCCTTTTATAGGTAGTCTCACCCATGCTAAATCCATCGTTTTCCCGCCAAAATGGAGGGTGAATGTCATTGCGTGGGAGTGCAGGTGGCAAAAAACACTATTACATCCCTTGTACTAAGGCGAGGGTGAACGACCGAATTAACAATGTGTAGGCGTACCGTACAAAAGTCGTGATTGCATCATTCATCTTGGGGCAGCGGTGCGACCAGGAGGGGGGGGTGACGCAGAGTTATAACAATATTATCTGTATGTGTATATGTATGTGTGTGTGTATGTGTATATGTGTGTATGAGTCTTAATTTATTTCATATTTTACTTTTACATAGGAGAGCATTCAGATGCTCAGGAACTGGGAAGATTGTTACAGCTAGTCTTAAATGTTGCAATAAACTGTGATAACAAGCAAGAGTACATTCAAACTATAATGAGCATGGAGGAGGATGTCCAGCAGATTATAAAGAACGCTATACAAGAGGTTCAGACAGATTTTGCAATTAAAATATAAAGATTTAGCAAGAGCAATTTTATGAGATGTTTCATTCATTTGCTTAATTGATCCTCATTAACGTTTAACTTCATTTAAGCTCATGATCAAAGAGGCATCACCAGGTGATGACATTGAATCGGCACTTCAGGATGAGGTAAGCAAAAAAAAACATAATTTTGTATATATTTAATAATCAATAGATATAGATGATGAATAAATGGGGGGTAGCAAAAGTAAACTCCAAAACCTCACCACCAGTCTTATAAAGGATAATGTCGAGGTAATGATTGGCAGTCAGTTGGGCCCTAAGGAACCACTCTTGGCTACAGTGAAAGGGGTCTTGGTTTTTGAAGTCTCCCACCATAATACCTTGAGCAATACAAAATTGCAAAGTACCCTTGAAAGATTGAGAAGAGAGCCTCACCTTTAAAGGATTGGATTACGAGCATTAAAGAATGGACATGTCAAAATGTAGTGACTTTACTCGGAATCACGTGAAAAAGAAGGGAATGAAGAGATCTTTCTGTGACAGTGTTCCTTAGGACAAATGATGAAATGATGATGAATAATCCATTTCAGTTAAATTTATAGGCAAAATATTGAGTATTCTGTTTTTTAAATCAATATTTTGATGAGCATTGTTGAAATCCTTGTGTTTTATAAAATTAGTCTTAGATTCAAAACCTAATTGAAGTACAAAATAAACCATTATATAGCAATACTAAACATGGGACAAATGTAATGTAGAATTCTATTTATTTATGTAGGAATGATTTGTAAATTTTATTTGTTGAAATACGTTTATGATACTTAGGAAGATGATGAAAACAGTCATAGTATAACTAAAATGAGCAGAATTTACTGACAATAAATTGCTATTAATTGTTGCCTATAGCCATTATTTAAACTAATTGTTTTTTTTAATTTTATGATTAATCAGCTAAGAATTTAAGCTGTACGTGAGCATGTATTTATTTATTCTTGGGCAAATTATTTGTTTTTCTGTAAATATCCTCGAAGTTTTAATATTGGATGAATGTGTATCATCTACAACTACATTCCAGTAAAACATAATTATACATGTGAAGTAAATACTCATTGTTTTACCAGCTAAAAAGAACTGTAGAAGAATTAAATGCTGCAATGGAAGCTAAAGTAGAACTACTTCAGCGATGCCATGAGCTGGATACACAAGTAAGATACACTGCACTGATTATTTGATTCTCATGTGAATTACTTCAAGGATAACTCTTTAAATTTTAATCATCACATAGCATAAGAATAGATGTGCAATGTACATGTATATGATTTAAAATGTGTTCAAAATCTTATGCATAGGTGGCAAGTTTGCAGGAAGAAAGGCACAGCCTAATAGCAGACAGAGACAAACTAGAAGAGAGACTTCAGATGGCTGAAAGTTTAGAAGACCTTGGGTAGATATGTTTTTGTAGTTTAGTTATATCTTTACAGTTTTAATTTTGTGATATCTGTTTTATTAGGTAATTGAAATTTAAAAATGCATAGGTTTCGTCATCTAAATTAGTCATTGATTATTATAAAACACAGGTTCAAAGTTTTAATATATTAGTTTCTAAAACTTTTTCAATATTGATAGTACACACATGTATATATTTTATATTAGTTCTTTTTAGCTTTTTTTATTTCAACAGTAGTATTTTTTTTCTGGCTATTTTAAAAAATATTTTTGAGGACATTTGGCCACTAGTATTTCCTGTTTTTCTATTTTCATTCTTCTGGAAGTTTTTACTTATCGTCAGTCCTATTATTTATTTTTTTTTTGTGGTGTTATCTTTGCATGTATATTTTTTTTTGGGGGCTTTTTCTCTAAAAAAAAAACTGATCTTGGAAAAAAAGCATCTTGAATGGATAACATTTTATCACCTTATCTTCCAATTCTAAGTTGTATAAAGCTAGAGGTCTGAGATTTCTATACTGTTGATTACTTTTTCATTGTGATCCTTGTAATTGATTTAAAGAAACAACGTGCTATTTAGTACAACAACACTTAACTATTGAGATAAAAAAAAATATTTGTTTTGTTTTTTTCTTTTTGAATTTTAAATATTATAATATACATGTAATATTCCCAGCACACCAGCAGGTAAAAAATTAACCCAGTTGCAGCATCAAGTAGAAAGTTTACAAGAAGAAATTTATAAATTAGAATTTGGTAAGAATTTTTGTGTTCATAGAAAACTATTAATACTTTTTTTTAAAGCATAAGTATTGCCAAGAATTCTTATAATATATGTAATACATTTTTTTTATCTCTTTTTCATTTTCAGTGAAAGATGACTACAGGATAAAATTTGAAGTGCTTAATAAAGATTATACAGAATTAAAAGAAAAGGTTTGAAGACATTTTTTTTATATTTATTGTCTAATGATGTTTTATGTTTCAGACTGCTTTATTTCTTTCTATTATTGCTGCGTGGGAAATATAATTTTTTAATAAAATACAAATACATGTACATGTATTTATTAAATTGTAAGATTGCAAAGCTTAAAGCCTTATGCATTCTGTAATATTTTCATAGTCACATTTTCAGTTAATCTGTTTCATTCTCTAATTATCTTTAATTATAATAGTTATTTTAACATTATTTGCAGAATGCAGATTTAAGTAAACTTGCTTCAGAATCCCGAGCTATGAAGGATGAGCTAGACATATTGAAACATACAGCAGACCAATTGGTGTGTAAAGAAATTGAAATATTTTTTAACTTTATCCTAACATTCTTCATATCCTTAGCATTTCTTGAACATAAATCTTTGCCAAAATATATATATAAAAATATATGAAGATCTATTCATTCATGAAATATTTTTTCTACTGTAGGCAAAATCTGAAACATTAGTGGAATCTTACAAGAAAAAATTAGGTATATATCACAATTTTTTGTCATGAAACTTTATTACAAAACATGCACTCTTACTGATACAGATGTAGAATATATGTTTATCTTTCAGTTTATTGAAAAAAGTCTTTACTAAAATACTTTTCTTTTTGTAGAGGATTTAAGTGATCTTAAAGGGCAGATGAAAATGTTAGAAGAGAAAAATACAAAGTACATGAAACAGCAAATTGAAATGGAGGAGGTAATGCATTTTGCTTTGTTTGATTTAATCAGTAACAGAACTACCTAATAAAATACAAATACATGTGTGAAAATAAAGATGAAGTACTGAAACAGTATTTAATAATCTTCATTATTAATATTGAGATTTTACCTGTGAGAATAAATCTTAAGCAGCTTTAGTGTTTATCTTTTTAGGAATTAAAAAGGATAACAAGCTTGAAACAGCAACTTGAATCTTACAAAAGGCAGAGCTTGGAGTTACAGACTAAACTGACAGAAGAGACTAGGCGAGCTGACAAAGCTGAGTTTGAATTTTCAAGTGTTCAGAACAAACTTTTTACACTGCAAAAAGAAAAAGAGGTTTGCTTGAAATCTGCCCGTTATTTTGAATATTTATATACTTTTGAAGTGTTACGTAACCTGGTTAATAAACGTCATTACATAACATAATCTTTATTGATAATTAGATGATAGTAGGCAAAGTATTTAAACAAATGGACTAATGTCTTAAATATTTTTTTTATTGTACAACAGAGGATACAGACTGAACGTGATTCATTGAGAGAAATGAATGATGAATTGAAGTGCACTCAGTTACAAACATCAGGGATGGGGTTAGCTGGTGAATTGGATGATCATAGCAGTAGTGTAGAAATGTTGTCATTACCATCAGAAATCAAGTAAATTTACTTCTTCTAAATAGTTATAAGGAAATTATAAGTTGTTTTTTCTTGTATTAAAAGTGCGTTATTATAACTTGAAAATTTTAGACTGGCAAGTTAACTTTAGAAAGGTTGAGTTAACCTTTCTTTTTATGATATCTATTTGTATTAAAGTAAAAATAGGTTGTAGTAAACTAAAATCAAGTTTTATTACATTAAACATAGTTTGTATTAAAGTCAACATAGGTTGTACATGTATTATGAAAACATAGGTTGTTTTTTATATTAACTTACACGGATACAATATATTTTCACAATAAAGTTATGAAAATAAATTTACAGTGTAATATAAACAAATTACCTGAGAATAAAATGTAAATTGTCTTTGGCAGATATGAAAAATGTAACACATTATGTGTAATAAGAAGATATTACACATTTTTTAATGAATTTTAAGTAAACTTTAGTATTTAGTTCAAACCAATGGGATCTAAATTAAAAAAAAAATTTAACATCTTATTTTTTGTGGTTTGGTGTGATAAGGTTTTTTTCTTTAAAAAATATATACTTGTTTTAAAACTCATGCTGAATTGCTTCATTCGTGCCTTCAAAGATTGATCTTAACATCATTAATATGAAACTGGAAGTAAGCTAATAGATTAATTGTTAGGGGAAATATTTTATTTAAAAATGGGACTTTTGGCCAGATGTAGTTTAAATAGCAAAGCAGTTAATTTTACTCTATTTTCTGGATGTCAGCTTGACTGAAATGACTTTTGTAACTAGCTTGAAGTTCAGTCCATTGATTTAAAACTGTGACATGCTGAATGAAAGGCAAATGTTCCTTCAGCAGCAGCAAGCTGTTTTTCTCATCTCTAAAAAATTATGCGTTTCTGGAAGAAAAAAAACAGTCAGGGTGTGAAAGATGTAGCCTCACTTAAGGCTGCTTTCTGCTTATCATTGGCCACATTTTAATCTCTTTGTCTCTCAGGTGCCATAAAAAATTCACTACCACATTTAGTTCAATGGACATCTCAATAATTTTTTTTTTCTTTACGAAATTACACTGTTTTAGTAACGACTGGTTAAACTTGCAAATTCATTTTTTTTATAATCATTTTGGTTTTGATTTGCCGTCCTTTTTTAGCTTAAGGCTAGGACAACAAATGCTTGATTAAGAGATTGTGAATGCAAAATAAAATCACTTTTGTCTTGTGATAAATGATGCAAGCAATACGTGATGAATCATCTAGCAAATTAAATGTTGCTGAGACTTTTAAAAAAAGTCCTTGACCACCAAGACCTCCAAGCTTTAATACAGGTTGCACAGAAAGTCTCATTTTCATGAGCTTTCACAGAGTTGCAGCAGAAATGCTATACTGATGAGTAAAGCACCTTACGATGGCACTGAAACTATTAATTTTGATTGACTTATGCACCAAAATAAGATAAGATAAATGCAAAAAAGTGATCAATGTAAAAATATGGAGAAGCGGACAACATGTTGTAAAGTATGGACTTATATGAATAAAAAAATTAGTACGGATATACAGTCAAAAGTACAAACAGTTCTTACAAAAATATAGAGTATAGTAATCCTAAGATAATAAATTTTGAATCAAGAATATTTTAGACTTCACATTGAGACATTAAAATTAATTATTTAAAAAATTTCAATTGCATTTCATCATGGTTTAAAATTGTGTATGAATTGCAGAGAACGTTTACTGAGACTAGAACATGAGAACAAAATGTTGAAGATCAGATCGAGTACTGCACCTGATGAGACATTAGTTCTTACAGAACAGTTAGAAGAAGCTAACATGAAGAATAATGGACTCCAAACAGAATTAAGGTTAGTTGCCTTGCAAATTCACGTTAAGTTAGAGGCTTATTATATACTTGCATGTTTTTCTTTTATTCATGATAGTAGCTTCAAGAATTAAGTATTGATTGAAATAAAGAGGTTTTTTTTTCTTGTTTTCAACATTAAGATTATTTTAAAATATCATGAAGTTTGCTTCAAGAATTAATAAAAATCTTCTAATAATACCATTTTGAGATGTTAATTTGCGCTGTTCTGCAGACTTCTCAATCAGCAACTTATGAAAGTACAGGCTGAGCTGGAAGACTTGAGGGAAAATGAAAAGTCCACCTCAGCTGCTAGCAACACTGAGTTTGTGTCCATGAAGACTTTGCTGTCTGAGAGCAAGTTGAAGCTTGAGGAGAAAGATCTTCAGCTTCAGCAAAAGCAGCAGCATGTCAATGACCTAAGTGAGAGATGGGCCACTGCTAATGAGAGGGTGATAGAGTTAGCTGACCTCCTGGCCAAAAAAGATGAGGAAATTAAGGTTATGGAGGAGAAATACAGGAAATATTTAGAAAAAGCCAAAAATGTAAGTCACGCTTTATTTTTTTTTCATATACATTTAGAATTAGATGTATAAACATTTGAATTATTATTTCAAATGATTAAAATAAAACAGCTTTTAAAATCATCCTTTGACTTTATAAAAAATATTATGAGATATCTGTCTGTTTTTCTGAAATGTTATTTAGATAATTATATTGATACACATTTTAATAAAAGGTTTTCCACAGTTCTATTCCACAATCTTTTTCTACTTTCATTTCAGAGATTGGTAACTTTTTTTATATATAAATTCAAAATATATTTATTTGATGAATTGCTGCCCCTCTACATTTTTAAAATAATTTACACCAGTTTGCCAACCCCCTGCACTAGTTAAATACAACATTTGGCTGCAGGGTTTTTTCAGTGTTTACAAACAGACAGCATATTTCTGGTTGATACTTTAAATACAATAAATGTAACTTATGATATATTCTTCAGGTGATAAAAAGCCTTGATCCTAGGCATGGCAGTGACACAGCGTCAGAGATATTTGCTTTAAAGAACCAGCTTCATGAAAAAGATAATTACATAAGTTTTCTAGAGGTACAAAAAAAATGTTTTTTTTTTTGGTTTTTTTTGAGCATTTAATATATGTTTTACCCAATACATTAAATCACAATCTATAATGAAATTTTAAAAATATTTTCAAGATTTTGAAATTAGAATTGGTATTTTCTCTAACATTGTGAGTGATATGTTAGTATAGTTATAAAGTATCATAAAAAAAAATAACTAACACAAATCATTTTTGACTGTATAATTTAAAATTGACCTTACCTCTTCATTTTTATGGTGACTTAGCTGTTGATAAAAAGATTATAGAATTATCATTGATATTTTTTATCTGCAAGGGTGGGGTATTTAGATTAACTTTTTAGTTCAATGGATTAATTTCCAAAGCCTCTTATACAATATAAATGTGTCTCTTGCATTAAAAATATATATGTGAATATTGCACATTACCACAATATTCAAAATATTAATTTTTATGTATCAAAGAGTTGATTATACATGTAATTGAAAGACCTACTTAACATTTCATTCAAAAGTACATGCTTTCTTAGAACTTTAGTATACAAAATGAAAGTAATACATTTATTTTGCATGTTTTCTTTACCTTTATTTCAGTAGGTGTTTCAGCACTGTTACACATCATAATCATACAAAATTACTTCCCTTTAACTATTATTTTTACTTAAAAACAATAATCCTGGGGTGGCCCCGGGGGTTTGGGGGGAGGGGAAATTTTGAGATAAAATGGTTTTTTTAAATGGGTTTAAGGGGGGGGGAGGAGGGGGTAAGAATCCTTACATGTATTTCTTTTTACCTAATTCTCACACATGACATGTATTCTCTGAATTTACAATATTCATAAGGGAAAGGAATGCATTTTTTTACACTCAGTACTCTATTTTTTGTTTCCGTTGACAGAATGATCAAGAAAAAATGAAGTCTGTAAGAGATCAAGAAGAGAGACTAATAGTGACTGCTTGGTATAATTTGGTAATGAAGGCTGAATTTTAATCATGTCATTTTAATGTTTGGTCATAACTTAAATTCTGTAGAACAACAGAAATCTTTAGTGTCTTTGGAAATGTTTTTTTACTAATGACATTTTTCTTTTATTTCCTTAGGGTATGCAGCTTCATCGCCAAGCAGCAGAAGAAAGGTTGGCAAACAGTTCAATGGGTCAGTCATTTTTGGCCAGGCAGCGTCAAGTTCACACCAGACGGTCAAACACTGTCAGCTCCCTACATAGCAACACCAATACAAGGTGAACATCTGATCTTTTTAATAGACAATGCTCCCATATGTGCTTAGCTTTTTTTTTTCCTCCAAATGTATCACCTTTTTGACATCTGCTTGAAGGTTTCCTTTTTGTAGTACGTGTAATTCCAATGATGGCTTTCCCAGTCACTTTTAACAAATACTGCGGCATAGCAGCAACATTAGCGTGTATTATCAATTATTTTATTGTAAGCTGTAATTGTTTTATTTACTGCTCTCACAATAAATTTCTAAATATATTAAAGAATTTATGCATAAAATTTGCATCTGTTTTAGCTTTAAAACTGTGGAAATGATTTTATTTTATTCCTTGTACTGAAGACAAGTTTTTTTTTTGGTTGGATTTGTTAACAAATTTTACTTCTCCCTCTTTACTTCTACCTAGATATATTTAACTTTCATAAATATTTTAAAATTCTTTAATTGTGATTTTTACCATTTTAACTTAAAAAGTGTATTTGTTTTTAATTATTCCACAAATGTATCTTTATATAAATAATGTAGTACATAAACAAAACAATTATTTGTGCCTTCAACTAAACAAAATGTACAAATATTTATCAAAATAATTATGTTTGGATTTCTTTTTGATTGATTTTTGAGTAGACTTTCTTCTTTTATGATCCTCATTGTCAGCTAAAGTTTGCATGCACCAATTCTAATGGTTCAATTGTATAGAAGATGCACTTGATTAATTTTATTTTGTGGGTTATTTTTTATAGTCATTTATTGCTTCAGGTATCAAAGAATTAAATTCACAAAATTATTCAAACAAATTTATGTCCCTTCCTATCATTTAAAATATTTTTTAAAATGAAATACATGTTGAAAGCTGAATGAAAAGATATTGCATTAAGAAGGTATTATTTTCATATAATATTATTGGTGGAATATTTATATTATAGACAAAATAAGCCATGCTTAAATATAGATACATTTTTTTTTACTTTTAAATAAATTCTCCTGTGCATCCTATGTCCACAAATAATCAGTTTTTTTTTTGCATGAAACAATATTTTATGTCTTTGCTTACAAATTATGCAAGACTGTTCACGTCAAATTAATGTATTTACTTTTTTATACAGATCTCTTTTCTAACTTATGAAGAAACTTAAGTTAAAACAAAAGCCCTGTGAGTTTATAAACCAGTTTTTTTATTTGGTTCTGTAGTACTTGGTGTCCTTAGGATCAGTAAAAAATTCTCTTAAAAAATCAGACCTGGTGGATAAGAAGAGATTCAGCCAAAAACATCGAAAACAAAAAACTGGTTAGATGTTAGACACTTGCCATTATTATTAAATATTTCATAGAATTTATTGTAGCAACAGAGGATTTATAGATAGAGACATAAAGCTTTGTTGATTTTTTATAAAATGAAAAAAAAATCATGCATAAACACTTTGATAATTATAATTATTTTCACCACTTTTTCAAAAATTTCCCCCTATATGTCTGAGAATTCACCTTATTGTTCCCTAGTTTGAAAAAAAAAATAGCATTGAATAAATGTAATAATGACTTAATATACCATAAAAAATAATATATCTATATGGGTATGGCTATAGATATATTTTTTGTTTCACTCTGAAACATTTTTAGATTTTGACAGTAACATTTACTTATTTAAAATAACTTCTAAAATTGGCATCTTAATTCTTTTATAAAGAAAAAATATTGATAGCAAATGTAATACTTTGTGGAATAAATGATTAATTTGCTATTGACAAATTATAGTTTATTTTTGAGTTCACTAGCTGCCAAAGTTTTTTTTTATTCTGTGTTTACCCCGCACTAGTACTTATTCTCTATTATGATTGTACTTCGTGAGCAAGATGTATTCTATTGATTCAGTTTTGTTTTAATTCAGTAAATTGATTCAGTGTAATTGTGATTACAAGTTTAAAAAATAAAAGATTTTTATTAAAATCAGGAAAAAATTCTGGGAACAAGCAGTGAAATTTTTATGATGCACTACTTAATCTTTTTTTTTGATTCTTCATCACTTACAAAATAAGGTTTTCTAGTTAAGCTCTTTATTAAAAATCATGTTCCTTTAATGCTATTAAAAAACTTCCCTTTTTTTTTCAAATCAGTTTTAAAATATTAGCTGCTTTTTAGCTATTCTTATCTTATTGTTTTTTTTACCTTTTATTATTTATCACTCAGTTAGATTTATCAGAGTTAAAATTGTTTTAATTCCCTGGGTTTTGACCTGATGTGCTTCAGATTTCTTTTGTTTGTCAAATACTGTCAAATACCTTAGCATTTACTTGTTTTAACTTTATATTTTCCTTTATAGTTATTAGAAAAAAGTATTTAATGTAACTCACACTAGCTTTTTTTAGCTGTCACTTTTATAATTCCACTTACATTCACGTGTGTTTTTAAACTCAGTCTAGGTGGAGCAGTTATTAATTTAACAAAAACAAATGTATGATACAGTAGACTCTATATTGTAATTTGGACGTACAGGATGACTGAAAGTTTAAATTTGACAGAAGCTTTTTAATTACTAACTTTCTGCTTCAACTAAACTGTTGAAAATTTTCCTCTTTATTAAAAAAAGTATAATTAAATTACTGAATCTAGATGACTAAAAATACAAAAAATTATTTTTATGATGTATCTTTTAATATAAGATGATATGACAAAAAAAAAGTAGTTTGTTTCATTTATTTGTGTTCCAATGATAAGTGTATTTTGCTTGTAGTTTGAGCACAATTATTTTATTGCTGGGTGCTCTAAAGATGAGCGAGGGATTGGTTCGTAAATTAAAAAAAATTTATTTCACTTTTTAGGAAAAATTTAGTTGGTTCATTAATATTGTCCAATGTCCTAAACAGGAGAGTGATTTTATGGTTAAAAATAATGTTTTCTAATTTCACCATTTTTTTACTATTTTTTATAGGTGGCATTGTAAACATGGCTTAAAAAATTAGGGGGGGGGCCAAGGCATGTTTCTGTGAAATGAGAGCATTTAATTTTAATGTAAATGCTCTTAATTGATACAGAAATGAACAAAGTAATTTAAGTTCATAGTTTTCTCTCTAATATCATAGAACACCCTTATTACTTTAAGTCAGACATGATTTGATTTATGCATCTGTTTGAAATACTACATCAAAGAATTAGTATGCTAATATTTTTTTAGATTACGAATGCTTAGACCCCTACTTAAAAGCATCATTTTTTGAAGTCTTCAGCATGCTTTAACACTTGATTTCACAGTGATGTTGAAGGAGGTTTAACCAACCTTCAAACCCCAACCCCAAAACGTAGGTTTTCCTTCAGAAAAAACAAGCAGACAACTCCTTCACCTACTTCAAACAGGAAGCCCTCAATGTCAGTTACAGTTCAACCCAGGATTCCTCAGGCAGAAGAAGAAACCTTCCCTCAGATTAGTCCAAATCACTTCAATGGGGGTAACAGACCCAAATGAACCTATTTTGAAGAATCTGGACTATATCTACATTTTAGGTTACAGGCGTGTAACAATTAAAAATTTTTTATTTTTTTTTAGCTTTAAATGCAAAAGCAGAAATTTTATAAGCTGTGAAAAAAGTTGTTTTAAGAATTGTGAAGAATGTTGACTGGTATATAGTTTCTTTTAATGATATTTTTAAAAATATGTTTGTTTTATTATTGTTTTTTTTTTGTTTCTTAAACATCTTGGCAATTATAGCTAAGCATTTAATTACTTTTTTTTGTAAGGTCGTGCGATAATTTTCAGTAAATCATATTTTCATGACCAGTGAATTATTGACTCACTGTTGTCACTAGTGATTAATGTTATCAAACTTAGTTAAAAAAAAGACCCAAAGTTTTTGTAAATGGATGCAGTCTATATTTAGGGGAGGTTGGCAAATATCTAGTACCATCTTGAGAAACAATCTCCCCATACCTTGTGATAATTTTAGCCCCACTAGTTATCAGAGAGGTTCCAAGTACTGACCATGCGAGTTCGAGTACAAGTTTTAAAATTACCCAAGATGCAAGTATGAGTACAAGTACTTCAGTAACTTGAGCATATGTACCAGGTAGCCCATCTCTGCTGGTTAGTGGACTCATTTCTAATTGGGATATATTTGTCATTTAACTTAAAGCTCTGTTTTTTTTTCAGCTTTATTATTTGCCTTTTCTTATTTTTGTCATTGTTTTCTTACTTGTTTCTGAAGTTTTTAGTGTTTAGAACTGTGTTTATTAGTTTCATTAAATTGTTATAAGAGCCTTTATGAAACCATGTAGACATAAAATAACTATTATTAGTGAACATAATTTAGTAATGTTGACACACAGAAAGTAAAGTCTTCCTCTGTAGATGTAATAAAGATTGAAGCTTTGTGGGCAGGTTACAGATCTCAGCAACTTGAATACAACTTGGATACAAATTGACCTTAAATTAAACTTCATCCATTTAACTTTTTTTTTTAAGGGTGATTCCATGAAATTTGTAATTATTTCTTTGTTTTTGGGTGTATGACAATTATTTCCCATTTTTTTAAATAATTCAATGAATATTGGCATGTACTTTTTACCCTGTAAATATTTGTATATATCTCAGTCATAATGGTGTGCCCAAATCATAATAATTTTTACTGATTTTTTTCTGGATGGTAGATGAGTGTGAAATGTACAAATACAGTGTATCTGATTTTAGTTTCTCTATCATTTTACCATTAGTAAAAAAAAAAAAATATCAACTTTGATAACTCCAGCATTCAGCTTGGCAATGCTATGCAATGTTCAGAGAGCTGTTGTTATTTTAACTTGTGATATTATTCTAGAATTCTATTACTTGATAGTCAGAAATTAAGCATTGGTTTTATTCTTGGACCAAATTGTATATCAACTTCATTACATTTATTTTAACTTGGCTTTAATAATGAGTTCTTTTACTAGAGTTATATTATTTCATGCTTAGTATTCTTTTAAATTCAGTTTAAAATGAGTTATTTTACTGGAGTTATATTATTTCATGCTTAATATTCTTTTTAACTTAAGGAGTTATTTTACTTATGTGATGATATTTCCTGTTTTTATGCTTGTAGAATTTTTATGGTTGCTCTGAGTCAATTAATGTTTGATCTGCTTTTGAGTTAGGAATGAATCAGGATATTAGATTTTGTGCAATGTTGCTTGTGTTCTTTAATTGTCAAAATGTATATGTAACTAAAATTTAATATAAAATAAATTAATTTTTAAATTTCATAAATTGTCTTACTATGGTGAGAAAAAATATTATTATAGTGTAAAAAAATGAAATGAAAATGGAAAACATTTCTAAAAAAAAGAAATATTTTTTTAATATTATAAATCAGAAAATGAATGATGTTTTACATAAATTATATGTTTTTATTGAAAAAGTTTTTTCCTTTTTTTGCAAATTTTTAACTTACAAAAATATGTTTTATTTTAAATGTAACTTTAATTGTTAACTTTGTGATATCAATATAAAAATAAACGTAACAAAAATATCTGTACAAGTTTTAGTTGTTATTAAATTAAACCTTATCCACAGTGTATTGTTCAAAACTAATATATTTACAAACATCTTTCTGGAAGTAAAACTGGTTTGGTATAAACATATTAATTTCTTAAGATTATTAAATCTATAAAACTGTTAATTAAATTATCGAGCAATAAAGAAAGATGTGTAAGGCAGCTAGAACATATTAAACACAAAAGTAAAAAAATCATTATCGCATCTAGTTTTGTTTATGTCTTGCTTCCAAATATTTTATTATTTATTACATGAACTGAATAACTCAAACTATTACCTGACTTGCGAGCATGCTGTTTTTTTTAAATTTGATGATGTTTAAATTATATTGACAACTGAATTAATAAATTTAAAACATAAATATTATTATCATTCTTGCAAATTTATCCTTGTAATTGAACCATAATTATCAACCCTAAATTCAAGTATTTAATACTTTTTTATGGAATCAAGTAGCATAGCAGTTGTAATTTTCCCTTCAAACATTTAATAGGAACGCATACATTTTCACAATATTGAGGTCAGACCAGCGGCGTAGCGTGGGTATCAGCCGCTCAGGGCGGAAGACGATTTTGCCGCTCTCTCATTTAGGAATTTAAATTTAATCTATCCATTTTTGGGCCCCCCCCCCTCCAATAAAAAAAAAAGCGGCCGCCCCCCTCCTCCCGTCAGACACACATTTTACATACAATATTGTGAACAGATTTTTTATTCATTACAATATGATTTTCAGTGTGAAAGTTTAATTGTATTGGATGCAATATAAAGTACACAATTTATATGATTTGTAATTTTAAATTTTCCTATGATGAAACTATTTTTTTTTTGTTTTGTTCTGCAAATAATACTGACATATACAGTGCATTTAATTTGGACATAAATATTTGTATCACTTGAAAATTAAAATAAACGAATGATATAAACAGTGTTATGTCTTTATTGCAGTGTCTTAGTTATATTTGATCAAACATGGACATTGAAATTTTGAAAATGGAGATAGTATCAAAAACTCATAGGTTTCAAGATGTAAATGTAACTTTACAAACTTAAATACGAAAACAATTATAGAAAAATAAAAATTAAAAGTTTTGCTCCACAGAATCAAGTCGTGGATAATTAAATTACAATTCTCAGTTTCTATTTTTACTATTATTTTTAATTAGAAATGCAAACTTGAAAAGTAAAAACAAAAGAAAGGCAATATATTCTGTATATTAGAGTAATTCATTCTTCCCAGCTGTGAGTTGGTTTAAAACAACTTTATATAAAAAAAATATTATATAAGAAATCATTATAAACAGAATAACAAACGAAGGCACATGTGTAAAGAAAAATGAAACTGGCAGTTTGAAATTTTTAATTGTAATGATTATAATGATAATCTGAACAATCTCTTTAATTGTAAGAAATGAAAAGCAGATTCGCTGAGACAAAACTTTGCAGTCTTTCAGTAGTTTCACAAACAGCTTTTCCCCCATTTCTTAAAGAAATGAAAACATCTTTGAAAATATCTTTGACATAAAAGGAATGATTAGATTAAAATAAAATTATACAGGATAGGACATATGAATGCCTCCAACCGGTTACTAAGCTTACAAATTTGAGAAACACATCTTCAAATGTAATACTGAAAAGTAAAAAAATAAGTGATTTGAAGGCAATTTATTATGTGACAAAACACATACAACATAAAAATTGTAACTTAGTAGAGAATAAGTTCTGAGACACTTTTTGGTTTCATTATAGTACATTAGATATTGCTTAATAATGGACAATATTTTATTGGAAAAAAACATCATTCTATTTGAAGGTTCAGCCTGACAAGCCTTACCCACGCTTCATACAGTAAAGTAAATGAGGGTTGGTGTGCCTAGATCAATGCCCAAATGCTCCATATATTTAAATACATTTATGCAAGAATTTTTTTAAACCATATGAGCCTAACCCAAAAAGTATGTTAGGCTAGTTTAGCTTCAAAGGCTTCATTTGTTAGGTTTTTTTTTAAAAAAGGGTTGTAAAAAAAATTAGAAATCAAAGACTAGAAAACAAAAATAAATTTGACTGTTATGCTTATCTTTAAGCAAGACTTGTTACTTTTATTTTCATTTTGGAATATAATGATCATTAACAAATTATATGAATGATTTACATATATAAAATTGAAGCAGTTTTGTTAGAATGTTTAAGAAAACGAGTATTTATTTTAGAGTGTATCTTTGATTACCAATTACAATTCTTACAACTCCATATTATTATTTGTGAGCATAAGAATACAGTGCTAAAATATACAAGTTGAAACAAAAGTCTAACAACATATTGTTCATCTCCATATCATTCAACTAACATTCAATCAATTACCTTAAATGAACAGATAAAATAGTCTTCAGTTACATTATTCATGCTGTGTATATTCACAGAAAAATTATATATATCTTCTTTTGCACCAACATCATTCACAATAAGATCTCTTCTTTCTGTAATAAAAGGATCCATTCTTTCTGTAATATAAAACGGATGATGGTTATATTTCAAATCTTGAAAACTGAAGTTCAGATATAATTTAGTTTAATTATTGAAACTAAAAGTTTCTATAATGTTTTATCTCATTTTGGTTGACTTCACAGGACTAGATGTACCATATGTACATATTTGTTGAAATACTTTCTTTAAAGTATTTTAAAACTGAACAATTAAACCAATGAAATTCATTCAAAGAAATTATTTTTAATGAATAACATAAGTATGATGAACTTTGGTCTTGTCATTATATTTTTCCTTTTTTTCTGCATGTATTTTAAAACTGCTAAGAGTAATTCCAATGAATAACAAATGTAGAAATATGAAGTGGAAGTTGAGTCAGCAACATCACAGAAATTAATGTCAACAATGTCACACATTTTAATGAAGGGGCTGGTTGCTTAGAAGATCCTGAGCCAATAGAACTTTTGACATTTTTTCTTTTATTGTTATTCGTGGAAGTCAGATCTGGAGATTCTTCATAATCATCATAGTCATTGTCAGTTGGCATGTTGTCATAGCCTATTGCCTGATTGGATGATGAATCATCATTAGGGAAAATTTTTATGTCATTTGGGTAATCAGAGATATCAATGCTGGTCTTCAATGGCTTGTCATCTGCAACAAATGAAAAATTATTTAAAAGGCATTAAAAAAAAACAAATATTTTGAAATTATTTTTGTTACACAATACTAAGCAAAAATTAGATGAGTTGAACAGATAAAAAACTTTTTTTAGGCATAATAAATACATTTTTATACAGGCCTAAATTAGTACAAATATATCTTTCCAAATTTAAGTTTTAAAAATTATTGTGAAACATTTATATGCCATCAATTTGGCTGATTTTACACACTTAAATTTCTAAATTCTGGTCCTACTTATTTAGATGGCCATAGTAATGTTATGACCATATTAATTTGATGGTTATACTAATTTGATTAATAATTACTTGCACCATTACTAACACAGGTAGGCTCACACATGTAGAAATCTGTACATTTCTAATGCAACATTTTTTCATATTTTTACCACCCTGTTACTGTGCCATCTAAATGAAATCAAAAGTGCAAATTATCTTACCACAGCCACTATAGACTTTGGCCAAGCAGTGTAGCTGAGCATCAAAACAGCGACATAAATTACATCCCAGTCTTGCCCACTGGCTGTGTGCAATAGGACCACAGGGCTGTCTTTCAAATTCACACCTGAAGCCATAATATTTTCT
This sequence comes from Bulinus truncatus, assembly GCA_021962125.1. Taxonomy (NCBI): domain Eukaryota; kingdom Metazoa; phylum Mollusca; class Gastropoda; family Planorbidae; genus Bulinus; species Bulinus truncatus. The sequence goes on along the minus strand of JAGDYQ010000206.1, from coordinate 1,492,219 downwards.
GTAAACAAACAAATAAATAAATAAATAATGGAATAAAAAATATTTCCTACTAGTAAATAAAATTCATTTTAAAATGTTTATTTATATGTAGGCCTTACATGTATTGTTAGAAATCAAACCTGAGTACAAAGATGACCAGCAAAAATACCACATCATGATATTCTTAGAAAAATATATCTAATTATAATTGTAAGAAATGTATAACTTGGTTGTATCCAGGGCAGCTCCCCAATTCCCATTTGGAAAGCAACTTTAACATGCCAAGTTTTGTGGAGGGGGACACAAAGGCTGATCTAACGACCATGTTCCTTGACTTCTAAAGGGACTCACAAAGCCTGACTTTAACATTTGCAACTTTATTTTCCCTGTATTTGTCTTATCAAAGGAACCCAGAATTTTCTTCTGGATATGAAGCCCCAGAAGATATGAATTTGCTTCAATGGGGAAAGGTGGGGGGGGCGCTTTTAAAATATTTGAAAAGCTATCTGTGCAGAAACAGTCACCACTCAAATATCACAGATATGTTTAAAGAAATTTCAACTGCATTCAAAATGAAGATAGACTATAATAGTAAGTTAAAATTATGTACAGAAACATTTAATCTTTGGGTGGCCCTTGTTATAGGTTGCCAATAAGCCCGAGCTCTGCAGGATAAAAATACAACAAATACATTAATTTAGGCAGAGGTGTTGCTATGCATGTTTAACTTACTCAGTGCAGTGACAGAATACACCCATGACACAGAGGCCTCCATTCTCACAACACGTTTGATTCACATTTTTATGTTCCAGATTTTCTCCTGGCAGCTTTGAAGACTCCTTAACAGTTGGCAACAGCTGCAACAGTAACAAAGATGGATGCCTCGTTGCCCCATAGGTTGATGTGCTGGACTCACTGTGACCTATTAATGAGAAAGATAAGTGTCATGAAATTATATAACTGAAATTATTCATGGCTGCCGCCAGATAACATTGGGCCCCTGACTCCACCAACTGAGACCCTTCTGTCCACAAGTAGGCCTACACCAAATGCTAATTTTTTTTATATACATATTGCAGAACCCGATGAGGCCACTAAGGACAGACGTCCCTGACGTTTTCGTGTTGTGTATCCTAGCAGCGGAAAAAAATATTTTTCTTTTTGTAAAGTCCTTACAAGGAAGAGATGTTTATCTTTTAGATCCAATAACTTGAAGTAGGTCGCCAAATATTTAAAAAAAAACAAGTAATACTTTGTTGTTTAAAAGGTATGAGAACCGCTGCTATAATGGGACGGTTTCTTTTAATCCCTTCGTTTATTACCACCATAATCAAGAATGTACAGAGACACCACTTGGTGGACTTTGTGGAAGCAGGGTCGCCACAAGGTATAGACACTATAGGCCCAGGCCCGTAGCCAGGTCAAAGTAAGCAGGGGGCACCAATACCCAGCAAGGGGGGCTCCTTTACTTTTTCTTTATTTATTTCTCTTTTCTTCTTTTGTAAGCGGGGGGGGGGCACTCCATACCTAGCGGGGGGGGGGGAGGGCACGGCCCCCCAGTGCCCCCCGGCTACGGGCCTGTATAGGCCTACAGCCTGGATATTTGTTATGGGCGTTACAGTAATCAGCTCTAATATGGTGGTACCTAGAAGGGATTAGGTTTTTTTTTTTTTGTGGCTGTGGCTCCAATTAGTACTAAAATGGGATGAATAACGAGAAAATAAAAAATAAAGTTTGTTTTCAGTGTCCAGAAGTTATGAGGTAAAACGAAGAGAAAAAAAAAAGCATGGTGAAAATAATATTAGATTGAGAACTATTTACACAATTAGATTGACAACTTATATCCCAATTAGATTGAAAACTTATATGACTATTTGATTGGCAACGTATATCACTGATAATAATCAAATAGAGCTTTCTTTAAAGACAAGAATTGTCAATTCGCTCCAATACTAGATGGAATTAACAACCGAGTATTTCGTAAAGCATATCTCAAATTGGAAGTCACAACAACAAACAAAAAAAAGACAAGTATGGAGACATGGAGTAGATGGAGTCAAACATGGGGCGGTGATAAACAGGGCAAGATTGCCTCAAGCGTCGTCTGCCACATAGACCCAGTGCTGCCATGGGAGTTGCCTAATCTTGTTCTAGTAGGAATAGTGAGATAATTGTTGAATGATAATCTCTATAGATTGTTAGATCGTAAAATAACTTTGCTTTCAATAAAAAAAAATAGATTATAAAAAATACGCACAATTTTGGTCACTTGTATATTCAACAAAATTTTACAAATGTTCAAAACTAAATACCATATTGTGTAAAACAAAATCAAAGTCATGGAGCAAAAGTGTCTTTTTAAAATTTTACTTTACTATGGCAGGGTAAGCTAAACGTAGTCAGTCTAATGTAATATAATTACTGAATAACCATACATTTAAAAAAAATGCTTAACAAAAATCACATACAATTAATTAATATAAGCTACAAAGGAGAAAAACGTGATGCTTGTTGGAGCATGTACTATGCACTCTATTGGATTGAATGAGTTTAGACTTTAATAATAAGGAGTGGTCATGTAGGAAGTCGTATAGGTCCTACTGGTATTCTGTCAAATGGTCTTTCTGACAGATGTCATCCAATGGTTATGACAGATGACATCCAGCAGAGCATCGTGTAGCTTTTGTTTTTACGAAATAAAAGTAATTTACAGAAACTGATATTTTAATTAACTTAAGTTTTACCAAGCAAAATTTTTTATATACGGTAATATTTTTATGGCATCTACAATTTGTGAACCTTTTTTTTTAGCTTGATTGAAAATGCATGGAGTTATAATATAAATAAATGAAACTCAGCAAGGCTTTTACTTAATAGTGAACGACATTGAATTTAAAGCTAATTGGTCATTTCTAGATTCACTGTTTGTGTGTATAAATATTTAAATGTATGAATATTTAGAAGGAAAACAATATTTACCGAATTTTCTAGTTGGCCTACGTCAAACAAAAACTAAAAAAAAAAAAAAAATTGAAAAAAAATAAATATTCAGTCATATTGCTCTGTAAACTAGAAACCTTTTCACTCTGTCCTGCTAACAGATTACTGTCCCAGTTGACGCGACTCTGTGGTTACCCCGATTGCAATTAGGACCTTCCTGCTGGCGCCATATTTTCTACTTTTGTTCCTGCTATCTCAAAGCTAAGATGCCGGCCCTGTCTCGTGTATTCTATTTGCCTGGTCCAGGTCACGGGGTAACTCAATGTACGATGCTGGCTACGTAGTCTAGATATAAAGGAAGGTTTTTTTGTTTTTTAATGACGTTGGCAACAAAGGGAAACTATGCTAGCCATCTTCAGATATTAATTAGACAAATATGGCGGGCATCACAGAATATGAATTATACAGCGAGCGCATAGTCAATTTAAATGGACATTTACAAAAGCCGCCATATTTTTTGATGTAGGTAATATAACATTTAAAGGAAAAAACACTATTGACGACATCCTGTTTAGTAACGATATGAGGACTTTTTAAAAGGCAGTATGTGACATATTCTGTGGAAGACACACACACACACACATACATGCATACATTTCCCTTTCTCTCGTACGCTGGACTGTCCAGATTACTCCTGATATAGGAACAGAGGAGATTCTGGATGAACGGGGGTGGTCTGATGGTTGTGTGGCCCAGGTTTTATGTTTCTCCAACGGAGAAAACCATAAAAGGCTAAGAATAAATGTCGGTCTTAGAAGGTCAGTAAACGAACACAACGGCTATTAATCACACCTAGATAGCCACAAGATTGCCCACTAGATAGCCACTTAAACATCAAGAATATGTCAAGGTAAAAGAAAAATCGGGGTAAAGTAAAAACAAAATCCTTTTCGTTTTTATACAACGAGTATAAGAAAAGTTGGAGCTTTAGTTGTGCTAAATGCCATTTTCAACAATAAAGGGGGAAGATCATTTATTATTTTGTTTATGAATAACGATGCATTTCTTGAGTATTACTGAAGTTTAAATAAATCAAAGCTACATTAGCCTACAGTGCTGTTATTGGCCTAAGCACAATGCTCTGTTCTACTCATAGTTCTACGTACAATATTCTACTCATTGTTCTACGTGCTACACTCTGTTCTACTCATGGCTCTAAGTACAATTCTCTGTTCTACGCATGGTTCTACGTACAATGCTCTGCTCTACTCATGGCTTTACGTACTATATACTGTTCTACTCATGCAGTGGTGTAGCGAGCTTAACTCGCGCCCGGGGCACAATACCTTTTTAGCGCCCCCCCTTCAAAAGCCATATACTATTGTATGTAAAATGTACCATTTGGCGTCCCTTTGTGAGTAGCGCTCGGGGTATGATACCCCTTGCCCCCCCCCCTTCATTTCGCCACTATACTCTTGGCTCTACGAACAATACACTGTTCTATTCTTGGCTCTACGGACAATACACTGTTCTATTCATGGTTCTACGTAGAGTTCTTCCCATCCCCATATTATACATGTCTCTACCTATGGACATACTTATGAGCCTGATACAATTCACTACAAATCTTATGGCCTTAATTATAATGCACTTTAGTAGTAAAGGCCCAAAGTACAACATACTGCCCTCCACTGCCGTCCGAGAATACACAGACATGTCCGTGAGCCTGTCCAGTATTCACTGGTCTACACATTAGCCTAGTTTAAATAATGCCAGTAGACAACTGTCCACTTGTGCCATTCCTGAGACCATGTTTGTGTTTGGACAAGGATTTTCAACTATCCCTGCTAAGCTTTTAAAGATTAGAGCTCTGAGAAAACCAAAACTAAATGTACATTGAATATTGTTATAAACGACATTAAATCATCCGTGTTTTAAAATCAAATTTAATGTTTAGTAATCAGGACATGTCAATAATGAATTGGATATTGAACAGATTTGAACAGTTTAAATTTGTAGTTCTCACCTGGTGCTTTCTTATTAAAACACAGAACAGATCATGCATGTCATTTCTCACTAGGAAACAATATTCAAAGTGAAAATCTGCTTTTTAAAAAAAAAAACAACAAAAAAACGATGAAATTCTCTGACATTAACTGAGACAAATAAGTCGACATATGAAATTCTCTGACATTAACTGAGACAAATAAGTCGACATATGAAATTCTCTGACATTAACTGAGACAAATAAGTCGACATATGAAATTCTCTGACATTAACTGAGACAAATAAGTCGACATATGAATTTCTCTTACATTAACTGAGACAAATAAGTCGACATATGAAATTCTCTTACATTAACTGGGACAAATAAGTCGACATATGAAATTCTCTTACATTAACTGAGACAAATAAGTCGACATATGAAATTCTCTTACATTAACTGAGATAAATAAGTCGACATATTAAATTCTCTGACATTAACTGAGACAAAAAGGTCGACATATCACAAAGACTACACCCATTGTACGCAATGACATTCCATTGTTGCCACGTTTTTTTTTTTCTTTCAGATAACGTGTTCTGATAATTCTAAGAGGGGGTGGGCGGCAGCGGGAATCTAAATATTTTCACATGGTTTAATGAAAAAAAATTAGATTCCTCATTATCATAAACAAAACAGAATTCAACTTGTGTTTCTTACGGTGTTACCTTATAGCTTGTTTCACCTTATAATGAAATGTGTTTTCAACTACTATACGGACCGAAGCCTTTAGTTATTGTAACTGGATATCTGCTGACATGTTTACTGAGGCCTGTTTTACTATCTGTCCTCGTTACGTAGCCCCGATAGGAGTCCCGGACGAGAAGTAAACAGTTCCTTTCCTTCACTGACCGTTCCGTCACACGAATCGACTAAAAGGTTTGTCCAGCCAGGTCGTCTAGTCGGGTACATTGTGTGAGACTAACTGGAACCGCCAGTCATGTGATCAGTCATGTGATTGATTTATTGCCGGAAGATGAATAGTGTATGTTAACGATGGATGTATACATTTTACGAGGAGAAAAATGTTTGAAACATATTTTAAACTCGTAGCATTGAACATTATTATGACATTTGATTTCTTTGTTCTAATCAATCAATAATGATCAAGAATCATTTTACTAAGTAAATTGAACTAACTATATTGGTTAGAGTCTGTACAGACTATCACTGCACTAAGTAAATTAAACTAACTATATTGGTTAGAGTCTGTACAGACTATCAATGCACAAAGTACATGACCAGTATTCGGGTAGCATGCTTTTTTGTGACGGCCCCGCTATGTAATCAGGCCCACCGCAATAGGTTTCAAGGGCAACCCGAGCACTAGCCATCGGACCCCTCGCTGTTGGAAGGTTTTTTTTTTAGAGCGAGTACTTGTTCTCAGATAGTCAGTGGTCCTATATTTGTCAGAAGTGGTTTTAATGTTGCTTATTTAGAACAACAGGTGGATTCTGTGATTGATTGACCTTAAAATCACTAATGTAGGAACATTGCAACCACGATTCATGTTTTAATACAATCTTGTCTTTGAATAAATATCAGCTGGTTAATATTCATCCAATAAACTCAAGCCTCTGTCCTCAGACAATGTTTACGTTTTTCAACAAATACATGTATTGATGTTATATGAATGTCACAACAAATGCATGTACTGATCTTAAATGAATGTCACAACAAATGCATGTACTGATCTTAAATGAATGTCACAACAAATGCATGTACTGATGTTAAATGAATGTCACAACAAATGCATGTACTGATGTTAAATGAATGTCACAACAAATGCATGTACTGATGTTAAATGAATGTCACAACAAATGCATGTACTGATGTTAAATGAATGTCACAACAAATACATGTACTGACCTTAAATGAGTGTCACAACAAATACATGTACTGACATTAAATGAATGTCACAACAAATACATGTACTGAACTACTGGTGTTAAATGAATGTCACAACTAATACATGTGCTGACCTTAAATGAATGTCACAACAAATATTTGTATTGGTGTTAAATCAATGCCACATCAAATACAAGTATTGATGTTAAATGAATGTCACAACAAATACATCTACTGATATTAAATGAATGTCACAACAAATATTTGTATTGATGTTAAATCAATGCCACAACAAATACATGTATTGATGTTAAATGAATGTCACAACAAATATTTGTATTGGTGTTAAATCAATGCCACAACAAATACAAGTATTGATGTTAAATGAAAGTCACAACAAATACTTGTATTGATGTTAAATCAATGCCACAACAAATACAAGTATTGATGTTAAATGAATGTCACAACAAATACATCTACTGATGTTAAATGAATGTCACAACAAATACATCTACTGATGTTAAATGAATGTCACAACAAATGCATCTACTGATGTTAAATGAATGTCACAACAAATACATGTACTGATGTTAAATGAATGTCACAACAAATACATGTACTGATGTTAAATGAATGTCACAACATATACATGTACTGATCTTAAATGAATGTCACAACAAATACATCTACTGATGTTAAATGAGTGTCACAACAAATGCATGTACTGATGTTAAATGAATGTCACAACAAATGCATGTACTGATGTTAAATGAATGTCACAACAAATACATGTACTGATGTTAAATGAATGTCACAACAAATGCATGTACTGATGTTAAATGAATGTCAGTTGTCACATCACAACAAATGCTTGCTGTATTTATGTTCTAATAACTATATTCTGACCCACAGATCTGGATGCTCTCTTTTGACGGTCGCGACGCATAGAAGATGGCCGTAGCCAACTCGTAGCCAGCGTTATCTTAGGATTGTTTACTCTCATGATTGATAGTTGATAAACAAGATTTACTTTCTTGAAATAAAGGCCAGCCTCGCTTGAAGGAGATCATTCTCTATCGGACACCTAGATCCAAGCATGAGCTAAAGACGCTTCGCGGCTTGTCAAGCCTCCCTTTTTAGCCTTAAGCCTCATAGTACTTCAATTGTGCAGGGGAGATAATACACGTTAAGCCTTTTTATCTTGTGAGTTGTTTTCCCTTTCATTCTGCCCCACCTCTCTTTAGACATAAGCTTTAAAAATGAAGTACGGTACGTGTAACTGTTTTATTCTTGTTATAAATCTATATTTGATTACAACTCAAATATATAATTCCCATATTCATCTATCTATCTATCCATCCATCCATACATCCATCCATCCATCCATCCATCCAACCCACCAACTCCATCAATCCATCCGTCCGTCTGTCTGTCTGTCTGTCTGTCTGTCTGTCTGTCTGTCTGTCTGTCTGTCTATCTATCTATCTATCTATCTATCTATCTATCTATCTATCTATCTATCTATGCTCTCTACATATAAAATAAAAGGATGGTCTGTAGGTATGGCTATCAACATTACACTTATGGCAGCGATGAACTCGGGTAATGGGGTCGCAGTATTTTATTTTTCCTACGTGAATCGCGGGAAGTGGAAATTCCCGTTTCTTATCTGTTTGACCAGCAGAAGACCTCTGGTCCGCCGTGCCATTACATGGCCACTAACATTAAAATTAATCAGATAGATTATCTGCAAGCCCCATGGGGGCGCAGCGCTCGCTCATACCTGGTGTGCCGTGGCCTACAACAGAATGCACTCCCCTCACCCTACTTCCTGAGAGCTATAGCTGCTGTTGTGTGGGTGGGCCTAATTGAATGGCTGTAGAGTTTGACACTTACAGCAGTTTTGTAGAAAATAAATAAAAATATCCTATCAACACTTAATTGTGTTGTGAGATTCTGAAGGGGGGGTCTAAATTAACTGTTTTCTAAGTTATACCACTACATTGAAGTCTTTGATTTTTTTTTTAATTCTGAACCTCAGCAAGGGCCATTTTAATAAATAGACAAGCTAGAAGACTGCCAAGAGATCCCACCCAGTACCTATCCCTTTTTTTTTAAATTTGATGTAATCAGGTCCTGAGTGGAAGACCTTCCCAGGGATCCTTAAACTCTAAAAGTATAACCTATGCCCCTACCCCCCCCCCCTTAAAAAAAAACAACAACAACCTAACAACACCCCCTGGGCGCCGTCTTATCGCAGAGGGAAGTTTTCGGGGACCAAAACTACGTACACCCAAGTTAATTTTTTATAGTTCATGCTTTAGTGTGGTTATTTATTGGGATCCTAAAACAAGAGAAGATCCTGTCCCTCACACCAGGGCGTAAGTACTTCATGATTTGATGATTGGGGGGGGGGGGTGGAAAAGGTTGATTGCAATATAAAAAAGAAACAACTTGAATTCAGCATTTAATTGTATGACTCTGTAGGCCTTTTTGTACTTAGATACTTCGAAACGTATTCAAAAATAAATTATGAATTAACGCCATTTAATAATAATATCCCATATTCATTCTATTACTACGGTGGTAATCTCCCGTTTAAGCATAAAATTAACACTATGAGAAACATTATTCCATGGTTTATGTTTTGCTGTGTATTTTCGTTAATCCACTGAGTCAGTGTATATGAGTCAGTGAATATGATTTAGTGTAGGCCCTATATGAGTCAGTGTATATGAGTCAGTGAATATTATATCGAGTCATTTCATTCATGTGACATTTTTTTTTTAACTTCAGACAATGAAATCATTCATGTGTCTCAAAATAACATCTCCAGGTGTCAGTGACACGGTAGTGATATAAAAAATAATGGCCTGCGAATGTTTGCATTCGGATTTATCATTTTTATAGCCTATAAAACCGAGCATACTTATAGGCATTCATCGCTTAGAAATGTTTTTTATTGCCCCAGTGCACAGAATGGCCAGGAAGGATATTAATCTTTTAAATTTTGATTGAGGAAACAAGAATGGTACGCACAGATCGGGTTTGCTAAACAGACATTCACAGTAGTGACCCCTGAGGGTGATGAACCTCGATAGAAGCGGTTTGATACTATAAATAGCATACAGTTACATCTCCTGGCACCCTAGGCCTCACGCATTTTACAATAATGCTAATGCAGCGTCCAATTCCAGTTTTGATTAAGTTCACGAGCTTTGAAAAAAATAAACCCAGTACCAAGAGGCAACAACTCGGATCAGTCTTTTTGACTAGGGTGACACACCCCTGCAAAATTTGGCCTTCCACACTGAAGTTTCATTTTGAATATTAATAATAGTGTACAAGTAACTTCATTTTGAACTGTTTATGTGCGTGACCAAGCTGTGCGCTTATTGACTCACACAAAATGGTGAAACCTGATTACCACCCACTTCCCCCAGCCCCAGAGATAAACAATGTCACACTCATACTACGCAAATACAAATGTCAAAAAAAAAAACAAGAGCAAAACGCAGTTGACTATAGTGACTAATTCTTTCATCTAAACACAGGTACTAAAAAAAAACAATGATAGTTTGTATTCTATGTCTCTGTTAGACTTTATCTTTGATAGTTTGTATTCTATGTCTCTGTTAGACTTTACTTTTGTTTTGCTTTGAATTAAGTTCACATGTTCAATTCTTTGTTTGTTGTTTAGTTTTGGTATTAAAAATATTGACGTGTAGTAAGTACGTTGTTCAAAGCTATCCTTTTATTTTTTTGGTTAAATATATTTTTAGACGTGGGAGCAGAGACTGCAAAAAATAAAAAAAAGTGACATTGTCCATTCAAATATAAATGTCATATGTGTCAAGTTTGTGCGTACGATAAAAAGAAGATTTATTATCTATCAGGTGCTCCACTCTCCCCCCTCCCTTTCCGAACACCCCATCCTCCCCCCTGCTGCTCAAGTCCGGAGGGTCAGTTTAAACAGCCATGCTGAACTACCAAACGTATTATGCGGAACGGCCAGAGCTCCATAAATTTGTTCCGAACTGTCAGTCGCAGGTGTGGTGTGCAATATCTCGGTCAGTTCGCGTGCAAGTATTTGACGCAGCAGATTGCTACACTGCGACTTCAAATTATGTAGCATGTAAAGAAGGTGATCTTTTTTTAATTGGGGGGGGGGGGTGATAAACTAGTGGCTACTAGTGCATCCTTTAAACAAATTAATTAAATAGAATATAATGAAAGCTCCTGAAATATAATGACTAAATGTTTAAAAACATTTTTCACTTTTAAGGAAAAAAAACGGAGCTTTTCTTTAACTTTGTTCGTTTTTTTTTTGGCATCAATTGATATTATTGAGATGCGCTAATTTGTGATTTTTTCAAATCCCCCCCCCCTCCCTATAATGCCAAGTTAATAACGCCGTTTCGCCTGCGAGGCAACGCCAACCTATATAAAATGGTGAACAGGGGGGGATGTCGGAGAAAAATTTAAAAAAAATTAAAATAAAATGTTTTCCAATGTTGGAAGAGGGGCAAATGTTTATGAAAACAACTGAATTAAAAATAAATAAAATGTGTATATTTTGAAAACAATTCTGAATCCACCCTTAAACTATATCACTCAGTTTAATATAATCTACTGTAATCCTTTGACCAGATTATCTAAAATGTAAGAACTCATGAACTTAATGAGCTAGCTCAAATCCAAGTACCAGTCCCAGGTTATACATCTAATCTCTGTGTGTGTACGGGTCCCCTAACTAGGATGGACTATGAGCAATAAACATAAAGTTCAAGATTGAGACATGCTGAGAAAAATTGAAACTTTTATCGTTCTGACTCTGTAAAGTTTCGTTTGATTAAGAAGACACATCTGTCCAAGGAAAAACGATTTCTCCCCCCCCCCCCGCCTTTCTCCCCACTCAAGCAGTGAGTGGGAGATACTGGACGATGGCTCATTTTTTGGGCAGATCTGGATTGGTGAAGTCGGGGTGGGGGTGGGGGTGACCATCAGACACAGCTGGCCACTAAGTAGAAGATCTGACAGCCGGACTCTGGGATACAGAGGCCTAGAGTGATGTAATAGTTCTGAGGGGAACTAAAGGGCCATTAAAATTTAAGACGGTGTGTACAAAAAGAAATAGTCACGCTGGGGGGAAGGGGGGAGGCGAAGTTCAATGACCAGTGAACTCAAGACAAGTAGTGCATATATATATTAGTATATAGTGGTATATATATATAGTAGTATATATTATATATATATATATATATATATATATATATATATTACAAAGAGGTTATTTTCTTAGAACGAATGGCGCTAATGTCCAAAAAAAAAAAGATAATAATAACAGCATATTAAAATACTTAATGGAGAGTTATTTTTTAACTAGCTGTGACCTGCAAAACTTTTGCTTGATTGGTAGGCTAGGCTATTTTTGGTTTCTGGCAGATCCGATTTGTTCATGATTGTATTTTAAACTGGAATACTGTTGTATTAATTCTTGACTTTCGATTTTACGCAGAACCCAAAATCGCTTTTATTATATTAGATTTAAATATAAAATACGACATAAATTTTGGAATTAGCTTCCGCGCCTTTCAATTTGAGCGAATTTTTTTTTTAATAGCCAATAAAACTAAAGAATTGAAATAGAGAATAATATTTTTTTTTTTGGTTTTTCAATACTAGTCAAAATGTGAAAGAAAGAAAAAACTTAAAAATACAATGAGATCTATTGCTTTTTTTCAACCGTAATGTTTGCTGCAACGTTAAAATGAAACATGGAAAAATCAAACTACACCACTCACACGAATTACATTACATGCTTTCATGTGACGATTTAAGTCTTATATATATATATATATATATATATATATATATATATATATATATATATATATATATATATATAGTCTTCATATTTGTTCTTGTCACAGGGAGATAATTAACGACCGTACTTGTAGAGTTACCTCTATTTAAAAGAGACTATAAAATAAATAAAGGACTTCTTGTCTTAAGTTAAAATAGATCATTTAGTGCCATTGTCCGCAGGCGACCTCTTCTTGACCATTTCCAGATCTCACGAATCTGGAGGTCAAGGGTCACCGAGGACGAGTTGAAAGGGCAGAGTAACATCAGATAACTGGGGAGAACGAGACGTCAAAACGTGCCAACTCCAAGTTTTCAGGACGTACTGCCATCAAGTGCAGGCAGGCGCAGTCAAAATTAATTAACAAAAAAAAAATGCTGTAATTAACTCGTTGAAGTTCAGGGTCACATACAATAATTAAACAATGATAAACAAAGAAATTTGAATCTTTATTTGGATACATTATAAATTAGATAATTCGAATCATCAAAAAACAAAAAAATCTCTTGTGTTTTTCATTTTAAATTTCCTTTATTTTTTTTCTATATTTTCTTTTAACTTCATAAACAAATTTCACCATACAGTTTCCATTCATTTTGACTATAAGAGAAATTTGTGTTTCGCTCTAAAGTCTAAATAATGAAAAAATTAAAAACTTACCACCCTGTTTTAAGCATCAAGTTATTTTAAATGTTCAAAACTTTCTAGAATCCAAGCCTTATTAGATATATTGGCTTGTCACTATAAAATGCCTATATGAGTCTAAAAACGTTTTTCTACAATTTAGAGATTGTTTGTATAAATTCATTAATTTTTTTCAATTCGTTTCTAATGTAATATTTAAATGTTCGCAAACAGATAGTTACAAATTAGTAAAATTTAGAAAAACGTGTCAGATTTTTTTTTAAAGATATAGCAACATGGGGAAACTATGAAATTCCTAGTGCTTAAAAAAGTACTCCATATAACTCTCTCTCTCCTCTCTCTCTCTCTCTGTGTGTGTGTGTGTGTGTCTATGCATATGCATATATATATATATATATATATATATATATATATGTGTGCGTGTGTATGACGGCATTGATAAAAGGCCTAAGGAGGGGGGCGGCGGTGCTAAAAATAAATTGTGGTAATAGGTAAACTCTTCATTCTCTTTCTCCCCCCACCCACCCCCTTCTCCGGCTGACGGAAGGTTTATAAAGCTGACCGGCCACTGATGCAATCTATCAAAAATTCTGTCGTTTGTCATCTGTGGAGTTGGTCGGTATTCAAACTATTTCAACGTTTTACGGTTATGTTTGTGTTCATTCTGCCACTCATATTGACTGATGTTGTTTTGGCTAAACCGATGTGTCTTTATGACAGTGTACTTGATAATCTCTAAGCAATTTTTTTACGCAATATAAGAGTTAAACTATTAAAAAATAGACTTTTATAAGAATTTACTAAAAAAAGCAAACATATATTTCCTAAAGAAATATTTATATAAATTATTTTGGTTAAATTACTGGTATTAATGGAATAAAAAAAATTGAACATAAAAATCTATATCAATAATAGCGGTGTGAGTTCTGGGTTAAATCGAAAGTAAAGAATTAATACAACAGTATTCCAGTTTAAAATCGTCAAACGTAAACAATAGTAATAAAAAAAATCATGAAAAAATCGCATCTGTCAGAAACCAAAAACAACCTAGTCTACTAATCAAACCTAAGGAAAGATAACTCTATGCAAAGGCTTTGCAGGATACAACTAGTAATAAAGATTGTGTATGTCCTCAAACTCATCACAAGTTATACTGAAAGTACTCTGTCATTCAGTATATTCATGGATATCTAGATATAACACCAGGATAGACAACCAAACAAAATTTCATTCTAGCCGTGTACGGTTTAGGCTGACGCAAGGGTTAAACAAAGTTGCACTATTATATACATGCTTGCTTGTTTTCGTTCGTCCATTGTTTATTCGGGTTTTATTTTGTGTTATTACTGTTGTTTTTCTAAAATTTCTCTTTTTCTTGGTAAAATTTACGTATAATAATTGTTTTGGTTTATAAATCTAATTTTAAATATAATAAATAACTAAGAAAATGGTCAATAAGTGTTCTGCATACGGATGCAAAAGTGGATATGACAGTGTTGAAAAAGCGGAAAGTAAAGGAGTTTCTTTTCATTCGTATCCATTAAACAATGTGGAATTATGTGAAAAATGGATTAGAGATAATCCTCGCCAAAATTTTCAGCCTGGGAAATATTCAAAATGTGTTCGCTCCATTTCTTGCCAAGTGATTTTGTTAGTGATGTAAAAGATACAAACATGTCTCGATCAAAGAAAAGATGTGAATCCAATAAACCTGTTAGACCAAAAATTAAATTAAAAGAGGATGCAGTGCCAAGTATTTTTCAGAATGCACCATCATACTTATCAACTCCAAAGTACCGTAGAACAACAATGAAGTCTTCGTCATCAGCTCGACAAGAAGTTGTTGAAAATCAAATGATGGAGTTGGAAAACTTGTTTAATGAAAATGATGTCATAAACAAGTTATCTTTAGTTGATCTAAAAGAAAAATTAAGTAAAGAGAAAATACCTTCTGGATATCAACTCCATATTCAAAATGAACATTTATATATTTATTTGTTGGAATTTCAGAATAACATTTTGTTTATTAAATCATCAATTTCAATTTCAAAATCATTCGACATATCACTACATCACAAAGGAAAACAATTATCTAAATCATTTTCAAACGATATTTGTTCTTCCAATTTGGAAACAATGAGTCAGTTGTTGAATTTGCTTGCTCGTTTAAAATGTTTTGATGAAACTCCATTTCATGAAACCTTTGATGAGATCAAGCAAGAAGCAAAATCAAATTTGAAAAAAATGATGACTTTTTATGAAGATTCAAATCCTGTTTTTCAACAAATACAATTTCTTGTCGATCAGTTGAAATTGGTGGGGGTGAACAAACATGCGAGAACATACATACCACAAACCATTATTTGGTCATATCTGGTATATGCATCAGGCACTGCATCTTACTCTAAAATATTGGAAAGTGAAGTTTTGAACCTGCCTTCAATAAACACTTTAAAAAAACTAACAGGACGAGTAAATGAAAAAACAGGGCTTGATAACACAAGTTACCTCACACTTCGTGTTAGCACATTCAATCAGCTGGAAAGAATGTGCACAATCATAATCGATGAAATATATGTGGCCAAGCGTGTTGAATACTTTTCCGGCAAGTTTCATGGATTGACAGCTGAAGGCGAACAAGCTTCTACTCTTCTGTGTTTTATGGTTAAATCTCTTTGTCATAAATTTAGAGATATGGTAGCTCTCTATCCTATCCATAATTTGACTGCTGGCCAAATGCATCAATGTTACACAGAAGTGATGCAAATGGTGCACCGAGCAGGGGTTTATGTAATTGGCATTTCGGTTGACAATGCAGCTGTTAGCAGAAAGTTTTATATTCAAGAACTTTGTGGAGGCACGATTAAACCATCTATTGAAAACAAATGGACTAATCAGCCAATGTTTTTAATTTTCGATGCAGTGCACAATTTAAAAAATATATACAATAACTTTTTGAATCGACGATCCTTTGTCTTTCCAAAATTTTGCAACAATAACATTGTAGCACCTGATTTATCAGCCGATTTTCAGCACATTGAGGATCTTTACAACTTGGAGCTGAACATGGTTGTTAAAAAAGCATACAAGCTGAATGCGAAAGTACTGAATCCTACAAATATTGAGAAAATGTCTGTCAAACTCTCATCGTCAGTGTTTTGCGAATCGACTGTGAATGCTTTAAAATATTATGTGGAGCATGAAAATAAAGTTGAATGGAGTGCAACAGCTTGGTTTGTGGCTATTATCACCAAACTCTGGGAAGTTTTAAATGTAAAAACTTGTTCGAAGGGGAAAAGAAAAAGAAACACCACATGGATCCAGTAAAATCTTCCTCTGATTGGAAAATAGAATTTCTCTTAGAATTTCGTGATTTCCTACATAGCTGGCAAAACGCAAAAACAAAAGGACTCAGTCGTGAGACTTATTTGGCTGTTGGTCAAACATGTTCAGCTCTTGCTAATTGTTGCAAATATTTGATGAGTGAGACAGACTTGAAATTCATCCTCCTTGGTCATCTGCAGTCGGACCCCATAGAGTTGAGATTTGGATGGTTGCGCCAAATGTCAGGGGGCAATTATTTTGTCTCAGTTCGGCAAGTTGCAGATAGCAACACCAAGATAAAAATGATGTCTCTGTTAAGTCACTCAAAATTGAATATTAGCGAGATCGATGATTTCATTGATGATGTTAAAAGCTTGCCAGCTGGTACGGATGAAAATGTAAATGCAATTTTAGATTTGTTTAAAAATTTCGGAAAGCCCTAATGACGATGAAGCATCGTGGTATTATGTTGCATTCATCATTCATCAGAATAAGTGTACCAGCTGTAGAGAAATATTAGTCGATGAAAAATTTAAAGACATTGACGAATTAAGATTAAAAAAGCTGGCTGTTTTTTTTGAACGATGTCAACAGAGGAGGGCTATTGAAGCCATCTGAGTACACCTTCTCTACTTGCCTACAATATTGGAAAGTATTCAATTCATTGAAAAGATCAGCAAATAGTCTGAAACTATTTCTAGGACAAATAAATCAAAAAAATTTGTTTGTTAAAATTGTTGATAGAGTAACAATTGATGAGTCCCTGATGATTGAAGAAAATGTTTGTAATTTCAATCATAATTTAAAAGAACTTATTTCTGTTAAATTTTTTAATTGTTCGTCTAAAAATTATGTTAAGCAATTGAATGAAACGGTTCATGAAAAACCAATGAAAAAACGAAAAATAAATAAATTGACAAAATAAAGATTTTAAATTAAAAAATTTGTTATTAAAAGTTTTCAAACTTTAATTGCGTTTGTGTTTATTTCATAAAAACATAAGTACCAAATATACAAAACTGCTATTAAACATGAAGACTAACGCTAAACACTTCATTGTGTGTCAGCCTAAACCGTATTTTTTAAAATATTGGTTGTCCTTCCTGATGCTATATCTAGATTTCCATGGTATATTATACTACAATTATAGATAAACTTCACGATAGATAAAAAAAATGTATTTAAGGCGCTCAAGCTTTTTTTTAGTCAATATATTTTCTATAAATAGTTGCATGATCTGTGCCTAAGAAAATATATGTCTAACATTGTATTGAAGTCTTTGGAGAAAAATAATTCCTTTTGTTAAAAAAAAATGTTAAAAAATTGAATAATTCTATGCTTGTAAATAATATCACTCTCCGTCTGAGTTAGTTTCGTTCTTAGTACCACAACAGCATACACAGTAGAGAATATAAACGACAACAGCATACACAGTAGAGAATATAAACGACAACAGCATACACAGTAGAGAATATAAACGACAACAGCATACACATTAGAGAATATAAACAACAACAGCATACACATTAGAAAACATAAACAACAACAGCATACGCATTAGAGAACATAAACAACAACAGCATACACATTAGAGAACATAAACGACAACAGCATACGCATTAGAGAACATACACAATCTAAGGGTATGTACTAATGTGGTTAAATTGAAAGTTTTAAATGTAATTAGGTTATATCGTGTTAGTTGTGCTGTTATCACTTATTTACCCCCACCCCGATCTTACGACACACATTACGTCATTATACACTCATTATTTACTCATTGATTCAAGCAGGAATTAATTAACATGTACAGAATCAGGCTGCTGAAAAGGTCAGGCAAGAGCTCGAGTGTCCATCCCCGCCCCCAGTGACTTTGAATACCAGAGGACAACCCGCACTGACCACTTGTTCGGTAATTAGAGATCATAAGACCTACAAGGACCAATTGACCAGGTTCTCTAATCTCACCTAATCCACTAATCGGGGGGCGTCATTAAAGGTGTAAGTGTATGGGGGGGGCGGGGGAGAGGGGAGTGAATACGTCAGAGTGACGTGAGAGCAATTCATTCATAAATCCCCCTCTTTCATAGCCGCTCCCCCCCCCCCAACCTCTCCTCCTTACTTTTTGTAACATTCCAACGCGAAAGTCTTTTGTCATGTTCTAAAAAATGAGCATACCTTTAAACCTCTTCTCAAAAGAAAAGACAACGAGAAACTTTCTTTCAGTTGAACGTTTCAGATTCACAAAGTTCTACTGTGACGCAAGGACCTCTTGTGTGACGTAACGTGCTTTGAGTATACTTAGTGTACTAAGTTAATACACCGTTGCTCTTGTGGGGTCACGGTTGCTGTGGAAACCATGATCAAACGCAGAATTGTTTTGATTGTTTGTTTTGATTGAGGAAGTCAGCCAAAATGCGCGAACCAACAAATTAAACGCGGACAAGTTGAACACAGGAAATATTCCTTTTGTGTTCATTCGATCTTTTGTTCAAAATGTGCGAACGTGTTTGTTTGAACAGGCTGTGGGGGTGGGGGGTTCATTTTTATAGCAGCTTATGCTAGTCTCTTTTACCAAGCCGTGGAGTGTGGGTCTGCCAGACACAATGCATAAAGAATGACCAACATGGAGCGTGGGTCTGACAGACACGACGTATAAAGAATGACCAACATGGAGCGTGGGTCTGACAGACACGACGTATAAAGAATGACCAACATGGAGCGTGGGTCTGACAGACACGATGTATAAAGAATGACCAACATGGAGCGTGGGTCTGACAGACACAATGTATAAAGAGTGGTAATGGATAACGTAAAATGGACCAATTTGTGTTACATCGAAAAAAATAGAAATAGATGTGAAATTTTGTTATAACAACAGCCGAAACGAATAAAATCTAATAAGTAAATAAGTTTTGTTTGATGGTACTCGGTAAACAGTAAATACTAATGGCTGGAAGAAATGTAAGTTTTACAACAAATGGTAAAGCAAAGAACAAAAATGGCTTAATAAAATCTTCTTTTATGAAAACGGATTAGATCATACAAACATTTATTTAAACTTTCTTGACTAAAAAAAGTGTGAGTACCAATATCGATTAATTTTTTCATTTATTTGAGTGAAAAGTGATTTCAATTTGATCTAAACATAGTGTCTACCGACATAGAGGGACTGTACTAAAAGCCTGTTAAAAAAATGAATTACCTGTAGTTTCCGCCTGATTCGCCTTTATTAATGATATCATCATGATCCTGGAAATTAAAAAAAATAATGTTAAGATATATACTTAATCAGGTGTGCACTGTTTTTTAATACTATATTATAAAAACAGAAATCTACTGGACATTCACAACGTAGACTAATAACAATACAGTGCACCCATTGTTTATATCAGGGGGGCCAGACACTGTAGGCGAAATAAAATTACAAAACAAATAATAAATGTGAAAAACTGATAAATGAGAGCCGATTTTTGTTCAATGACTGATGGTAGGAACATGGGCGTTGCTAGGAATTTTTCCAGGGGGGGCAAAAATTTTCCAGGGGGTGGGGGGCAAATAACAACTTTATGACATTTTTTTAAAATGCAAATGCCCCCCTCTTATATGACATTTTTTCAAATGTAGGGGGGCGAATTCGCCCCCCCCCCCCATGAATACGCCCATGGGTAGGAACATTATTAGCTTAATTTTTGTTTTCCAGCCCTGGTTGTTACAACAGTATGAGGTTCTTGCAAATCTTGTGTGCACTCTCCCCCACCTCTTTCCACACGTCAAACACTTAAAGCATGAAATGTAAATTGTCTGATAGAAATTGACCATTATACTTGTTGGGCCTCAGGGCTCCTGCACAACGTGTCCATGAGTTTCAAACGGCACCGATAAACTTGATCCTTTTCAGCTTTTATTATTGACATTGGACCCAAACATGATTCATTGGACCCAAACATGATTCATCGGGTCCAGACTTGATTCATTGGACCCAGACTTGGTTCATTGGATCCAGACATAATTCATTGGATCCAGACTTGATTCATTGGATCCAGACATGATTCATTGGATCCAGACATGATTCATTGGATCCAGATTTGGTTCATTGGATCCAGACTTGGTTCATTGGACCCAAACATGATTCATTGGATCCAGACTTGGTTCATTGGACCCAAACATGATTCATTTGATCCAGACTTGGTTCATTGAACCCAAACATGATTCATTGGATCCAGATTTGGTTCATTGGACCCAAACATGATTTATTTGATCCAGACTTGGTTCATTGGTCCCAAGCATGATTCATTGGACCCAAACATGATTCAATTGAATCAGGTTTGGTTCATGTCATTAAAACACGACAGCTGATCTAAACATTGCTTATTTGATCTAAGCATAATTAATGTGATCAAAATGAATTTTTTAATATTTGTCTTGGTACAGTGTTCATTTCACTTATGCACAGGATTATGATGTCAAGGGTAGACAAGTCAAACTGCTTATGTCATTGCTTGACTCCCTGGGACTCCCTGGGAAGGGTATGTGTGTGTGTGTGTGAAGATTCTAATATGAATTTAAACTAAATAAGCTAAGACACGAGCTACATGCAGTGGTGCGCATGCACTGGCGCAACCAAGGGGGGGGGCTCAAGCCCCCCTGCCCACCCCAGACCAAATCATCATACATATTTTACTATATAAACTGTCGTTTTTCTATATGTGAGCCCCCCCCCCCCAGCATTTTTTGCTGGTTGCGCCAGTGTGCGCATGATTTCATGAAATATATTTGACCCAATCCCCCCCCCCCTTTTTTTTTTCACGAAATCCCCCCTCATATATTAAAAAAAATTCACTAAACCAAATGCTAAAGTTCTTATGAACGGAATTTATTTTTGCCTACTATCTAGGCGCGGATAGATTTCATAGATACAATACAGATTTTTAAAGTCTTAAATAATCGTATCATAAATCATGTTCGTTCGAAAAAAGCCAAGAGTTATCTAACTTTAAGTGTGGGTCTTCCCCTTCTCTCCAATATAGGCCACTGGCCACCATGTTGAAGTATTGTTTTCACTCAATCGCTTATTTTCCCAGAGGCACTATTTTTTTTAACGGGAATGTCCGATGACCTTTGATTGCTTGACGCGATAGAAAGCGATGCGACCAAAGTTTTTGTTGAAGGGGTGTGTGTGTGTCTGTGTGTGGCCGGGAGGGAAGGTATGCAGGACTATAATACAAGTAAATGTCGTAAAACGACAGACAATGGTCAAGAGATGGTCAGAGCAGATACACTTCCTGTCTATTTTCTAAAATTTCAAAGACCTGCTTTATAAGATGGTTAATATGGATAAAAACTTTTCAAAGAAACAATAGCCTTTCTACTTTTGACTGTTTATCAACCTATAAACTTTGGATTTAACAATGCATCATAATATTGTTTCTCAAAATAATACATAGGACAAATCTGTGTAAAAATTGCAGCTTGTTATGACTGCTATATAAATTCAAAATCTAACTGTATAGTATTTTTTTTTCATTATGTGAATATCTTTAAGAGCTTTCTTTCTTAATCATTAACACGTACGTGTGAATACAGTAGAATAAAGCTGATATTCTAATTTCTAAAAGCATTTTATTAGTCTACGCTTATGTTTTACAAAATAGATTACTTCATTTCTGGATTTATTTTGGCGTAAGAGCGGCGAAACTAAACATATGAAAATGATTTCAATATATAGAAAGTGCATGTTTGTAAGGACAAAAGCTCACATATAAGTCACATGATTATCTAGGCCACTATGGCCGATGGATAGGGGAACAGGTTTGAGTAACACCTCCTGGGTCGAACACTCAGTTTATTGAATTTCATTACTCACCCCCAGAAGTATAATCAATACAAACGTATGAGGTATTGACAGACAGATGTTTGCTATTGGTTCATTTTCAATACACTTTGAATAGTCATAGAAAATATACTGTCAAGAGTAAAAAAAAAGGTTTGTGGCTCAGTATAACTCTATCATTTACATAAAGTATAAATGGCTACTTATAGAATACAAGCGGTTAACAAAGATTTCAGTAAAAATAAAAGATTTCATATAAAGTCAACGGCAAGGTTGGGGTAGCCTGAACAAAATCAGGGGCTTCTACCCTTAGGGGGCATCGGCTACGGTGTGAACTGTAATAAAATGACATAGGTTATATTTTATGAGTGGCCCCAATTGATGGTGAATGTCAACAACCCAAGATGAACTAGCGAGCACTTGAACTTCTGGGTACAGACGAAGCCCAAGTTTTACTAATTCTGGGATTAGTGATTTATCCAGACTGCTCATCATATGTCAGACATCCATTTTAAACTTGATGGAAATCATAAACCATTTTTTGTGTCTACCAGCGAAAAGTCTGCACCCACCAGCTCGAACAGAAGACCTACACTGACCTACAGGTTAAAAAACGAGAACTCTACTGCAAGGCCATAAAATATCTTTATAAGAATAAAAAAAAAACCAGTTCAGTGTGATAAATACCCTTCAAATTCACAGAATATTGTTGCACAGTAAATTTTAATGTATACATGAGGAATGGCTTTTATTCAGTTAAACTTACAGATTACTGGCTCGTTAAAGAAGAAGTAAGTACACAATTCGATGGCTTCTGTAACTCTACATGATAAGTCTGAAAGTATTTTATACTTGTTATATTCCCAAGTTCATTAAACACGCAATACAATGATCAAACGCGGCTTATATTCCTAACCAAACTACATTCTTAGCTTACTGGTCACTGGTGACTACAGGGGTTAGGGGGACCACTTAACCCTGACATGCATATACTAATAGTTACTAAGTGTTTGAATGGTAAACGGTAAAGGTTGGTGCTTCCACCGACTACCCCCTCCCCCCACCAGAATTATTGGAACTCCACAAAGAACTTATCTCGGACAGAGATTACCTGGAGAAACTCTCCCGATACGCCAACGATATATCTGTCTTGGTAGGCAGAGATATTAACGATTAGTCAGAGAGCGGTCTTCTATTTAGCTCTAATATAAAATTCAATTTTAATTACAATTAGATGCATATGATAAAAAAAGCCTGAATTATACAGTACATACATTTCACCAAAGAGGCAGTCTCCTATTTAGTTCCATTGTATTTGTTAATAGTAAATTTTACAGTTAGATGAATTAGGAACATTGCTTAAAGTTAAGCACTGTTCAAAAGTAGAAATAGGTAAAACAAATTTATTTGATTTGGTTTGGTCATAATAAAAAACGTAACCAATGTCAGTACTCGGTTGTGTCTGTTGAATTGATCCCCACGGTTACAAGTGAGTGAATAGTGAAATGACAACGATATACTAGTGAGTCGGTTCAGAAGTGATCATCTCACTGGTGAGTTTGCTTGTGTATGTATGTTGTGTTGAGCTGGTAATACAATATTAACATTCAACACAATGTAGAGCATGTTGTGTTGAACTGGTAACACAAGTAAACATGCAACGCAATATAGGACATGTTGTGTTGAGCTGGTAAACATTCAATACAATATAGGACATGTTGTGTTGAACTGGTAACACAAGTAATCATTCAACACAACATAGGACATATTGTGTTGAGCTGGTAACACAAGTAAACATTCAATACAATATAGGACATGTTGTGTTGAACTGGTAACACAAGTAAACATTCAATACAATATAGGACATGTTGTGTTGAACTGGTAAACATTCAATACAATATAGACCTTTCTCACTTGTATTCCTGCGCGTCAGCTGTCTTTGTGAAAGGGTTATAATGGGCTTCCGGTCGCTTTGTTTATACTTGATTAATACTTAGCTCGATTATTTTTCCTACTTTTTTTGTTTAATATATGATAAAATGACTTTAAATTTAATACCAAAATTTAATTTTTGTGATGTTGACAAGTTTTTAAAGTCACAAAATATCCCGATATCAGAGAGAGAAATTACGAAGGGTTACAAATACTTCTCTGAGAAGTATGTCCATGACATGAAAAGTTACATTTTACACTAAAATTGTTATTTAAAGTTTTTATAATTGACGATTAGGGTTACCAGCAGGCCCGTAGCGTGCGGGGGGGCAGGGAGGCCGGGCCCCCTGCTTATTTGCTCTACTTAGTAAAATGTATTACCTGCCCCCACCCCTGTTATTGCCTTGCCCCCTGCTGTAAAAAGTCTGGCCCCTGCTGTAGAATTTTCACGTTACGGGGCTGGTTACCTGTTTAGGGATAGATACGCCCATGCTCATGTACATTATATTATTTAACCATGATTGTTAAAACAGTATATTTTTGGTTAGCATATAATCTGCGATAGATAGTAATTAAAAGTCGGTAGTAAAAGGTTTGAAACTACTACCTCATATTCAGTGGTGCAACCAGCGAAAAGTGCTGGGGGGGGGGGGCTCACATATTGAAAAAAGACAGTTTGACAGTCTTTTTAGTAACTTTATATAGTAAAATATGTATTGATGATTTGGTCTAGGGGGCCTTAAGCCCCCCCCCCCGGTTGCGCCACTGTTCATTATGCTGAGGTGATGGTCAATGTGTTATTTTTCTTAAATAAACAATATACAGTTACAGACCTTAGCTCTACACTAGGAAATGTCAAACTATCAGCGAGATGCTATAGAAGCCAGAGAAAAAATCACGAACCTCATAATTTACAGGTAAAAGGAAAAACATATGATATTATAATAAAATATGTTACTTATTTAATATTTTTTAAAATGAAAATATCTGGTGATTTTTTGGTGCGAGAAGGGAATTTATATATGTACAGCCAGATACAAATGTTTGAAAAATGACAAATTAACAAAAAACATAGCCTTTTGGTCAAGGAAGTCGGACTACAATGAGTCATATTCAAAATGTCAACTTTATACATTGGTATACAATTGTACTTTTTTACTGAGTTGAAGTTGTTTGCATTAAACACATGTTTAACTGTTTACAGACAGCCCATTAAAATATTAAGATTAAAATGTCGAGAGCATACACTAGTGTTAGCAGCGGTCTTTAATTATAAAAATTATATCGTATAGTATTAAAAATCAGAAAAAACATTGTTATAGTTTTAACATTTAAGATAATAATAAATAATCACACTGAAAATTATATTATATTTTGATTATTTGATTTTCATGATTAAAATTAAAAGAATAGCGGCAACAGAAATTTATTATTCGCAAATTCAAGTACATTAATTGGTACCGGAAGTGTAACTAGCCCCTCTAAACAAACAATTCACTAAGGGGACTACTTTATGAGAAAGGTCTATAGGACATGTTGTGTTGAACTGGTAACACAAGTAAACATTCAACACATTATAGGACATGTTGTGTTTGTACTGGTAAACATTCAATACAATATAGGACATGTTGTGTTGAACTGGTAACACAAGTAAACATTCAACACATTATAGGACATGTGTTGAACTGGTAAACATTCAACACAATAAAGAAAAGAGTGATGTAAACCACGGACGCCTCACCCCTGCCTCCAATACATCATCTGGTTTCTGATGGCCCCCATGTCGCTCAGAGAATGATGTTTGTCAAATCACATCAGTGTCAACAAATACATCATCTCTAGACAACTATCTCTCTCTTCTCTCTCTCTCCTTTCACTCCATCATTCACGGGATGTGAACACTGGCAAAGAGGTACACAATCTCAGGTGCAAATGCCCCGACAGGAACGTTCTCAAATTTTACAATAAGTCATCCCCATATTTTTTCCATATGTCTTTGAATGAAACTACTGCACTGTCTATAGTGTACAGAACAAAAATGAACATAAAAATAAAATTGTGTAATTTATTTTATTACAATATAAGCACATTGTGTTTGTAGGAATGATCATAACCAATGTATTCGAGCACTACTTTGACTGTGAAGTACTTTAGCTTACACTACTTTGACTGTGAAGTACTTTAACTTGCACAACATTTACTGTGACGTACGTTTAACTTGTACAACATTTACTGTGAAGTAATTTAACAAGCACTACTTTTACTGTGAAGTAATTTAAAAATCACTATTTTACTTTCTAGTACCTGCCTTCAATGGTAATTTCGTGTCTAACTTACTTACTACAGTTACCGCTTTTTTTAGAAAGAGCCTTTGTTTCACATAATATTTACCAAATTGTCTATGTGTCTATAAATAGCCACACAATTACTAAATATGAATGAGAAGCTTCTATGTAAAAGCCAACAAACAAAGAGAAACGATACACATATGTTGCATATTTATAACTGATGATCGGGAGAACAATAAAAGCTCCAATTTAAACATTTCTGTTAGTAATTGTTAATTAGAATGAATCTATTATTAGGACAAATGTCAGGGTCAGCCATTGATTTCGCAGGTGTAAGATATAATGACATGTTTTGTGAAGTTGACTATTGATGTCAATATTACAATAAACATAAATAAAAAGTAGTTTCACTTGATGAATGTAAGCACGACCACCACTCCCATTTTGAATGATTATGTTCCATCTTGGTAAAAAGAAAATTTTAAAAAATCTAAATCTAAATCTGAGTAATTTGTTAATTTGTAGCAATTAGAAGTAAATGACACCACACATAGTGACAGACAGTAATCAAATAAAGCTGGGCCACAAGGAACATTCAATAAAAATGAAACAAAAGTAATATTTAATGCACGCTCATAACTTTGAAGGAATTATGTTCAACATTAAGACGCACGATAAAAGAAAATATGTATCAAACATAACTTAGTATGTACGCCATAAACAACTAACGTAAATAAGATAATATGGACAGCAATTATAATCCTAATATTGCTGTATTAAAATATATATTTGTTATAATAAAGACCTAAATTTAATTAATAAATATCTTTTTTTTTGTCAAATATTTCTCATATATAAATTGTGTGAGAATTCGGCTTGGATTTGTAAGAAAACATTAGTGCTCGTGGATTTTTAAATAATCTGAAAATTAATTCATTGTTATGGACGTTATGTTGCTGTTTAAATTACACAATTATTTGCAAACCAAAAAAAAAACAAAACAAAAACAATAACGGAAATAGGAAAAAAAAATGATAGGCTACTTGTTAACGCCAGTCAGCTCTTGAGACAAACAGTTCTTCCGTGTCCTATTGCAAAGGTCTTAGAGTGAACCAAACAAAATGGACAGAAAGATTACTCGCTAATAATTCTATGTTACTTTAAAAAATCAACACAAGTTATGACTCACCACATAATAAAAAGGTATTCCATACTCTCATTGCAACAACATCTGTGAAGTTGAGTTACATCCGAATCTCACACTCAATGGTTTTATCGACATCTGTGAATCCAGTGAACTATGCAGAGTATAACATCGTCCTAGTAGAGGCTTACTTACAGCAACAAAACACAACAAACCTGATGACTTTATCCATGTAACATTTTACTTGATGTTTTAACTTCAAAATAACTTTCCTTTGAACTAGTCACATATATCTTGGTTTGTTTTACTCTATCTCCACACAGAGTAAAGATCTGAACATTTATAATCAAACCGAAGAATGAATGTTGAAACAGGCTAGAAAGGAAGTTTTTGTTTATAATTTGTTTAAATTGTTATTGCGGCAAGTGAGCGAAGAAACAATGTTTGCACCTTAGTCCACGGTAAATATACCCGGATCTTTAATCAGGCTAGCCAATGATTGCGTTCACTGTAGAATGATATAGCGAGGCTGATATGATCAACATCAGAAAATAGGTTTAGTCAACGAAATGTATTGATTTTGAAACCGAATCGATAAAAAGTAACAACTGCATCACAAATAATTGAATCAGATTACTAGTCCAGTGAGGTAGTAACACACGTATTGTTGAATGGCCCGTGTTGCACGGTAGAAGAAATCCGGACCAACGGCAGCTTATGTTGAAACAAATTCTCTCAGTAGAGGCAGTAAGACAAAATGTACACAAACATTCCCTTTAACTCCATGTGACTTTCTAGTAAAACCTAAAGAACCAAAAAAAAAATTGAATTTGATTGGTCGCTTTTACAACCATGTTACCTTTGAGGAAAAAAAAAAGAGGAAAAGAGAGAGAGGGAAAGAGAGAGAGAGAGGGAGAAATCCAATTGCCTGCGGCGCTTTACGGGGCATTTATGTCGGAATGTCAACATCAAGCTCTGAAGGGGTGGAGCTTATTAAAATATGTTTACCGCGAGGATTTTTCTGTTTTAACCTTACAATCCTATCCCCCCCCCCTCGACTTACATGTACAGGTCATTTGGCCGAATGTAGTGGTGGTGGACAGGTCCGAGATGTACAGTGTACATACCTGAGAAAAACGTTTCAAGGGAGGAAATAAAAGAGGACCTCAACCTTTTTGTGTTCGTTGGTCAGCGTGGGAAACGGGTGTGTTGTAATGACACTGGACATAACAAGCAACAGGGGGCGAAGGGGGGGTTAGTTTAGGATTGTGTGTAGACCTGGCGGGTCACAGCGACCCCGACACAGCAAAACGTGTCACTCCCAGATGACACAACTAGCTTAATGAGCCTGTCGCTGTTTGTCTATAATCAGGACAAAAAGTGTCATGGTTTACCGTTTAACTATTAGCAATTTTTGTTTGAATCGATCCCACTTTATGATGTTCATGTGGGACACATACAGGTCGTCTTGTTCCCACGCGTTTGACAACATGTGTACAGACATGCTTTTTGTAATGTGCACTTTCAACAGTAGATCGACCGTTATATATTTTGTCAATACACATCTCCTACGTGTGTTTCTTGGTGAAGTGTGCACCTGGAGGAATGTTTTGCAATGTGTTTAATCAAGGGGAAAAAATCAAAGCTGGTCAGCTATGTACAACACATGTACTTTATGCCCCAGCCCCTCTCGCTTCTCACCCACCAGTCATTTACCGCGAAGACAGTGACCAATGTATCTGTGTTCTCTCAACCGTCCTTCGCCATCAGTCACGCTTGAATAGCTCAGATGTTTTAGTCCAGCTCAGCTTTGGTTTTTAGACAATGAACCATCCAGAGAATTGGTTATTCAACGGACCCATCACAAAGCCCACAAACAAAAAGAATTGTTTTTTTTTTTGGCAAAATGAAACTTTGTTGAATTCTCCACTCCCACACTCACATACTCCCACACTCACATACTCCCATACTCACATACTCCCATACTCGCATACTCCCACACTCACATACTCCCATACTCCCACACTCACATACTCCCATACTCCCACACTCACATACTCCCACACTCACATACTCCCATACTCCCACACTCATATACTCCCATACTTCCATACTCCCATACTCCCACACTCACATACTCCCATACTCCCACACTCACATACTCCCACACTCACATACTCCCACACTCACATACTCCTACACTCCCACACTCACATACTCCCACATTCCCACATTCCCATACTCCCATACTCCCACACTCACATACTCCCATACTCCCATACTCACATACTCCCATACTCCCATACTCCCACACTCACATACTCCCATACTCCCACACTCACATACTCTCATACTCCCATATTCCCACACTCACATACTCCCACACTCACATACTCCCACACTCACATACTCCCATACTCCCATACTCCCACACTCACATACTACCATACTCCCACACTCACATACTCCCATACTCCCACACTCACATACTCCCACACTCACATACTCCCATACTCCCACACTCACACACTCCCATACTCCCACACTCACATACTCCCACACTCACATACTCCCATACTCCCACACTCACATACTCCCACACTCACATACTCCCACACTCACATACTCCCACATTCCCACACTCCCATACTCCCATACTCCCACACTCACATACTTCCATACTCCCATACTCACATACTCCCATACTCCCATACTCCCACACTCACATACTCCCATACTCCCATACTCCCACACTCACATACTCTCATACTCCCATACTCCCATATTCCCACACTCACATACTCCCATACTCCCACACTCCCATACTCCCATACTCCCATACTCCCACACTCACATACTCCCATACTCCCATACTCCCATCCCATACTCCCACACTCACATACTCCCATACTCCCACACTCACATACTCCCATACTCCCATACTCCCACACTCACATACTCCCATACTCCCACATTCACATACTCCCATACTCACATACTCATTACAATCAGGGGCGAAAATAAGAAATGAAAATAAAACAACAACCGTTGAATCGTTCCAGATTTAAGAAACATTGTTGGTCAATTAGTTTATAACATCTCAGTAATACAAAGTATGCCTCATTGTGTCTCTATATATTTCAATTAGTTTATAACATCTCAATAATACAAAGTATGCCTCATTGTGTCTCTATATATTTCAATTAGTTTATAACATCTCAGTAATACAAAGTATGCCTCATTATGTCTCTATATATTTCAATTAGTTTATAACATCTGAATAATACAAAGTATGCCTCATTGTGTCTCTATATATTTCAATTAGTTTATAACATCTCAGTAATACAAAGTATGCCTCATTATGTCTCTATATATTTCAATTAGTTTATAACATCTGAATAATACAAAGTATGCCTCATTGTGTCTCTATATATTTCAATTAGTTTATAACATCTCAGTAATACAAAGTATGCCTCATTATGTCTCTATACATTTCAATTAGTTTATAACATCTCAATAATACAAAGTATGCCTCATTGTGTCTCTGTATATTATGTTGAGACTTGGTGATACATCTGAGTAAAAACTATACTATATATTCTGAGGGGATACACCATGTTGAAAGAGCTCAGCAAAGTGGAGTTTTTTCTATTTTAAGATAGACTGATGATACACTAGGTATGCTACGTGACAAGAAATTCTTATTCTCCTAACCATATAAACCAGTGGCTGGACGTTCTTGGCAGGGGCGCCACAATACTCCGAGTGAGTAGCGGCCGTGGATTCACCAGGAAAGATATAGGTAGGTGGATTGACTCGTTTGGGATTTTAACCTACATCATAAAGAGTGCAGATAGGGCTACAATACGTAGATTGGAGATCGGGCTACATCATACAGAGTGCAGATAGAGCTACAATACGTAGATTGGAGATAGGGCTACATCATATAGAGTGCAGATAGAGCTACAATACGTAGATTGGAGATAGGGCTACATCATATAGAGTGCAGATAGAGCTACAATACGTAGATTGGAGATAGGGCTACATCATATAGAGTGCAGATAGAGCTACAATACGTAGATTGGAGATAGGGCTACAACATATAGAGTCAGCCCCGTAGCGTGAAAATTCTATTGCAGGGGCCAAGCAATAGCAGGGGGGCCAAATAATACATTTTACTAAATAGAGCAAATAAGCAGGGGGCAGACAAAACGCGGGGGGGCGGCCCCCTGGCCCCTCGCACGCTACGGGCCTTATAGAGTGCATATCGGGCTATATCATATAGAGTGCAGATAGAGCTACAATACGTACCGTAGATTGGAGATAGGGCTACAACATATAGAATGCAGATCGGGCTACGTCATATAGAGTGCAAAATCGGGTTACTTCAGTGTACCATGTAGGTCGTAGGACATGATATACCCGTATTTGAGAGACTGGGAAACACAGAAAATGATTATATTTAACAAATGGATATGAGGGTTGTCATCCTTATAATAAGTTATAAAAGCGCTAGTTTTGTCCTTGACCTTAAATCTTTGTTTCTTATCGTGCCACACATAAAACGTGTCAATAGCAACCACTCTGTGGGTTTGTGGGAGGTATTCATACGGTCAATTGGAGAAATTTGAGGGTCACAATATTTATGACGAGGTTGGAAAGAAACATAATAAAACTTGGAGCATTCACACCATGCTTTTACTGCCCCCCTTTATTTAACGCTGACCAGTAGCGGACTGACCACTTAACACGAGAATGTCATTTTTTTTAATGTTCATCGGATAGCGAGGAAGTTGGAGAGCGTCAAGCCAGACAGAAAGTTGCAGTGAACTTGAGTGAAGTACTGACTTTATAAAAAAAAAAAAACGGAACAAAATTGTTTGTGAGACCAAACATGTAGTTTATTTTTCACTATAAAACATTTAGCTAAGGACCCACAAGTAATTGTTTTGTTATTATAAAACATTTAACTACAAATGAGCAGTTTGATTTTATTCCCTTAGAGTATATTTTTGAACTACCGTAGACAGGATTAAGCTATTTAGTAGTTTTATATAAAAAAAAAAGTGGGGGTTTAGGTGGAAATGAAAGCATCACTTATTTCCCCTGACCTATGTGGGGGGGGGGGGTTCAGAACACGTAACTCATGTCCGTGTTTCACCAACTCTTTCTTAGACCGACCAGTAGCCAGACTGACGCGATCTCTCCATCATAACCACATTCTGACTGGACATGACGAAGTACGGTGGATGGAACAAGCGGCTCTCGTGTTTACCTTGTCTACATTCCATTTCACTTTCTTGATGTGTGGACACGGCACTCAACTGAAACTGAAGTTCTGAAACGTAAACAGAATGCTACCGCCATTTTTATTTCATACAGTTTGAGATCATGATTTCTTGTCGATTGGGTGAACCTGTTATAACCCCCGTCGTGCCTTGATGGACATTGCAGATTCTGTTTTCGTGATGCATAGGATGCTGAGATACCAGAGTCTCAAAAAGAATTGGTTTTGTATAGAAAGTATATCACATTACACACTCACAACGACCCCAGTAATAAAAAGATCACACAACAACAAAACCATTCAAATAGAGCATAGTGTCAGAAAAGTAGTGCTGTAAGTTTATCCAGAATGCGTCTTAGCTCTACATAAACTTTATTTTAAATATCTATATAAATAATAGCGGTCTCACGTCTGTTCTAGATCGAAAGTAAGAATGAAGAATTCAAAATGGCGTCTTGACTGCATCTCGATTCGTTAAATGTTGTTTTTTTTTTAAATCTACAGTTTTGAATAGTTTCTGCGGTTTTTAAACACGAAAACTTTAGGTATAAATGTGAAATAATTCCATTTAAATACTGTGGATTCCGCTTAAATGGGACACCGCTTAATTGGGACAGCCGCTTATTTGGGACAAATCTCAAAGAAACCAAACCAAGAAGCCAATAGTAAATTTGTATGTTTAATTGGGACAGCCGCTTAGTTGGGACAAAAAGCCTCGGGCCCAATGTGTCCCAATTAAACGGAATCGACTGTATTTGTTATTTTATTTCTACATCATATTACATCTTTAAATTGTAAAAAAAAAATATGAAAATATCGCATCTGTCCGAAACCAAAAATAACCTAGCCTACTGATCAAACCTAAGGGAAGATAACTCTATGCGAAGATTTGCAGGGTACAGCTAGTAATAATTATTCTTCAAATTCAGTAATATGTATTCAACATAAATACATTTACACACAACTACGAGATAAATGTTCTCCTTCAAAATATTTCGCTGGAGTTGCAGACATAGCATCTAACATGAATTAATGAACTTCCCTTTGCCTGTCTGCGATTACGACCGTGACAAAAACTGTTCATACAATTATTAGTGTCTATGTGTGAATCTATATTTTAGATAGAAAGCTACATCATAAATGTACATTTCATTTTTATAAAGAGAGAACTTTTATTTATTTTTTTTTTGGATAGAATTGGGGAATTTAAATTTATCTAAAATAAAATTTTCTTTAAAACAATTGCTTATTATTTCCCTTAGCTGTAGCGAACACAATCTTTTATACGAATTCAATGGAAGACAATCTAGGAAATAAAATGTACTTTAAAAAAATTGCTCATTATTTCCCTCGGCGACAGTAGCAATGACTTTTTTATACGATTAATTAGTTGTTTTTTTTCCTCAGAGGACATCAATTGTTTTTTTGACACGCTTCAGTTCATTTATTTTTTAACAACTTTTTACCGCACTTATGCCATTATAATCTTATGGCGAATTTTTCCCCATTATAAAAATTGCTATAGTGTAATTATCTTCGTAATTTTGCAATATCATAGAGTCGGAATTGTTAAAATTGTTTAATTGCTTGTAGAATCTACAAAGCAAATTTAAACCTTCTCACTAAATCAGAACAGGTCCGAAAGTGAGTTACAATATTTGAGGACACAGTCACTGACCTAAAAGAAATATGAACTAATAAAAGCCTTTAAAAAGACAGAACAATTGTGTTGGTCATGAACTATAAGTATGTAAAGATGTTTCAAACATTTGTAACACACTGTAAGCAAACAACGATTTAAAAATTTGACCTCAAAAGTCTCGAGATTACAACAAATTCAGAAGTGTCTGCTCGTTTAATAGTAAACTAATATAATATTAGTGGTCTGGGTTCTGCGTAAAATCGAAAGCGGAATATGGCGTCTTGCCTGCGTCTCAATTCGATAAATGTTTTTTTAAGAACTAAATTTTTGAATAGTTTCTGCGGTTTTTAAACATGAATGTGAAATAATTCCATTTAAATGTATTTTTTTGGTATTTCTACAACATATTTCATCTTTAAATTTTAATAATATCCAGTGATGGGCAGTAACTAGAATTTAAGAGTTAAACTATTATTGTAGGCCTAACTAACTTTTTAAAAAGTATTTAAGCTATCAGTTAGATAACTTTTTATCAAAAGAGTTTAATTTTTAACAAAAAAACTTTTATTTTTTAGTTTAACTTTTTTGAACTAACTTTTAATTTAAGGGAATTTTAACAAACATAATTTTTTGAATGAAAATTTTAAAGGTTTAATAAACAATAAATAGGTAAATTAATGAAAGTGGCCTTAGGCGCAAACAGAACAGTTTTTCGGGGCCACTGTAGGGACCTACAGCACGCAACCAGTTAATTTAATTAATTTAATAATTGCTAAAACGTGATAATGGAGTAAGAACCAAGAAACAAAGGTCGCGTTGTTTTCATCAACCGGTGCACCACACTGATGCACCAAGTCGTTGATTTTCTACTCTGGTTTATCAGTTTGGTGCACCAGCTGTGTTGTAAAATTTATATTTGATTTTGATTAAAAATGGATTCTAAATAAACGAAAATGATTTTAAAAAAAAAAAAAAGAATACACAAACTTGTATAAAAAATTATTGAAAAAAAAAAACAACAACAAATTAAGAAGAAATTACACCGAAATATCATATCATAGTTTCATGCAAATAAAATTAATGCCATAACTTATCGAAACATCGCGAAATATTTTTTTAAAAGATATTTTATCATAACTTGAACAAAATTATAACAAGAAATTAAATTTGTCTTTTTGTTTGAAGTGTGAAAATTTGTTCATTACGTCGGCCATTTTTGAAATCAATCAAGTCGTTGTAAAAATCCTGATACATCATGAAAAAACCCACTGTTTCATAACAATTGCTGTTGTGGTGCACCGGTTGATCGAAATAACGCGCCCAAAGTGTAGAAGGAATTACAAAAACCAAAGACGTTAAATAAAGAAATGTTATGAATAAGAAAAGGCCAAAGACAAAATTTTCACATGATAAGTTGAAATTTTCCGAAATATTCAATGGAAAGGAAATATTTTTAGTTACAATATATTAGTTAAACTTTTTTAGTTATAACTAAAAAAGATGTAGTTAAACTGATGTTGTAACTTTTGCCCATCACTGATAATATCATGAAAAAATTGCATCTGTCCGAAACCAAAATAGCCTAGCCCAGTGGTCGCCAAAGAGCCAAATATAAACATTATAACAATTTAAAAAAAAAATTGGGAGAGCCAAATCTACTTGTTTAGTAAACTTTTATTACACTAAATAAGTAGTACACTAAATGAGTTGTATACTAAATAAAACTAAATGCCAGAGCCACACTTAAGGAGCCAATGAGCCACATGCGGCTCCGGAGCCGCACTTTGCCGACCACTGACCTAGCCGACTGATCAAACCTAAGGGAATATAACTATGCAAAAGTTTTGCAGGGTACAGCTAGTTAATTATAATGTGCGCTATTTTTAATTTTTGTCATTCTCATGACCACTACTAACTTTGGTTTATTGGATGACTTCCTGGGTGTGTATGAAATTGTCATCGGGTGTTATGTAGTCATTACACGCAACATAAGTGGGTATAAAATACTTTTCTTTCAAACTCATAAGTTCATTGATTGTCTGGTTTTAATAATATTATTCTGCATTGCACTTGAACTTTATTCAACTAATCACGTTAAATCACGTTTGAATATTTTCGCGCCTTAACCATATCTTTTGCTTTTCTTTAATAAATTAGTTGCGATAGGTTTATATATTGCCCTACATATAATATATTTTATTCTACAGGGCCTTCATATCAAATGTGCATCCGAGTGTGTCGGCATACGATCTGCTCAGGTTCATTCTGTTCCATCTTTATCCATTCTGCCGTCCCGTTCAACAGTGGGTTGAGTAAGATATTAAAATCAATTAAATCAGCTAATTAAATACTTTATTTACTAATTAAGATACAAATATTTAAAATTGCTATTGTTCAATGAAAAGTTCCGTCCATTGAACTTCACATATATTTATACCTTCTCTTTTTTTTTTAAAGATATGACATATTTCAATAGTTTCACATGAAACTCCCCTTGTAGAAAATAAAAAAAAAAAAAATTAAATACTCAATTTATGAATACAAAGTGATGCAGAAATTAATTAAAACATCATAATGTTTATCAGGAGATACATAAATGTATTCTATAAAATGAACAATATTAATGACTTGTGATGACTGTTTGGTGCATTAATTGTCAGCTGAATCTACATGATGTGGGTCACAGGCTTAACTACCGGCGTGTACTCTCATTCTCCACACCTTTCATATGTCTCCCGCGGTGCCTCCTTGTCTATTGCACCATCGGCTATCATGGCCATAAAAGAAGGCACAATCATTAATAGTTATTTAGGATTTAAGAGAAACACTTCAAATCATTTAGGGACTTAACAAAATAATAATAATAAGATTCAACCTGAGAAAGTAATATCTGTGTTTACTTTGTTCGTTCAATGCAGCTGTCACATTATAATTTTAAAGCCACAATTTGTACGCAGATCTTGGTCTTAGAAGTAAAGTTGGGGAGATAAAGCACTTTCGCCTTGGATTGGTGGGGTCGGGGGGGGGATTGCTTTCATCTAATCACCACAATCCTTCTTTTTACCTAATATTTGTGTGGGCATATGTTGATTTGTGATTGTATCAACTCCCACATCGTACGATGGTGAGATAAAACCAATCGGATTGGACGAGAGCCGAAGTAAACTTTTTAAAGCCAAACAACGACTGACAATGGGTTAAAGCGGTTATAGTCTTGTTTTATCCATTGTTATTCATACATTAATGTTTAGTTCTTGCTTCTGTTTCGATAAAACGAATGAAAAACCATAATATCAGAGTTGTTTGCAGGTGAAGTGGATATTGAAATGGAGTTATCTTTAATATGAACACTTAAGTTATCGTTCCTTACAACAAAACTCGTTTACACGTTTTGTAATGAACTCAATTTTGATTTAATAGATTTTTTTTAAATAACAAGACACATAGCTAAAATAGTTATTTTAACAAACTTGTTTAATGTAATACCGTCATATTTTATAATTATAATGCACATCAATTAAAACATTCTCAGAATTCTGTAAACTAGTTTAAACATATTTGTTACAAATAAACAAAGCTTCATGTAAGTTATACAAAATATCACAAATTATACATTTTTATAGTTGTCATGATTAAATGAATTTATAGTTAACACAATATGTATTGACCTGAAGGTTAGTTGTGAATTATTAGCCATAACCACAATTTAAAGAATAAAGTAATACAGTTGTCTCCCATAGTTGACTGTCATCTATATTAATTAATTTCAGTTCATTGACGACACATGTTCAGCCGAGACTACCTGAATGTTTTCGTTTGAATTCTTTCATCAACTGAATTATTTTTGAGATAATCAGTTCAGCTTGGATGGAGCATTGCAAAATAATAATGCATTCTGCATTTTATCTTAAAGGATCTTACTGTATGAAACGTATGCAATACATAATCACGCACACATTAACACCATTTAGATAAAATACTTTACATTTGTTTACACTTAGACATGCATCTTTTACACTATATCTAATATATGGTTGCAATTCATTCCACTGCCATCATCATCAGTTGGGGTCACGGGGCCCCTTAGTGTGGGGGAGGGGCCACTGAATTTTAGGGGGTCGGGGACAGGGGGATTATTGTGCTATTTTCTTCTCACTCTTTTTCGGAAGGTCTTCCAAGAGTTCACACCGTTATAGACATCTTATAGAGACACACATCAAAATTACACAGATACACATACATCTGATAGTTACACATAATTACATAGATACTCTTGTAATACTTGGTATAGATAACATGTAATGTATATAAAGATAAATACATATGCCCACTGCATTTGTTTTGATTGCAAATATTTTCAACAAGCCATCGTGTGCTTAGAAAAAAAAAATCTGTGAGCACTTAAATGAAATCAATACGTTATTGAGACTCAGACTAAGCAAGACGTGATCACAACATAAATGGACCCTTCTTTTTGACCTTGACATTACTCTTATCCCTAAAGAACACAATGGCAGCATTCTTCATGCCCAGATTTTCCAACTCCGAGTCCTTGAACCTGGCGAAACGTTTTCCATCCACGCCTTTATTATGTAGGTGAGTGATGATTCTTTCGTCCACTTTAAAGCAACGCAAGAAATTGGCCACTTGGTCGGCAGTGTAGCTAGAGATGTTGGCATCATTGGGTATGGTGATTTCTTCTACAGGGATGGGAACTGTAGTCCCTGCAAATAAACCAACAATTAATCGAATAATCTTTTAAATTATTATTTGGATGTATAATTTGGATATATATATTTTTTAATACAACTTAGGACATTGGTAAGGTTTTAAGACTTAGTTATTTAGTCATCTGATAAAAGACCTACATCAAAAGCCTTATTTACTTTCTATCAAAGCCGTAATTAAGGATAGGCTAATTAGAGGATTGCCTAGGATTTCACTGCCATTAAAGCAGTACCCATACATGTCCCCTTATAAAGTTTGAAGCTACAAGGGGTACAGCACGTAATTTTGCACTTGGCCCTTATATATCTCAGAAGCTCTCTGTCTATGGCTTTCAAAGACTCTAAAGCATCTATATGCAGTTTTAAAATTACGAACTTCGCTCTTGTAGGAAAAAAACAACATAATCCAGACTCTCATTGCAAGTTTTTGAAGTAAATATGTTATGTACATTAAACAGTAATTTATGATATTGGAACTTTTTTTTTTTTACAATATTGCTCTTGTTTTTATTATTTCAAATCCAGCCACTTTCTATATCAAGGTCTATACAAATAAAAGTATATATATATATATATATATATATATATATATATATATATATATATATATATATAAGCGATTTGGGCTCTGCGTTAAATCGAAAGTAAAGAATTAATACAACAGTATTCCAGTTTAGAATACAATCAAGAAAAAATCGGATCTGCCCGAAACCAAAAAAAAAAAAATAACCTAGCCTACCGATCAAGCATAAGGAGATACAATTCTATGCAAAGATTTTTGCAGGGTACAGCTAGTAAAATATAAATACGAATAACTAAAGTGAATAGGAAAAATGACATAAACGTAGCTTGTTCCAATAGCTTTTACAAATAGAGTGTGAATAGATATATTTGAACAAGATATGTAGTCAGTTTTTTCACAACTGATAGAATAAAAGTAGGCAGATGAAACCGTGATATTTCGGTCAATAGTTACCAACTTGATAAGCCACACTTAGGGGCCTTTCACATATTACGTAACGTTTTGAGGGGGGGGGGATGAAGAAAGAGGTGGCGGTTAGGATTTTTTTTTGATATTCCGTTTTAATGGGAGGGGGAGGGTGATCGTTGATTTTGTCATAAAACTAAAACTTTTATTTTATTGTTTTAATACATAATAAAAACAAGCAATTTAAGTCTTTTCCGTTTCGGACAAAGGACATTTTAGAGCATTTTTAATGAGAGGGAAGTAATCATGTTGAATAACTGTTACAAAAATAAATAATGAATACGCCCCTTTGATTAGCTTTTATTATTTATATTTAAAATATAAGCAAAAACGGTACATAAGAAACTCTTATATTTTGGCCCTGGGAGGTCAGATCGCGAAATGGACTTTTGATGTACACTTGGCAGGCCAAGACCTACAAAATGATATATACATCATGGGTCTAGGACTTATGGTTGCTGAGATATAGGGCGCTCCTTTGTTAATATAGCTTATATAGTAAAAAACGGTACTTAATATGCCCCCTTTTACGGCCCTCAGAGGTCAGATCGCGAAAAGGATTTTTGCTGCACACATGGCAGGCCAAGACCTACAAAATGATATATACATCATGGGTCTAGGACTTATGGTTGTTGAGATCTAGGGTGATGACGGACAGACAGACAGACAAAACGGGGACAATAGAGCATTTTTTTTTTAAAATGCTCTAAAAACATAATACAACAATAATGTTTTAAAATTAAATCACTACAGAACAGTACGATTAATATTCACTTAAACCAGAAAAATCGACATAACTGGGAGAGCATAGCCCGTCGCTATTAAGTGTGTCTGACCATTGTGGTGAGTTTCCTCATTTGTCTGATTGTCTTGTACAAAAATGCTAAACCCAAGGGTGGGTATTTGGGGTCCCTAATTGGCGTTTGTCAAATGTGACATAACTGGTTATCTTTTATTTTTGCTAAATTCTGATCGTCGCATCTAATATGAATTAAGAAAAAATAAATGTCTTCTTGTTTTAGTATCAATACAAAATACCCAGCAGACGAATCCCCCAAAATGTGCAGGTCACATGTAATATTTTATTTAGATGGGAGAACATTTTTTCAAGTAACTCCAATAAGATGACGTTTGTTATTTAACTCTTCATCCCACGGTTGTCTGAAGCCAATCCTTTATTTGCTTCACATCGTAGACTGATTTAGATATTTATTTTCCGACTTTTCCAGCTGCTTATCGCACGCCTACTTTTCTACATATCACATAAATCAAGACAGGAATCTATTTATAGCCCACGATCAAGATCCACCATTTCTTTATTGGGGGGGGGGAGGGGCTTTGGGATCGCCGTATAAAAAAAGGCAAAAGAAACATCCCCTACATTGATAGACATGACACTCCCATTGAAACATCCCCTACATTGATAGACATGACACTCCCATTGAAACATCCCCTACATTGATAGACATGACACTCCCATTGAAACATCCCCTACATTGATAGACATGACACTCCCATTGAAACATCCACTACATTGATAGACATCACACTCCCATTGAAACATCCACTACATTGATAGACATCACACTCCCATTGAAACATCCACTACATTGATAAATGTCAGGGTATTAAGTGGTACCATTGTTCTCTGCCATCATTGTCAGGGCATTACTCTCTCAACATTATTGATGAGGCATTGCAGAGTTTAAATATTATTGTTATTATCTTTGAGGCGTGTTTGTGGTAGCTGTGGCTCTTCTTTCATTCCACTAATCAAATACTAAATAATGTGCGAAGACAGTGTTCTTTGTTGATTGAAGTTTATTACGATACAATAATATAGAAAATACGATAAAATAAGTTCACTGTACACATTGTAAAAATAATCTGTTGGATCACCACATTTCTAGTAAGAACTCAATTATGTTCTAATAATACATCTGTATTATATCCAAGTACAAATACACAAAAAACTATTTAGAAAAATATCTCCATCATGGAGATGAACTGTTACTCTCATGATCACTCACAATAATAATTGCAATATCCTAACAAGGAAAAAAACATCGACACGTCTGTCGTGTACGAGAGTGATCCTTCAACTGACAATTCTTCCGGAAATATAAAAAAATTCGGATCTCAGTTAAATAAAAAGTGATCCTAATGTTTACGAAACAATTATACCTTTACAATAAACATCACACTCCCATTGAAACATCCACTACATTGATAGACATCACACTCCCATTGAAACATCCCTTACATTGATAAACATCACACTCACATATCACCTTACAGTTCGGCTAAAGTGACTGTCCAAACATGATAAATGCTTAAAATGTAAACAAAAATTCTTCAATAATATTACCAGCTGTGAAGGGACTCTTGGCAGCTTTAGCTTTAGCTGAACCTGTGGGTGCTGTGTTGATGACTTTAGTGGACGGCCGACTGGATATCTGTGGCAGGGGCAGTAGGGTATCTGTGGTCTCTGAAAGTCTAGAACAGATAGAATTTCTATCAACAAGTGATAAATCTACTTGTACTAATGGATAGAGATAAGATAAGTAGGGCGTATTTCCACAGTTCGAAATACTTTAGATAAGGTACTGAACATGATTTACATAACTTTACAATCTACCAGCTGAGTTAACACATAAACACGCATACACATGCACTTATATATTTTCACTATCTGTGTCAACATAAATATATGTAATAGAAGTTAACAACTGCTTGTATCATCCTATGATATATCATTAAAGATGAAATATTATATATTGATTCTGACTATGTATCGAACCCAAGACAAATGTTGGGACAATACAATGCACTTTCTACTTAACCACCATAGCTGATGCATGTAGGGCATGAATGTATCAATAAGGACAAAGATAAATGGAAGAACTGGAAATCGAAACATGCATCTACACAACAACGCCCAACTGGCACACAGTCTACCACTATCTCATCACAACTTCACCTCAATTCCCCACAATCTCATCACAACTTCACCTCAATTCACCACAATCTCATCACAACTTCACCTCAATTCACCACAATCTCATCACAACTTCACCTCAATTCACCACAATCTCATCACAACGTCACCTCAATTCATCGCAACTTCACCTCAATTCACCACAATCTCATCACAAATTCACCTCATTTCACCACAATCTCTTCACAACGTCACATCAATTCGACCCTATTTCATCACAACATCACCTCAATTCAGCACAATCTCATCACAATCTCACCTCAACTAACCATAATCTTACCACAATCTCAACACAATTGTACTAGAATCTCAATACAATCTCACCACAATCCTACCACAATTTCACCGCAATCCTCTAGCTTCAGTCATCAGAAACTCATATGAAATTGAAAGAAGAAATCAATGAAAGTTTTC
Organism: Bulinus truncatus; assembly: GCA_021962125.1. Taxonomy (NCBI): domain Eukaryota; kingdom Metazoa; phylum Mollusca; class Gastropoda; family Planorbidae; genus Bulinus; species Bulinus truncatus. The sequence continues at coordinate 1,448,320 of JAGDYQ010000206.1, read as the reverse complement.
ACTATCTGCGTCAACCAGTCATTTCTCTGAGTCAACCAGTCATTTCTCTGTCAACCAGTCATTTCTCTGTGTCAACCAGTCATTTTTCTGTCAACCAGTCATTTCTCTGCGTCAACCAGTCATTTCTCTGTGTCAACCGGTCATTTTTCTGTCAACCAGTCATTTCTCTGTGTCAGCCAGTCATTTCTCTGCGTCAGCCAGTCATTTTTCTGCGTCAACCAGTCATTTCTCTGCGTCAGCCAGTCATTTCTCTGCGTCAACCAGTCATTTCTCTGCGTCAACCAGTCATTTCTCTGTGTCAACCAGTCATTTTTCTGTCAACCAGTCATTTCTCTGTGTCAGCCAGTCATTTCTCTGCGTCAGCCAGTCATTTTTCTGCGTCAACCAGTCATTTCTCTGTGTCAGCCAGTCATTTCTCTGTCAACCAGTCATTTCTCTGCGTCAGCCAGTCATTTCTCTGAGTCAACCAGTCATTTTTCTGTCAACCAGTCATTTCTCTGTGTCAGCCAGTCATTTTTCTGTCAACCAGTCATTTCTCTGCGTCAACCAGTCATTTCTCTGCGTCAGCCAGTCATTTCTCTGCGTCAGCCAGTCATTTTTCTGCGTCAACCAGTCATTTCTCTGTGTCAGCCAGTCATTTCTCTGTCAACCAGTCATTTCTCTGCGTCAGCCAGTCATTTCTCTGAGTCAACCAGTCATTTTTCTGTCAACCAGTCATTTCTCTGTGTCAGCCAGTCATTTCTCTGTGTCAACCAGTCATTTCTATGTGTGTGGTGGGGAGGGTAATATATTTTAGTGTGTGCGTTTTATAAAGAATGGACTTTTGTGTGTGTATGTGTGAGTTAGTGTGTTTGGTTGTATTTGAGGTGTTGTGAGAGAGGAATTGGGAGAGAGAGAGAGAGAGAGAGAGAGAGAGAGAGAGAATGTCTAATGTGAACTACATAAACTGACACACAGATAATTATCTGTCCACACAGCCATCGAACGGTTGATGTTAGACCTGTAGTTAAAGACATTCAGATAAATTGAGTATTGATTTTTACTGATGACGTCATCGAACCAAGTCAAATACCTTTTTTTTTAAATGATCAGTTCTGTGATTAGAGTAATGTCTGTAAATAGTACATTCTGTACGCAGACCATAACTGTTATACCAAATACACACGAAGACTTCGTTCAATAAAACGTTTATACATTAAATTACGTATATAAAGCATTCAACTATTAAAGAAATAAAGTTTTGCTTATAAATGCAAGTAATTATAATCCTAATAATATTTTCTATACTGTCAATGTAAGGAAGAGTTGAATTGCTCTGTATCAGGTACTCAGACGTGGCCTTATCGGTGAATGGTTAATTCGGTGTCGAGAGCCCTTAATGTGGGCAATATAAGTGCACCAACTGGCTTTTCTTCCTCTACAATCGAGGAGACCCCTGTCAGGAGTGGGTCATGTGTGGTCCCCACACCTCCTTTCTGAGCCCTTCCTTCCTATCCAATGTCTAAATATTATTACTTTCACTAAATCGTAGCTCTTTATACAGTTTTTACTTTATAAAAGTCCAGAAAATGGCAGTCATACTTACAAACGTGTGCACCTGATATAGGCCAATGAAATGTGTGCACCTGATATAGGCCAATGAAATATATGCACCTGATATAGGCCAATGAAATAGGTGGCCCCAATATAGACCTATGAAATGTGTGCACCTGATATAGGCCAATGAAATGTGTGCACCTGATATATGCCAATGAAATGTGTGCACCTGATATAGACCTACAAAATGTGTGCACCTGATATAGACCTATGAAATATAAAAGGACAATGACAAAAAGAGCAGTAAAATGTTTGTAATTATGAAGGTATTTCGTTCAATATCATAACTACCATGCAAGGAAAATAATAATACAAATCTTTTATAACTGCGTACATTATTTATCATGTTCCGTGAACACACTACACGGAACTGAACACGTAAGTTTCTGAAAACATTTCGTTCATGTTTTAATCTTTTTTCTATCGTCTTCCGCTTCGACTGTCTATCTCTACTCTCTCTCTATTTCTGTATTTTTTCTTTCACTCCTCTGACTTTCAATGCCTGTTCAAAGAGATTGTTAAGTAAATAAATACCGTACCGAAAAATCTCAAACTATTGAAAGGCGCACGCTACGCTTGGGTAACTTCCGGGTATAATGTTTAAATAACAGTTTCTTGAGTTAGAAGAAGAAAAAGATATAGTTAACATGTTAAACTAAATATGGGGAGTGTACAATTGAATAGGTTCCCAGCATAGACGCTCTCATTTCCATTTTACATATCAACATTCTTTATGTTTTACAACGTGAATGTTGTATACTTTGAATGTTGATCATTTCTGCCCATTGTAACACTGAAAATGTTGCTCATTAATATGAAGTAAAGAACGAATTAAACTTTCTTTGTTGGATTAATTATTGACTATTAGTTATACATGTCTTAATCTCAGGTCTGTCTGCTGTAGACTGAAAGTAGACTGGTCTAAATATTTAGATAAGTAAGAATACTGGTCTAAATATTTAGATAAGTAAGAATACTGGTCTAAATATTTAGATAAGTAAGAATACTGGTCTAAATATTTAGATAAGTAAGAATACTGGTCTAAATATTTAGATAAGTAAGAATACTGGTCTAAATGTTTAGATAAGTAAGAATACTGGTCTAACTATTTAGATAAGTAAGAATACTGGTCTAAATATAAATGGCCTCTTGCCAGCGTCTCGATTCAACAATACTTGTTTTCATTTTAAATGTCATAGCAAAAAACTAATACACCCATATAATTATATTGCCATTATCATGATAAGCTTAAAGTTGAAATATGGTATATCTCTAAGTTAAGTAGATTACAGAAAGTAATAATAAAATATTGTTTTTTTTTTAGTTTTGTTTTTTTCCCCTATTGTTTACAGTTGTCTACACAATTATAGGCCTCATATGCACGAATAATTTACAAGGCTACATGAATCACACATTCAGTCCGAATAATTATTGCAAGACTCTATTTTTATAATAGTCTGTCAAGTATATCTCGCTTGAATACATTTTAAATGTGCCGTTTTTACTATAATGTAATATTAGATATTGTTTCATTCTAGAAACTTGATCTACGTACCACACTTACAATCATAATCCGCCTAACTAATACCTTCTCCTCAACTATCTTCTTTCCTGCCAAGCTATCGACCTTACTTCCTAATCACAATTCTACCAAAATACAATCCTGCCGACCTTACTACCAAACTATCTACTTGCCAACTACTCAAATACCTTCGTACCAAATAACATAGCTACTTCCTACCTTCCTACCTACTAGCAAGCTACATTCATACGAAACTTACTTATAAATCAGTATATCAATAAGTTTATTATAGTGTTGTTTTCGTTGACGAAAACTAAAACTAAAACCTTCGTTGACGAAAATGTTGACTTTTCGTCAACGAGAACTAAAACTAAAATTAGCAGCAAGACTAAAACTAGACGAAAACTGAAATTATTACAGAAAAAACGAAATAAAAAACTGAAACTAAAATATAGTGTTGCTTTCGTTCACGAAAACTAAAACTAAAACCTTCGTTAACGAAAATGTTGACTTTACGTCAACGAGAACTAAAACTAAAACTAAAATTAGAAGCTAGACTAAAATTAGACGAAAACTAAAATTATTACAGAAAAAACGAAATAAAAACTGAAACTAAAATATGACCTGGGACTAAAACAATACTAGTTTATTAGACGATATATCATTCGATGAGTCAATCAAGCTATTATCTATCTATCTATCTATCTATCTATCTATCTATCTATCTATCTATCTATCTATCTATCTATCTATCTATCTATCTATCCACCCAATCATCTGTCAATCTATCTATCTGCCTATCGACCTCAATAACTATATTTCGTATCATTTAGCCTTCTATCTAAATATATCCATATGTCGATTAATCTAAAAATGTATCTCTCTATCACCTATCTAGCCCTCTAAACAAAAACAATCCACTTAGAAAATGGCAACAAAGCCTGTTGACTCACATAGTACTATGGTCATTGGTAATCAGAGCGGTGCTCAACTCAGTTCTACTCTCTCCCAAAAGATCTCCACCGTCCCTCAGAATGATTTGACTGTCACTCGTCGTGTCAGACGACAGGTCACTGCCGGCAATGGACGCCTGCTTCTGGTGAGATCCATTCTCTTTGTTGCTGCCTCGAGACAGGCCACTGCTGTAGGAACTGTGACGGCTGTGTTGACCGTTAGAGACAGTCTCTATGCTGTCCAGGTCTATAGTGTTGGCGTACAAGAAGTCTGGCTGAGCCATTCTCTTTTAAACAGAGGAAAATTTATATTTATTGTGGATTTTTATGTGAATGCGGTTTTTGTTTTTAAAATTTTTTCGGAAAAGCATGTACAAATTAACCTTTTTTTTTAACGAAATCCGCGCTACTTTAAAACTATTCTTTGTAATAAGTTGGAAACAATTTCCACACAAAAAAAAAAAACATGACATAAAATATAATACTATCGCTAGAAATTTTGCCAAACACAAATGAAAAAGGGAGAATAATATACGTTAGCCTGCCAGAGTTTAAATATTACAAAAGTAGTCGTTCGCGACTTAAATGTTTCCCATCAATCATAATTTGTTTAATCATTTTAAGTCTAAAATCGAAAACATTAAACAGCAATAGTTCTGCTATTTAAAAATGCATTAGAGGTAATGTGTACATTTGTGTATTTGACTAAATAAAGTTACAAAAAAGCTATAATTGGTTATTGGATTTTATAACGATAGCTTTAAGTATATCTCTTTACCTTTAAAACCACTGATAAGTTGGGAAATTTCAGTTAGTCAAATTTAAAATTTCAGAAGGCCAAAGCTACATTTATATATTTTGTTAAATCAAAAGTTTAGGGCTAGATCTTTGTTCGGAAGAGAAAGGTTAACTGTACAATTCAGATTCTATAAAATTTCCAGTGACCCAAGTTGGGAGAAATTTCTATTAGATCCAAAAGACATTAGCCTTTTGTGTCAGGTGTCACGGGGGAGCACTACTGTCTCAATTCAAAACAGGACAACGAACTTTCTTTGTATCAAGTTGATTAAAGTCAGTGACTTTAACCGTAGGGTAAACAGTAAACTTAGTCAGTGACTTTAACCGTAGGGTAAACAGTAAACTTAGCTGTAGGTAATTTATAATAAACGATCTATATATCTAGGTGGGCACCCACGCTTATTTCCTTTATAATTTCTATACATATTCATAACAGCTAAGGATTTTTTTTTTACTTTTAGTGTAATCTAATAGAAGCTTTTCTCTTTCTTTTTTTTATGTATGGTTTAAAAAATTCTTTGGGTATCTGTACTTTGCCAAAGTCGCACTTAGTTAGTTAGATCTTAGCCAATTTTGGGCCCCGGAGAATTTCTACCTACCTTTGATCACTACCACCCCTTCTGCGTATTAATATGTTTTCTGTTATATCAGATTATGTTAAAGGGCCCATTTGGGGCCTATAAGGACAAGGGCCCCTGACATGTATTCAGGTGAAGTGTGTACTATCGGCGTAAATAGACGAAGACATTGGATACATCTACATTTGATTTATTCTGATGTGAAAGTTGGGCTGGTTCTGTGGTAGGCTGGTGGTGGCGAGATTGTAAACCAGAGAGACGTGGTGCATATTGCAAGTTCTAATCTGCATATGACATCATTGGTGCCACCATCACAACCTCAGCAAATGGAAGAAAGGGGGGGGGGTGGAAACAGCTCTGAGCAAACGTCATCAAAAATGTATGATCAAAAGATCGAGACATGCTTGGCAAATACTGCATCACATCTGAATAACAAATATATTCAACTAGCTGTACCCTGTGAAACCTTTGCATTGATTTATATTCCCTTAGGTTTGATCAGTAGGTTAGGTTATTTTTGGTTTCGGACAGATCCGACTTTTTCATAATTTTTATTATTATTGTTTACGTTTGACGATTTAAAACTGGAATACTGTTGTATTAATTCTTTACTTTCGATTTAACACAGAACCCACACCGCTATTATTTATATAGATTTTTATTTTATTATAACTCTTAAAGTTGAATTCTATCTTTATTAAAGTGAAATCAGTTAAAATAAATTTCGAGGAAATACTTCCTTTACAATTCATTGCTTTATTCATTTGTGAAATACGGTGGCTCTTTGGTTAACGAAAGGCGAAAAAATTATTCAAAGATCATTTCCGATCAAAGTGAGTCGACTGTACAACAAACTACAACCCGACAGCTATTGTTGTTTTATCAGTTTTAGGTATTAGTTTGTAAAAACAAAAGAAACACAAAAGTTTCATCGAACAGAGTTGTTGATTGGATGAAGAACGAATTGGTTAACGAATGTATTTCCAGAACGCAATGTGTTCGTTTACTGAGGACAAAATTTTTATTTTAAATATCTTGTTACTTTTTTTAAACATATTTGTTTTCCATATGCTGAATAGAATGAAAATATGTAAACCTACGTTCTTTACATAAATATGAGATATATGTGCTAACAAATCTTTAGATTCTGGAGAAACTGGTTTTCTTGTCCTGTATTGTAGACTACACATAACTAATTTATTGATATGTTACTTTGTTGAATGGAGCTATTGATTACACCGAGACAAATCGTTGAATCAATATCAGTATCATGAAAAAACAATCAGTTCGTTTACAGACATAAACTCTGACTTCTATAGAATGGTCATCGATGGCCACAAACTAGTTCACTATACATGGTCATCTGTGATACATATTGGGCAATATATGAGGCCAGCTGTGATGCTTATCAGCTAAATATATCTGACAAGATTAGATGCTTATTAGTTCACTAGATGTGATCAGCTGTGTAACTGTGACAATGAGAGATCACTATACGAGGTCTATTGTGACAATGTTAATTCTAACTGTATTTTTAACTGTGATATAGCTCATTGATTGTGGTCAACTGTGACACATATTAGCTCACTATACGTTTCCACTTGTAATACTTGTAACATGTATTAGTTATCTTACTATACATTAATGAACAGTGCCTAATTATATATTATCTATATGTATTAATGTTATTGTATAGAATGAGTCATAAATATCTTCTTGATCTGTTCAGTTTTATTTCTAAGCTCACATTATAAAATGTACTAGGACTGTAATGTATTATGGCTGTAATGTTTTATGACTGTAAGCTATTATAAATGTAATGTATTGTGGCTGGAATTTATTTTGATAGTAGTGTATTGTAACGTTGAGTCACTTATGCATGTGAGTCATAATGAGTCATTATACTTAATGGGTGTTTGTCTCGACTTTTCTAAATCTGAAGTATATATATATATATATATATATATATATATATATATATATATATATATATATAACTAAATTAACTTGGATATACGTAATATATCCTTAGGTGATATTATTATAATATATTCATGTCACTTGACTAAAACGTTATAACTGCAACACATTTCTACAACAAAGAATTTAGGACACACAGCTCACTGATACTTCAACACAATTAAGTCATTTTGATAAAACCCCACACCTCATATAGAGTAAATATACAAATATACAATTACTTACTTGAATGAGGCGATTTTCCAAAATATGTACAGTAAAAATTCTTAATACATTATCTTAATACGTTTTAAACATTACAACCCTGTGGTATACAGAGAGTGGAAAAATCCGTTTGTTAATGAATGTTCCATCTGAACTATCGAAACGAGTACGTGTGTTTTAATCTGAATACCAACCTCCAGTTTATTGTTGCAATTATTCATGGCATTTTGCTGCCTGTTGTACCCACCTACGTTTTTTTTTTCTTTCTCCTTGTCTGGATTAATTTAATTTAAAAATAAAACTGACGGTGGAGCGTGCTAGGGGACATTTGCTGAAATACTTGTCAAACCGGTTATGATATGACTGAAGGGAGACCAGAGAACGGCAGGGTGGTTTCAGGTAATTGGTAGTTTCATATGAATATAGAAAATGTTGAAATGTATACCTGAACATGATTGGCTTTATTTGTATTTACATTTTTTTTATTAATTAAAACAAAAATCTTTAAGGTTTTTTTTATTCATTAAAAAAATATATTTATCTTTTGTAGTCAATGTAAAAATGATGTTTGCTAGCATTGAAACAAAGCAAAATATGATTTGTAATAGGTAGAGTATGAGGTGGTTATGGGAGATAAAGAGAGAGAGAGAGAGAGAGAGAGAGAGGGGGGGGGGGAAGGGGTAGGAAAAAAGGAGAGACAGAAAAAAAAAAGAAACAGAAATTGGAGAAACTGCCCTTGAATATGTAATATTTAGGTTTTCAAGTAAAATTATTGGTGCTACATCCTTTGTTGGACGGATGGTCGTGTGGTAAAACGCTCGACTGTCGACCTGAGGGTCCCAGGTTCGAATTCAGGTGAGGACAAAATGATATTTCAGGTCATGGCTTAAGCCCCCGATATATCTCCCGTGGTGCCTCCATGGCTATTGCACTATCGTCTATGGTGGGGTTGAAAGAAGGACACCATAAAAACCGTCCCATGTGGTTTATAGGATCTAAGAAAATTTATCTCATTCTTTCAGGGACTTCACACACATCCTTTGGTGTTACTCCGTTTGTTATTACGTTTTGCAGGCATAGGAGGAGGGTGCGGTGGGTACTTTGTTCCAAGGTCAATTAAACTACTATGACGGTCAACACATCCCGCTGGGGACGTGCTGTATTAGAAGGGCCCAGGACTAGCAGTGATAGGAAAAACCCCGAATTAGAGATTTTCTCGCCAGTTAGGGTGGTTTCCCTTGGTCTTTGGTGGAATTTTGGCTGCTCTTTAAGTTAATTTATTACAAAGGCAGGGACGGTTTAACATTGAGACTAGGCGAGCTTATCTCGTGCCCGGGGCACAATACCTTTTTAGCGAAAACCACATAATATTATATGTAAAATATACTATTTGGCGCCCCTTTGTGAAAAGCGCCCGGGGCATTATGCCCCCTGCCCACCCCTCGCTACGCCTCTGGGTGGCACTAATAGAAATTGAAAATTTAAAAAAAAGAGCCAAATTTAGAACTGAATTACACAAGGTGTTGAAAATGACGCCTATTGCCTTGTTTCGTTCTTGTTAAAGGAAAGGTAAACATTATATAACTAAAAAGGTAACATTATATATCTAAAAAGGTACATATTATATAACTAAAAAGGTACACTTTATATAACTAAAAAGGTACATATTATTTACATTTTACATATTATCGCATCTAATACATTTTTTAAAAATGGATTTGACTTTTTGTATTTATTAAAGAAAAGGGCCCGTGACGAAAGCTCGTCGTGTCGTCCTAACCCAGACCGTCTCTGCGTCCCTGCTTAGAGAAACTTGTCTACTGAGTGTGAACTGAACGAAACAGCCGAATAGCAGCCAATGCACACATTTTCCTGCAGAGCCGTTCTTAGGATTTTGGTGGCCCTAGACAAATACTTGGCAGGATTTATAAAAATACAATAATATATGATTATCATTGTATTTGTAATAATTTGTATGGATGCTGTATAATTATTTAATCTCACCAATACATGAAAAATTATTATTTGTGACTTTATTTGTGACTTTAAAATGATTTTTTGCAAGTATAGGCCCATCTGACACGATTTTATTTTGCCAAAGAGGCACTTTGCATCTGAAGAACCTAGATGGTTTTAAAGATTTAGCCAAGGAACAGCTGGAGTTTACGTTTTTAAATATATTTGCGTATATAGCTTAGTGATGATTTCAAGTGCATAAAGTATAATAATCTCCCAATAAATGAGCTCCTTTTCCGGTAATGGAAGCGTCCATGGCATCATGTATGTGG
>JAGDYQ010000206.1:1419949-1437901 GCA_021962125.1 Bulinus truncatus | reverse complement strand
TATAATATTTACAGATGTGCTGAGTCGGACGAAAATATTTCAAAGTAAAATACTGTGCAGAAAAGGGGCAAAGAATAATATTACGATATTAGACAAAAAGTGCACTGATTATAGCTTGTTAGACGTAGTGCACTGATTATATAGATTCAGAGACTTCCGCAAAACATAACGGTTGTACACTATTCACAAACTGTGTGTAGATTTACAGATACAACAAGCTAGCTAATAATGCACAAAAAAAAGACCTTTAATTTGAGCAAAGTTACAGCGTTTTTGGTCTATTTCGTAGGTTTTCTACACTTTCTTTTCTTTTTTAGAAAGAAATACATTGTCGAATCCTATCCAAATGGAGAATAGTTTGTTGTAGTAATATGAACTTTTGCGCACAATTAACTCATTAATTTTCTGTCTTTCTGCATTGCAGTTTTCCTTTACCTCAAATAAGTTATACCTTATAATGTGCAACGAAATGACCAATTTCTTTCTTTTATTACAGTGCAGCCAAGTGTCTTACACAATTTAAAAAAATATTTCCTATAAAAAATTTTCTGAATTGACCTAGATCGACTGTATACATAAATATGTAGGCCACCGTTTTTTTTTACAAATGACCCCGCATGATAACATCGACTTCAATGGGCCGGGCATATCCTTCTAGTTTTGTTTCATTAATCTAAAAGCATCTTTGATCTAAAAACTGTAAAAGGTTCAAGATTTTCAAGATTTATTGATTTACATTTTGTGTGTGTGTTATGGGTTTGTGTTAATTTTATGGTTTAATTAAATTTGGAAAAAGAAGAAGAAATGGCCAAAAATAATTTTTAAAAGGTATTTAAACACTGAAATAAAAAAAAGTTAAACAAACAATATAAATCAGTTCATTCAAAATATGAATGCGTAAATTATGTAAATTAAAAGGTTACAGTATGAGCAACAGACTTTATTGTGGGCCCATTTACAAAACCCTGTTCTTGATAAATGTGTAGGTCATTCGGCCTGTTCACACCCTGAGATTGCTAACACATGGAAAAAAAAAACCATTGTGGAGAAAAGCATTTTTCTCCCTTCACTTCACAAGCTCAGGGTTTGGTTAACGTAACACCTAAACACGCCCCTCCCCACTGTACACTACAACAATTAAGCTTAGAGTGCCAGACAATATTATCAATACTTTGTTCCATGAACCTTAGAGTGCCAGACAATATTACCAATACTTTGTTCCAGAACCTGTTCACCATCATCATGGTATTATTTCATCTCGTCAATTGGCTTAGTTTCATCCGAAGACTGAAAAGAGCGGCAGACATTTATAACATTGCAACAAATTAGTGCGCACCGTACATTGTTTACTTCGCGTTTTTGTTCTTCTTCTTTTTGTTTCTTCTAATGTTTACGTAGGTAGAAGAGATTAGCTTCAAGACCATTACTTTTCTACCCCTCCCACCCTCAGGACTCAACTATTCCCGTTTTTTCTCATCCATCATGTTGCAGTAACAGAGGAACAAATTAAAGTTGTGATTTTGAAATCGGATTTTTTTTTCAATCTCACCAATATAACTGTCAGACTACTCAACATGCATTCAAGTTTTGATTTTATTTAAATTATAAAGTCGATGTACTGTATTTTATATTATGCAATTCTTTTAAGAAACAAATGTATTTCTTCTCAGTATGACTGCAATATTTGAGTTTTGCAATATGTGAATGACGTTTTGTTGATGTTTGGATGGAGTACAGTTTGGTTGTTTCACGGGAATTACTGGATGAGTACAGTTTGGTTGTTTCAATGTGAATTACTGGATGAGTACAGTTTGGTTGTTTCACGTGAATTACTTGACAATTACAACGTAGGTCTAAATAATATTGTTTACCTTAAAACAATATCATAGTTTTTAACAAGAAATCTTATGGATGCATTCTAAACAGTTTTTTCCTTTTTATCCTGGTAGTTTTAAGATTCTTTGAATAAAAAATAAAGTCCCGTATAACCTCGTCATTGCAGTAACAGAGGAACAAATTAAAGTTGTGATTTTGAAATCGGATTTTTTTCCAATCTCACCAATATAACTGTCAGACTACTCAACATGCATTCAAGTTTTGATTTTATTTAAATTATAAAGTCGATGTACTGTATTTTATATTATGCAATTCTTTAAGAAACAAATGTATTTCTTCTCAGTATGACTGTAATATTTGAGTCGGTACATGTGAATGACGTTTTGTTGATGCTTGGATGAGTCCAGTTTGGTTGTTTCACGTGAATTACTGGATGAGTACAGTTTGGTTGTTTCACGTGAATTAATGGATGAGCAATAAAGTTTCGTTGTTTCACGAATTACTTGACAATCACAACGTAGGTCTAAATAATATTGTTTACCTTTTAAACAATATCATAGTTTTTAACAAGAAATCTTATGGATGCATTCTAAACAGTTTTTTTTTTCTTTTTATCCTGGTAGTTTTAAGATTCTTTGAATAAAAAATAAAGTTTCTATAACCTCGTCATATGAAGGGATTGTGTGGCTAGTACAACGCCCAGCCGCCGCCTTTACTGAAATCAGGTACCCGTTTAAAGCTGGCGGGACTTTGAAACAATTTTCACCTGGAAAAATTCCCATGGCTTTCACCGAGGATCGAAGGACTAGCAGGTCGTCAGTCGAGTATCTACTAGTGTTGTTTTGTCGACGAAAACTAAAACTAAAACCTAAGTTAACGAAAATGTTGACTTTTCGTCAACGAGAACTAACACTAAAACTAAACTTAGAAGCAAGACTAAAACTAGACGAAAACTAAAATTATTACAGAAAAAACGAAATAAAAACTGAAACTAAAATACAGTGTTGCTTTCGTTCACGAAATCCAAAACTAAAACCTTCGTTAACGAAAAAAATGTTGACTTTTCGTCAACGAGAACTAACACTAAAACTAAAATTAGAAGTTCAAGACTAAAATTAGACGAAAACTAAAATTATTACAGAAAAAACGAAATAAAAAACTGAAACTAAAATATGACCTGGGACTAAAACAACACTAGTATCTACACTACTCGACCATCCGTCCCACAAGATAAGATTATTTGAATAGTTGAGGTAAAACATATTAATTACGCGTCATAATAATACATTATTACCGGTAACGGTCCGAGATCAAATAATACTGGGCCGCCAAAGAAATATTCCATTACTTCCCTATTTTTATTTATTTCCTTCGTGATTATTGTAACCAAACAATCGAAAATATAAGTAATCAACGCTCTCCTCCCCTCTCTCAGCGGGCCGCGGTGAAATTATGAAACGTTGATAGGTTGCGGGACCACTGAGTTAGATGGTATGATATTAACGTATACAACAGTCGCAGTTGATGGTATGATATTAACGTATGCAAATTTTTGTTAGAGAGTATGAAGATGGTATGATATTAACGTATACAACAATGTTTTGATGGTATGATAATAACGTATACAACAATGTGTTAGAGAGTATGAAGATGGTATGATATTAACGTATACAACAATGTGTTAGATGGTATGATATTAACGTATACAACAATGTGTTAGATGGTATGATATTAACGTATACAACAATGTGTTAGAGAGTATGAAGATGGTATGATATTAACGTATACAACAATGTGTTAGAGAGTATGAAGATGGTATGATATTAACGTATACAACAATGTGTTAGAGAGTATGAAGATGGTATGATATTAACGTATACAACAATGTGTTAGAGAGTATGAAGTAAGTTTACGCAATGTCTGTGTGTTTTGGTAATGAATGGTTTTAAGTGCTCACATAAGTGAGACTATACCTGATGAAGACACAGGAACGGCCGGTGTTATACCTAAATGCAGAGGGTGGGGAGGGGAGGGTGGGCAGGAGGGGAGAGTAGTAAGAGGCGTGAAAGGAAAGACGAAAGGTAAAGGGTCAAGCCAGGTAAATTGACCAGCAATCACGGGCCAAGTCTAATATTAAACACAGGGAAGATCATTCAGCGTCGGCTTGTTTATTCTGTGGGGGCTCGGGGGTCCGCGCAGGGACCGTACACGGTTTGTACAGTAATCAGCTCAAGCCCTTGAGGAGTGAGGCTATCGTTTGTTCGTTACTGGTTGTGTTTGTTTGTTTGTTTGTCGTTATGAATACGTCTCTTTCTTCTCTTTTCTATCATCTTGTTGTTTACATTAAGTGGTTACTTCATTGTCAGCAGTATTTTCCAGCATTTCCTCCACTTTTTTAGTCTCGAGAGGTATATAAAGAGAGTCGAATAAAGTCAAACAATAGAACATCTCCAGTGGTCATACTCAGTGCATCTCTACTGTGTAATACTCAGTACATCTCCATTGTTATACTATACATCTCCGGTGTAGTACATAGCATAACTCAAGTGTAATACTCAGTACATCTCTAATGTAGTACTTCAGTGCATTTCCATCGTCGTATACAGCCATACACAGAACATCTCCAGTGTCATAGCTAAAATCTATAAGTTACTTCAATGAACCAATCTTTAAAATTGATAATTAAAATAAAACTTTATTTAAGAACACTTTTTTCCATCTTTCCCTCATTCTCAGAATTCATTACATTGCAATAAATTCAAATATACTTTGTACTTTTATATAATAAAGATGCTGAATGGTCAAGAAGTATTGATATGTTAATACAGTAGCACCCCCACACCCCCCCCCCCCAATGACCAAAACTATTCTAGTACTTATAATATACGATCAAAACAAAACGTGAAGTCTTACAGTTTGTCATTAGATTAGTATTCTGTGGTCTACACATTTATTGTACGGATGTTAACAATGTATTATGAACTATTTTTTTCCTCTTCCGGGTCTCGGTTTTTTCTTTGTGCGCTCTCGGATAAGAGCTAAAAGTTTGTTAGTTCTCTCGTCTCGGAGAAATCTTGAGCTAAACAAAGTCATGGAAACGCCCATCTGGTGAATAAAACATCTATGGAAATGTCTTCCCAGTCTAGTGCGCTGCTTTGTTTGTTTTTGTTTTAAATTGGATCAGAAATTATGACAAGAACTGAACAGTATCTAGAGACTTGTGTGTATGACAGGGCTGGTGAAACTACGACCCACGGGCCATTTCAGTGCCGCCATTTCATTTCAGCCTGCTACCCATTTGCTCTTGCTCTAACCCTACCATCAAATTCAAGTACCCAAAGTGGCCCGCTAATTTAAAAGTTTGCCTCCCCCCCCCTCCCTGATATCTACTTCCACCCTGTTCCACATCGGTCTATGACATTTGATTAACACAGGGTAAGAGTTGGGTTGTGGCATTCAAGAAATTAATTGAAACTTTTTATTAATCAAATTTAATTGTTTCTGCTTGAAACTTTTTATTAATCAAATGTAATTGTTTCTGCTTGTTTAAACAACTATTTTATTATATAATTCCACAAAGTTACCTGAAATGTTCAGTTTCAGTTTCTATGTAAGAACTGATCTTCGAATTCAGTGTAGAAATTTTAATCTGCATGAACAACATGTTAGCTGCTGAATACATCTTCCTGATATATAGTCATAGTACAATAAATAAAGAATATGTCATAATTCAAGTCAGTATCTATAAAGGAAAACTAAAATATTTCCTTCACATTAATTCAAGTCACGTAGTATAAGTCCTTTTGTTGTGTGTTCGTGGACCCAATGCTCAAATGCCTGGACTGGGAGGTGAGAAAGCGGCATAATTGTGGCAGGTCGTGAGACACACAATGGATCCCTCACTGACCGCTGGACCGCCACATTGCCATTGTCGCTTTGTTCAAAACTTGACATTTGAATCTGTTGAAAATGGAACATTTTTTTTTATTATTATTGGTGGGCGCGCCCCCGCTGTCATATGATTGACAGGGTACAGGAATGGCGGACCAAGTTCTTGTATTCGTGCATGCTAGTGTCGGTGTTAACCACTGGTTCTACAGGGAGACAGGGAGTATAACCATTGATATCAGGCTGTAAATGTTAGATTGGACTGTGAACGTTATTAACATTTCTGAAAAATGCAGGTACAATCTTGTTTGATTCCCGGACATGTGACACTTCGATAAATAATTAATTTTTCATCAATGTTTCAGGTATTGATATGTCCTGTAAGCACGCTTTATTTCTTATATTATAAATATTTATTCTTTTATTTACCTCTCACGTTTTGCTTCTTCCATGTACCAACAAAACTCGAAATCTCATACAATATTTTTTTTATCTTTTTTATTTCATTTGTGTTGAATGCAGTCTGAGAACAGTCATTACTAGTAACTAAAATTGTTGTAACTACCATTGTTGTAACTAAAATTGTTGTAACTAACATTGTTGTAACTAAATATTGTTGTAACTAAAATTGTTGTAACTAACATTGTTGTAACTAACACTGTTGTAACTAACATTGTTGTAACTAACATTGTTGTAACTAACATTGTTGTAACTAACACTGTTGTAACTAACATTGTTGTAACTAACATTGTTGTAACTAACATTGTTGTAACTAACACTGTTGTAACTAACATTGTTGTAACTAACATTGTTGTAACTAACACTGTTGTAACTAACACTGTTGTAACTAACATTGTTGTAACTAACATTGTTGTAACTAACACTGTTGTAACTAACACGGTTGTAACTAACATTGTTGTAACTAACACTGTTGTAACTAACATTGTTGTAACTAACATTGTTGTAACTAACACTGCTGTAACTAACATTGTTGTAACTAACACTGTTGTAACTAACATTGTTGTAACTAACACTGTTGTAACTAACACTGTTGTAACTAACACTGTTGTAACTAACACTGTTGTAACTAACACTGTTGTAACTAACACTGTTGTAACTAACACTGTTGTAACTAACACTGTTGTAACTAACACTGTTGTAACTAACATTGTTGTAACTAACACTGTTGTAACTAACATTGTTGTAACTAACACTGTTGTAACTAACATTGTTGTAACTAACATTGTTGTAACTAACATTGTTGTAACTAACACTGTTGTAAACAACATTGTTGTAACTAACATTGTTGTAACTAACACTGTTGTAACTAACACTGTTGTAACTAACATTGTTGTAACTAACATTGTTGTAACTAACACTGTTGTAACTAACATTGTTGTAACTAACATTGTTGTAACTAACACTGTTGTAACTAACACTGTTGTAACTAACATTGTTGTAACTAACACTGTTGTAACTAACATTGTTGTAACTAACACTGTTGTAACTAACATTGTTGTAACTAACACTGTTGTAACTAACACTGTTGTAACTAACACTGTTGTAACTAACACTGTTGTAACTAACACTGTTGTAACTAACACTGTTGTAACTAACACTGTTGTAACTAACACTGTTGTAACTAACATTGTTGTAACTAACACTGTTGTAACTAACATTGTTGTAACTAACACTGTTGTAACTAACATTGTTGTAACTAAAACTGTTGTAACTAAAACTGTTGTAACTAACAAACATTGTTGTAACTAACATTGTTGTAACTAACATTGTTGTAACTAACACTGTTGTAACTAACACTGTTGTAACTAACATTGTTGTAACTAACATTGTTGTAACTAAAACTGTTGTAACTAAAACTGTTGTAACTAACAAACATTGTTGTAACTAACATTGTTGTAACTAACATTGTTGTAACTAACACTGTTGTAACTAACACTGTTGTAACTAACATTGTTGTAACTAACATTGTTGTAACTAACACTGTTGTAACTAACATTGTTGTAACTAACATTGTTGTAACTAACACTGTTGTAACTAACATTGTTGTAACTAACATTGTTGTAACTAACACTGTTGTAACTAACATTGTTGTAACTAACACTGTTGTAACTAACATTGTTGTAACTAACACTGTTGTAACTAACATTGTTGTAACTAACACTGTTGTAACTAACACTGTTGTAACTAACACTGTTGTAACTAACACTGTTGTAACTAACACTGTTGTAACTAACACTGTTGTAACTAACATTGTTGTAACTAACACTGTTGTAACTAACATTGTTGTAACTAACACTGTTGTAACTAACATTGTTGTAACTAAAACTGTTGTAACTAACAAACATTGTTGTAACTAACATTGTTGTAACTAACATTGTTGTAACTAACATTGTTGTAACTAACACTGTTGTAACTAACACTGTTGTAACTAACATTGTTGTAACTAACATTGTTGTAACTAACATTGTTGTAACTAACACTGTTGTAACTAACATTGTTGTAACTAACATTGTTGTAACTAACACTGTTGTAACTAACACTGTTGTAACTAACATTGTTGTAACTAACATTGTTGTAACTAACACTGTTGTAACTAACATTGTTGTAACTAACATTGTTGTAACTAACACTGTTGTAACTAACATTGTTGTAACTAACATTGTTGTAACTAACACTGTTGTAACTAACATTGTTGTAACTAACACTGTTGTAACTAACATTGTTGTAACTAACACTGTTGTAACTAACATTGTTGTAACTAACACTGTTGTAACTAACACTGTTGTAACTAACACTGTTGTAACTAACACTGTTGTAACTAACACTGTTGTAACTAACACTGTTGTAACTAACATTGTTGTAACTAACACTGTTGTAACTAACATTGTTGTAACTAACACTGTTGTAACTAACATTGTTGTAACTAAAACTGTTGTAACTAACAAACATTGTTGTAACTAACATTGTTGTAACTAACATTGTTGTAACTAAAACTATTTGGGGGGTCTTAAAAAAAATAAGATCGTGCGGGGGCTACTGTAATATTTCATTTGATGTCATGTCTTTGTATCACTGGAGAGATGTCATGTCTTTGTATCACTGGAGAGATGTCATGTCTTTGTATCACTGGAGAGATGTCATGTCTTTGTATCACCGGAGAGATGGCATGTCTTTGTATCACCGGAGAGATGTCATGTCTTTGTATCACCGGAGAGATGGTACGTCTTTACCACCGTAGAGATGTCATGTCTTTGTATCACCGGAGAGATGTCACGTCTTTGTATCACCGGAGAGATGTCATGTCTTTGTATCACCGGAGAGATGTCATGTCTTTGTATCACCGGAGAGATGTCATGTCTTTGTATCACCGGAGAGATGTCATGTCTTTGTATCACCGGAGAGATGCCATGTCTTTGTATCACCGGAGAGATGCCTTGTCTTTATATCATTGGAGAGATGTCATGTCTTTGTATCACCGGAGAGATGTCATGTCTTTGTATCACCGGAGAGATGTCATGTCTTTGTATCACCGGAGAGATGTCATGTCTTTGTATCACCGGAGAGATGTCATGTCTTTGTATCACCGGAGAGATGTCATGTCTTTGTATCACCAGAGAGATGTTATCTCTGGAATAATATATTCTGGTCAGCACTGCCCTGCCCTAAGTACAGTAAGCCTCACAGTGTCTGCAGGGTGAAACTCTGGCTAGAAACTCACCCCCCCCCCAATCATCTAAGGGAGAGGACAGTACTCTATGTTCTCGTCTCCTGGGACTCTGCGAGTATTTCTGACCTCGAGCTGCCCAATGATGGAGCTAGGTAAAGGATATAGTCCGTATCGCATTACCTTATGAGTGTAGGGGGGTAGGGGGGAGGTAGGCCCTAGAGAGAAATGTTGTAAGAGACGCATTTCTCAATCCTGCTCAATGTTAGACCTCGTCAGTTATTGTAATCATGTCAATCATCGATACAAAGTGAGAAGTGCCAGACATCGTTCTTGATTTTTGTTTGTAAGTGATTTACGTATGAACTCTTTCTGAAAATAAATAAATAAGCCAAACAACAAACAAGCATAAAAGCATTGAAAAAGTCTGTTCTTCATTGGCTGGAGTGGTAGCTGGTAGCTGGTTTAACTACCAGGTCAATACTCTGATAAAGGTAAAAGTCATGGAGATTGGGGGGCAGAGAAAATATGAAATAAATAAAATGAGGATAAGAGAGAGAGAGAGAGAGTGTGAGAGAGAGAGAGAGAGAGAGGGAGAGAGAGAGAGAGAGTAGTAAACATTAAGGCGAAAAAAATAAAAGAAACAGTCCAAGAGATAAATAGAAAGAAAGAGAGAAAATAAAGTAAAAATAATAATAATAATAATAATAAAACTCTTCCATCTGTAATGTCGGCTGATCCTCATCGTTGTACAGATATTGCCAGATTTTTCGCTATAGTTTACTTCCTTCATATCCTGTATCTCAGACCCCATCCGCCTCACGGACCTTTTTTTTTTGTTCATTTCACACGCAGACAAAAAACGTTCAATTTAATTAAAATAAGATGAATGGGCTAACGAAAAGGGAAACAATATCATCAGCACATGCTTACGTTACCATGGGATACAATTTGCCGGGCAACAGTTTTCCTAAATAAAGTCATAATTTTCTTTCTTGTTACTTTGTTAGCTTCATTCTTTTGGATCGGGGCAGGCCGACTAGGTCTGCGACATAGATGACCCAGTCAAAAACTACACTAACGTTTTGAAAGGAATATTGTTCATCATGTTTATACCTAGAGAATAGCGTGAGAGGACTTATTGGATCTGGGCTACTCGTGGTCGCAACTGCTAATTTCTCAGGAGCGTCCAATTAAAAGGCATTCTCACACAGACCCCCCAGCTGCATACATGCGAGGGCGCACACACACACACATAGAATTATTTACTTCACAAATGGAAGGTGGAACAAAAAAAAAAAACCCACAAAGATTCCCCACTCTTTGGAGGTGGTGAGAAGGAACTCATTATTTTGTATCCGACTCTGATAAAACGATTCTATTGAGGAAATATTATTCTTACTGAGCTAAGTATATGTTTGATCAAAGGACAGTCACTGTTAGGTAGTTATAATAGTTAATACGAACAATTCGTTCCATAGGTGGTTCTTTTTTTTTTTACTAATTGTGATGTCCAGCCACTGTACTGCCTGTACCACCAGCCACTGTACTGCATGTACCACCAGTGAATGAATGTGTCCTATAAAGGGAATCTCCCCCCCCCCACTCTCTCCAAATGTTCTTCACCCACAAAACAGCACCCTTCTTGAACTGCCGCCCACTCATTCACCAGTGCCCCCTCCCGCAGAGTCGGCCCTGCGGGACTTACTACGACTGTCAGCCCGGGGCTGAGGTTATTGTGGCTGGTGAGGGGGGGGAGGGAGCATTGTTCACATCCGACTGTTTAATTTTATTATGACAGCTCTTCTGAGGGTGAATGGGGGGGGAGACTTCATGCGTTTCTTGGATGGGGGATGGGAGATATCAGTTTCGCGAAAAGAAAACCAAAATGAATGCAGCAAACGGCGAGGCGAGAGGGAGAGAGAAGAGGGTTGGGGGAGGGAGGAATTATTAGATTTCGTCTAAGTGAGAAGAAGGAAGGGATAGCGACTGCAAGAAAGACAAACGAAGGGATAGAACTCACGAGGTGAGTCATCATCTTGACCGTGGGCTACCAGCACTTGGTTGGAGTTGTCTGTGGCTTGGTGGAGCAGGATTCAATACATTGACTGGAGATGTTTTTACTCGGATACAGCTGAGAGGGAGGGGGGATATTGTCACAACTGATTGATTGATTGATTTGTACTCGATCAGGTTTGTGCTGAGATTACTACCAGCGGTATGTACACAAGATATATTTGTGACCATAGTTTTGATAAAGTGTGAGTGTGTAAATAATGTATTAAGTACTCAATAGCTGGTTATCATTGTTGTTTTTTTTTAAATATTAACGTGATTGTGTGGTACTTGAAAACTACTAGTTGATTTTTAACACAGTAATGTAAACATTCTGTTCATTTAATCTAAAAGAAATAAATACCGTATAAAACTTAAACGAAAATTCTTACCACTGAACCTTATAAGAAGTCGTTTTTCTTCAAAGAAAATATATTCCATTGATTCCATTATTCCATTGATTCCATTATTCCATTGTTCCATTGATTCCATTGATTCCATTATTCAATTGATTCCATTGATTCCACTATTCCATTGATTCCACTATTCCATTGATTCCATTATTCCGTCGATTCCATTATTCGTTGATTCCATTATTCCATTGATTCCATTATTTACTGATTCCATTATTCCATTGATTCCATTATTCCGTCGATTCCATTATTCGTTGATTCCATTTTTCCATAAATTGATGAGGGCCCAAGATTCTTCGTTTTGTTTTTCACTTATATGCTGACAGACAGACAGACAGACTAGTACACATAAAGACAGAAAATAAAAGAAACAGAATCCGTCCATGAGATAAACACATCAAAATAGAAACAATACTGTGCTGTGAATCAAATGTGTGTTTCATTGCAGTTGTAAATGTACTAAAATATAAAATTAGATATCTGTAACTTGTAATTCGTGTTTTATCATACATTAGTTGTTTTTTTTTTAATGTTCAATTTTTTTATTGTGATAATAATGTGTTAATGTTTGGTTCACGCATGGCAAATGTGTGTGAGAGACAGCGTGTAGGGTTACTAAAAATAGATGTCGGTTATGCGCCACTCTAATGCGCTTTCAAATCCCGGACAAGCCATTGGTTTTGTGCGATACTAATGATGCTGTGTTCAATCAATATTGTTTGGTACAAATGATGCAGCATAAAATAATCAGGTATATTACATGGTACGATTTCTAAACAAGAATATGATTATTACGATTACATTTTTATTTTTTCATGACCAGTGTTACATTTTTAAATATAATTTTAGAGTGAAGTTTTATGTAACCTCTAAAACCGATGGCGTAGCAAGCTTAACTCGTGCCACCGGGGCACAATACCTTTTTAGCAACCCCCCCCCCTTTCGAAAACCATATAATATTATGTGTAAAATTTACCATTTGGCGACCCTTCGTGAGTAGCATCCCCACCCTTTACTATGCCACTGTCTGAAACATCTTTTTCCTTAAAACTCTCTTACAACCCAAT
Organism: Bulinus truncatus; assembly: GCA_021962125.1. NCBI lineage: Eukaryota > Metazoa > Mollusca > Gastropoda > Planorbidae > Bulinus > Bulinus truncatus. Next base: position 1,424,957 of record JAGDYQ010000206.1, on the reverse strand, counting down.
TTGTATCAATTAATGAATAAATCAATTCAATATCTCTGTTAGGTTTAATTTCACGCCAGTCTTTTAAAAATGGATTCAACGATAATTGATCGGGGGACGGTTTTCTTTGTTATTCAAATGTATTCTCAAATCTCCAGTAATGCACTCCATTCATTGTGGAACATGTTAACAGTCTTTTATTGTCTGGCAACCAACTATTTACGGTCACAGTGGTTACCGCTGTTAAAAGGTGGCAGATTGTAACAAATAGGAATGAAATGTTTAACAGTTAAGATAGTATGGGTACAAGTTAATGAACGACATGTTTTTACGATGTGGCCATTTCACAAGTTGTTGTTGTTGTTGTTTAAGTACTAACCTACTTAGTTTCAGTACTAACCTACTTAGCTTCAGTACTAACCTACTTAGCTTCAGTATTAACCTACTTAGCTTCAGTACTAACCTACTTAGTTTCAGTACTAACCTACTTAGTTTCAGTACTAACCTACTTAGCTTCATTTCCACATTGATATAAATTAAAGAAATGTCTGATTGTCATACAAATTTAGAACATAAACGTATATATCTTGATGCTACAATATATAGTTACACTTCGAACAGTTTATCGCTCTCTGTGATCGATTAGTGGTTGGTAGTTGATATGATTTGTAAACGTAAGAGACTATGGGGCGTGTTGCCATACTGGCGGGAGTCCTCCCCCCTCCACCCACTAAATTAGGGCGGTGTTGATGTCGGGGACTGAAGTGTGGGGCCTGACCTATATAAATAGACATTAGAAGTGATTTGAAATGATAGTTTGATGTAATAACTCGGGGAAACTTAAATATGAGTTACACCACTGTGGTGTATATCAACATTATTTGACTAAAGTCTAGTTACACCGATGTGGTGTATATCAACATTATTTGACTAAAGTCTAGTTACACCGATGTGGTATATCAACCTTATTTGACTAAAGTCTAGTTACACCGATGTGGTGTATATCAATCAACATTATTTGACTAAAGTCTAGTTACACCGATGTGGTTTATATCAACATTACTTGACTAAAGTCTAGTTACATCGATGTGGTGTATATCAAAATTATTTGACTAAAGTCTAGTTACACCGATGTGGTGTATATCAATCAACATTATTTGACTAAAGTCTAGTTACACCGATGTGGTGTATATCAACATTATTTGACTCTAGTTACACGGTACACCGATGTGGTGTATATCAAAATTATTTGACTAAAGTCTAGTTACACCGATGTGGTGTATATCAACATTATTTGACTAAAGTCTAGTCACACCAATGTGGTGTATATCAACATTATTTGACAAAAGTCTAGTTACACCGATGTGGTGTATATCAACATTATTTGACTAAAGTCTAGTTACACCGATGTGGTGTATATCAATCAACATTATTTGACTAAAGTCTAGTTACACCGATGTGGTGTATATCAACCTTATTTGACTAAAGTCTAGTCCCACCGATGTGGTGTATATCAACATTATTTGACTAAAGTCTAGTCACACCGATGTGGTGTATATCAATCAACATTATTTGACTAAAGTCTAGTTACACCGTGTGGTGTATATCAACATTATTTGACTAAAGTCTAGTTACACCGATGTGGTGTATATCAACATTATTTGACTAAAGTCTAGTTACACCGATGTGGTGTATATCAATCAACATTATTTGACTAAAGTCTAGTTACACCGTGTGGTGTATATCAACATTATTTGACTAAAGTCTAGTTACACCGATGTGGTGTATATCAATCAACATTATTTGACTAAAGTCTAGTTACACCGGTGTGGTGTATATCAACATTATTTGACTAAAGTCTAGTTACACCGATGTGGTGTATATCAACCTTATTTGACTAAAGTCTAGTTACACCGATGTGGTGTATATCAATCAACATTATTTGACTAAAGTCTAGTTACACCGATGTGGTTTATATCAACATTACTTGACTAAAGCCTAGTTACATCGATGTGGTGTATATCAAAATTATTTGACTAAAGTCTAGTCCTGTCCGATGTGGTGTATATCAACATTATTTGACTAAAGTCTAGTTACACCGATGTGGTGTATATCAATATTATTTGACTTCAAAGTCTAGTTGCCACCTCGATGTGGTGTATATCAACATTATTTGACTAAAGTCTAGTTACACCGATGTGGTTTGTATATCAACATTATTTGACTAAAGTCTAGTTACACGGTACACAGATGTGGTGTATATCAAAATTATTTGACTAAAGTCTAGTTACACCGATGTGGTGTATATCAACATTATTTGACTAAAGTCTAGTCACACCAATGTGGTGTATATCAACATTATTTGACAAAGTCTAGTTACACCGATGTGGTGTATATCAACATTATTTGACTAAAGTCTAGTTACACCGATGTGGTGTATATCAATCAACATTATTTGACTAAGAGTCTAGTTACACCGATGTGGTGTATATCAACCTTATTTGACTGAAGTCTAGTCCCACCGATGTGGTGTATATATCAACATTATTTGACTAAAGTCTAGTCACACCGATGTGGTGTATATCAATCAACATTATTTGACTAAAGTTCAGTTACACCGGTGTGGTGTATATCAACATTATTTGACTAAAGTTCAGTCACACCGATGTGGTGTATATCAACATTATTTTACTAAAGTCTAAATAATAATAGATGGGGTGTATATCAACATTATTTGACTTAAAGTTTCAACGTGAAAAAAATGATGAGATAACGAATTAGCTGATTAAATTCGACTCAACTGATCAAATTGATTTTTGAATTCGTTGGACGAGAAAAGCCTTTACCAGTGGCGGTGTTAGGCGGTAGGCACACATATGAAAGAGACCATTCGTCATAACGATGTTTTAAATGGACCTTTGTTTATAATGGAAATAGTCCACTATTACCAAACCCGTAGATAGATCCTTAACTCCTTGTACATGTGACCAGTACACCAGTGCTTCTCAAACTTTCTTGAGTCACGGTCTCCCCTTAGAACGCCAATCAATATGTCGCGGCCCCCCAATTTTTTTTTGGTTTAGATTGCTTAAATTTATAATTTTAAACTTCTATATGCAAACCTTTACTAGTCAATACATGCTTTTTCTAATGTTAACAATGAAAGAGTGAAAGGATACGGCATGACAAATAAACTAGATTTTATTTTAAACATATATTAATACCATTTACAGACAATACATTAGGTTAATTATATTTTATGTGTCACATTTTTCAGAAATTCCTCATTGTATTCCCCTAGGGGGCCGCGGCCCACCACTTTGAGAAGCTCTGCTGTACACAACAGTCGAAAACAAAGCGAGTACATCAACTAAGTAGTATAGAATTAACCATGTTACTTTCTACACATAAAATAAGTGTGCGAAGACATCCAATTCATTTTCGCACAGTTTTTTTTATTTTTTTTTTCTTGTTAACGCCGCCATTGCTAGCATGTTAGGGTGTAGTGTGCCTACCATACCAACATTGTTGGCGGCGCTGATGCACGTCTGCCATGCCTACTGAGCGGCGGGGTGAGTGTGCCCGCTATCATCTGCAGGGATGGCAGAAAGATGGGTTTTAATCCCTGCTCCAAAACCGGGCCAGACCAGCAGGGTGTGGGAAATGCCGGTCGGCCAGGTCGGCAAGGAAAGGGGGTTTTTTCCTGCCGTAACTTTAATAGTGGGAGGTGTTGTGTGCCTGTACCCTCAGCCGGAAATGGGCAAAGCCGCGCAGGTGCCTGAGGGGACGGAGTGGAAGGGTGTTATGTGCCGACCACATCCGTCACCACCACCAGTTGTGAATACTGCTGTCTCGGATAGTCCCTACTGACCACAGCACCACCACCCCTGCAAGTAATGGTTTTTTTCCCCTGACTAGAGAACCCCTATGATCCATCCCCCGTGGATCATGGTATGTCTCAGACCAGGAGGGAGAGATCACAAAAATATCCGAAATGTTCTGTGATACTCTCCGAAACAAATTATTTTTCGCACAGTACTGCATTGCACAACACGTGATAAATACTCATATCATAAATAATGCCAATATTAGGAGTGAGTTTGGTGTAATCACGTTATTGTTCCCATCCCGTGAATAATCCTTTTTAAATATAGTTAGATGCTCATACCACTAACTCTTACAATAACTAAGTCTGTTCTGTTAACCAAAAAAATCTATGATGCACCAACGTAAGGGTTAGAATACTTCAAAGTAGAAATAGTTTCCTCACTTCTGTTACATAATTGCATTAGTTGTGTAACTATTGTGGGTCGTACTGAATAAGTGTAACGTGAACATTTTATATAACATTTATTTGAAGGATTTACTTATTTATGTTAATTGTGTACATTTCCTTCAGTCAACAGCTTACTCTGAAGAAATCGATCTTATAATGACTAGTAAGGTTCAAACCCTATCTTGTGACAGTGTAACTTTATAATTGTACAAGTTTTGCAGTGTAAAAAAATAGACAAACCTTTTAGCCACGGGTGAACTTCTTTTGGTGTAGTTTACATATGTAGAAAGTAGCCTAAATTAGCTTGCTACAGACGACTTAGTTTCTACTGTCTGCTTTACCCTTTAATTACATTGTGGTAAGGAATGGATTTTCCCGCTGGTATAGAAATTGAATTACCTGGGTTCAGTGTAAATTGGACAAGGGCATACAATCAGAATGCACAGAGATAGCTGATTGGATAATAACGGTTTTGATAATAACGGTATTGGATATTAACCGTATTGATATTAACGGTATTAAATTTGCTGTTAAGAAAGAACACAATTATTTGCGTAAAAATACATAGTTCAATTAAGCTCATGTAAGAATGAGTTGCAAGTTTTTGATCTCACGTGACACACGTGTACAATACCCCGTCAATATAAGGGTCTACTTGAACTAATGAAACACCATGGTGATATTATGGTTTACCACCCCAGACGAAACTTGCGTGACTGGGGTTTAAACCCTTCACTTGCACATATGTGCATG
>JAGDYQ010000206.1:1341900-1419449 GCA_021962125.1 Bulinus truncatus | reverse complement strand
TGCTCGCTCGAGATCTTCCATTACGAACTATCCGACGTCCAGTGTAGATAAGGGACGACCCACCACTGAAAGGTGCCCACCACATACGACTGCTCTGCACGCACGCACGCACGCACTAGATGACCTGGTGATAAGACCGTTTTCCTGAAAGATACAACATTCCATTTGCTAAAATATTCAACGTTTCGATAAATGTAGAGATACAACTTTTCTTCATCTATAAATACAACTGTTCTCTCTCTCTCTCTCTCTCTCTCTCTCTCTCTCTCTACACAATCTCTGTATCTCCAGCAGCTATCTAATCTGTATCTCTAGCCACATCATGGCAGTTTCTATAGCTGCAATATTTCTGGCTCTGCCTATTAATCAAGAATTTCCCAACCACATGTGTCAGAAAATACTTCCCATAAAATGATGGTTCACTATAAAAGATTATTCTCAACCTCCGTTCAGATTTGTTTTCCCTTATACATTTTAACAGTGTTTGAATTTATAACTCAACCGGTTGGCAATTTAATGTAACCGTTTGACAGACATCGTTAAATATTTTGTGTCAATGAAATAAATGTATTCCAAAACGTACAAAATATTTTTTTTAAATGTTTGCTTGATGCTTGGAACATAAACACTGAATTACACATTCTCAACACAAAGATGTTTTCTACTTTTTAATTTTTCCTCTGTTTTAAAGGTGTGTGTGTGTGTGTGTGTGTTTGTGTGTGTATTGGAGATAGTGTAATATACTAACTATTGTATTTACTGCAACACTTGACCATACAAGCGTATCCTACGTAGGCCTAAACTTTAAAATTTGGGACATAATTTTGTTTATCTGTCAAAAATAAATGCGCTAAAAATAAAGTATCCATTGTCTTGTACCTATAATTGTTGCACTGAAAATCCTTATAAAACTACATTACTAAAACCATATAACTAAAACCACATGTCTAAAACCGACCCATTATTCCAGTAAATTCCCGTTTCATTTATTGCACGCTAATTGTTTTTCACAGTAAACTTCTGTGCCAAGAGTAGACGGTGTTACAAAGCATGGTTTGTCGCACAGATTACATATTATACAGATAGCGCATTGCTATAGAAACAGTCCTCGGTTTTGTGTCTAATACTCTCGCGCCATTGTTTCTATTCGCTTTTGTTTCAAATGACGCTTTCCATTCATAAAAACCCGCAGAACTATTTACACCCCTTTGTTGTTTTTTCAAGGCATAAAATATGAATGAAAAAGATTTCAATTTTCTTCATAAATATAAAAAAGATAATTTATTTATTTAATTCATGAGTTCATGGGTTTTTATGAGCTTTATATACATAATAAACATTTCTATTCAATGAATGGACTGATGAGAGTAAATATCATTAATGGCGGAGATGAAGGTTTTAAAACGAGGCTTGTGCAATCTGTATAATATCTAATCTGTGGTTTGTCGATACATTTGAATATTTCCCTTTCAATGAAATAAAATTAGATGCATTCAGTAGCATCTCAGATCTGTGTATTTGTGTTGATAACACAATAGACATACATATATATATATAGATAGATAGATAGATAGATAGATAGATAGATAGATAGATAGATAGATAGATAGATAGATAGATAGATAGATAGATAGATAGATAGATAGATAGATAGATAGATAGATAGATAGATAGATAGATAGATAGATAGATAGATAGATAGATAGATAGATAGATAGATAGATAGATAGATAGATAGATAGATAGACAAAAGAGCCTTCAGACAATGCTGCAATCTCCCCTACTGGAATCCAGTTTCCACCAACGTACAACCCGCCAGATTTATTGACGGTTCTCTTCCACTGCCAGGTATCTTTCAAACAACTCCACTCATTGTTTGTATTCCCCACCTACTTGATAAGATGTAAATATAGTATCCAACCAATGACCTATAAATAGTGTCAGAAAGTCAAGCGCGAGATCCATGGGAAGTTAAAGGGAATTAAACAATATACATCAAATGTTATTATTAGCATGCCCCGCCCACCGGTCACTGGACACGCTCCTGAAGAGAAGGATTATGTTTGTGTAATGGGGCAGTCAGCAGGAGCGGAATTCTTCTCGCACGCCAGCGCTTAAGAGGGGGGGCAACTAGAGTATGTCCGACTCCCTGAACCCCCCTAAGGCGAATGTGTTACTCAGAAATGAAAGGTACAAGGGAAAAACCTGGAGCTCTGGAAACAATTTTTTTTTGAATCATAGTGACGCATGTTAAATTGCGTCTGTAGTAATGTAGAGAGAAAAAAGTCAAAGTTTATTTTACTGACGATATAATATGTAGACCATTCTACCAAGTCATACAACGACGTAAAGTAAGAAGTAAGTCATACAGCGAAGTAATGGTGTAATAATAAAGACAATGTAATGCATACAACGAAATTAACTTATGAAAAAGTAAATCACTCAGAAAAAAAATATATTTTCAAATTTAAGTTTGCCTCCAGAAATATTGTTGTTATTGCCAGAGTTTGTGAAATTTATGTCTTCTTTTATTAGTATATTTTTCCTCTTTAATTCTCTCTCTCTCTCTCTCTCTCTCTCTCTCTCTCTCTCTCTCTCTCTCTCTCTCTCTCTCTCTCTCTCTCTCTCTCTCTCTCTCTGACGATCAGTTTCACAACATTTTTCAAGAAACTTTTTTTTTCTCCTTCAAAATCTTCCTGAAAGTTAGGGTGGAGTACACACATGGGAGGTAAGTGGATACTTCATTAGTACTTGTCACGGGAGTACTTACCCAAGTCTACACTTCTCTGACATTTAATAAAGCGACTTCTCTAATTAGTCGGGCCGGTGTCAGCGGCGGCAACCACATAAACTTTACAACCAGGTGCTGTAGCCCGGGGACTGGTCCCCCCCACATCCCCCTAAGATAACCTACATCAGACTACCCCGATACTGTCACTGACAACTATCAACAAACTTCTAGGGGTAGCGGTGTAAATCACTACCCTTGTTCTCTGACAGGAGGGGAAGGGCTTTGGTTGTGTGTGAGGAGGGGTGAAAGGGGGAACAAATGTGGGGGGGGAGCCATCCCCAGTAATAGTAGAATATTTGGACATTTAGCATCTTGAAGACTGGCACTGTTCTATCTGTCAGAAGTTGTGCTGGGGGGGGGGGAAGGGGAATGTACGTTTTAGTTGTAATCCAGTCTGATCGCCTTTAGTGCAGATTACAGGGTCAAGAGGTAAAGACTCGAAGCACATACGTCATCTGTGTCTCCTCTATGGCCCCAGCTACTTATATCAAGATAATTAGATGTTTTCATACCAGAAATGGACAGTCGTTGTTCACTGTACATTTAAATTTTTCATTAACGTTGTACCGAGTACCACAGCCGTTTTTACATACTTTTTTTTTGGGGGGGGGGGCTCTTATCATTTGTCATTTGGGGGCCCTAGGCAAAAAACAATAGGGGGGGGTCCTAGATAAAAGTTAATTTTAGGGGTGCTAGGTAAAGGACATAGTTGCCCTAGACTTAATTGTTGTGAAGGACATAGTTGCCCTAGACTCAATTGTTGTGAAGGACATAGTTGCCCTAGACTCAACTGTTGTGAAGGACATATTTGCCCTAAACTCAACTGTTTTGAAGGACATAGTTGCCCTAGACTCAATTGTTGTGAAGGACATAGTTGCCCTAGACTCAATTGTTGTGAAGGACATAGTTGCCCTAGACTCAATAGTTGTGAAGGACATAGTTGCCCTAGACTCAATTGTTGTGAAGGACATAGTTGCCCTAGACTCAATTGTTGTGAAGGACATAGTTGCCCTAGACTCAATTGTTGTGAAAGACATAGTTGCCCTAAACTCAACTGTTGTGAAGGACATAGTTGCCCTAGACTCAATTGTTGTGAAGGACATAGTTGCCCTAGACTCAATTGTTGTGAAGGACATAGTTGCCCTAGACTCAATTGTTGTGAAAGACATAGTTGCCCTACACTCTACTATTGTGAAGGACATAGTTGTCCTAGACTCACTTGTTGTGAAGGACATAGGTGCTCTAGACTCAATTGTTGTGAAGGACATAGGTGCCCTAGACTCAATTGTTGTGAAGGACATAGGTGCCCTAGACTCAATTGTTGTGAAGGACATCGTTGCCCTAGACTCAATTGTTGTGAAGGACATAGTTGCCCTAGACTCAATTGTTGTGAAGGACATAGGTGCCCTAGACTCAATTGTTGTGAAGGACATCGTTGCCCTAGACTCAATTGTTGTGAAGGACATAGTTGCCCTAGACTCAATTGTTGTGAAGGACATAGTTGCCATAGACTCAGTTGTTGTGAAGGACATAGTTGCCCTAGACTCAATTGTTGTGAAGGACATAGTTGCCCTAGACTCAATTGTTGTGATGGACATAGTTGCCCTAGACTCAATTGTTGTGATGGACATAGTTGCCCTAGACTCAATTGTTGTGAAGGACATAGTTGCCCTAGACTCAATTGTTGTGAAGGACATAGTTGCCCTAGACTCAATTGTTGTGATGGACATAGTTGCCCTAGACTAAATTGTTGATGCACAATATTTATAGTTCTATAATGATCACGGCTGTGATAATGTTTACTGCATCGGTTATAATCGTGTCAGAGTTATCACAAGGATAAAACCAATGTAATAATGGGGGTTTATTCCCAAATATATATATAAAAAAATAACTGTCTCAGAGTCTATATCAGAAACTTGCCAGAACATCAGTTTGTGAAACGAATCAAAGCTATTTTGGTCTCTGGAAACATTTAAAGAAAGAAAAAAGAATTTCAGAATCTTGATGTTAGGTCTTTTTATATTTTTTTAATTTTTGTTTTCTGCTTTTTTCTGTTTGCTTTTTTACTTTCTATTTATCGTAATATACTCAAAGGAGGCATGTGTCGTTAGTTTATGAACAACATAATCTTTCAGTCTCTGTCTATTTACTGTATCCAGTGGGGGGGCGGGGGGCAGTGGTGGATCTTCGATGATCTTTGTGTGGCTCCCTATGAGCCAGTTCTTTGCTACTTTTTATGCATCTTAGATTACTCAAAGGAGGCATGTGTCGTTAGTTTATGAACAACATAATCTTTCAGTCTCTGTCTATTTACTGTATCCAGTGGGGGGAGGGGGGCAGTGGTGGATCTTCGATGATCTTTGTGTGGCTCCCTATGAGCCAGTTCTTTGCTACTTTTTATGCATCTTAGATTACTCAAAGGAGGCATGTGTCGTTAGTTTATGAACAACATAATCTTTCAGTCTCTGTCTATTTACTGTATCCAGTGGGGGGAGGGGGGCAGTGGTGGATCTTCGATGATCTTTGTGTGGCTCCCTATGAGCCAGTTCTTTGCTACTTTTTATGCATCTTAGATTACTCATTTTTCAAAAATTAACTCTTATATATATTTATATAAGAGGGCCGTCGACGGGGAAGGTGAGGTAGACAAAAAGGGGGCTCTGGCAGGTGGGGCTAGAATAAGATGGCCTTTGCTAAGAGAAAACCGAAGTGTAACATTTTTTAGGAGCCCCATAACTCCCTTCCGCCTCAAATATTTTAAGGGAGGGCTTCGAAGTTTCTAGCTACGCCGCTTGCCTCCCCCCGCCCCCCCCCCGCCTTCCGACAATAACGTGACCCCCCCTCACCTTCAATCAGCGCCTCATCTAAATTTTCCTTACGAGATTGAATACAGTCTTGAGAATAACTGATGGGAGTGGGGGGGGGGGGGAGATAGATAGATAGAGAGAGAGAGAGAGAGAGAGAGAGAGAGAAAACTACAAAGCAAAGGTCGGTGAGAAAATCCCAACACTTATGTGTACATCTAAAACGAAGCTATTCAAAAAGCTGTTTACATTTGTTATGACGATTTATTTATTTGATTCGCTCCTTTAGTTTCTCCTTTCAAAAAACTACCACCACACGACAAGCAACATCTGCAGTCAGGTCAGCTGTATTTTATCATGACTTCATTTCTTGAATAAAGATCTTATGATGTAGATTACTTTACTGTTTTCTTCCTTTCTTTCTTGGAGGAAAAAAAAGAAACATAAGGAGGTAGCGAAGACAAAAAAAAAATCAAAAATTGTAAGAGGAAATTTTTATTGTGAAGAAATCTAAGCTACCATCCATCACAGGAGTTATTGTGGCGATGGTGATAGATTTGAACACATGTGCATGAATTTAACAATGTAAATTCGGATTTAGTTATTTGACTGGAGAGTGAGATAGTGTTAAAACGAATGGAAGGAGAAGGTGTGGCACATTATTATTACTAGGGCATTAACTCTTACAGAAAATAAAACGTCAACACAATGGTCTTCTCATAAAAAAAAAAATTGAATATAGTTAATCTCTTGCTGGATCGACTGGACTGTATTTGGTAGTGAGATAAATACCATCATACATGTGGTTGTTAGTATATAGGCCAGTACAGTGCATGTAGACCAGTGCAGTGCATGTAGACCAGTACAGTGCATATAGGCCAGTTCAGTGCATATAGGCCAGTACAGTGCATGTAGACCAGTACAGTGCATATAGGCCAGTACAGTGCATATAGGCCAGTACAGTGCATATAGGCCAGTACAGTGCATATAGGCCAGTACAGTGCATGTAGGCCAGTACAGTGCATATAGGCCATTACAGTGCATATAGGCCAGTACAGTGCATTTAGACCAGTACAGTGCATATAGGCCAGTACAGTGCATGTAGACCAGTACAGTGCATGTAGACCAGTACAGTGTTAGTCTTTTGATTGTAGTATGGAAGGCAGTTTACAATATATTAAAATAAAACTAGACACACCCACATACACACACATACACACACAAACACACACATACACACACATGCACACATACACACACATCCACACACACATGCACACATACACACACATCCACACATACACACACACACATACACACACAAACACACACATACACACATACACACACATACACACACATACACACATCCACACACACATACACACACATACACACAAACACACACATACACACACAAACACACACATACATCCACACACACACATACACATACACACACAAACACACACATACATCCACACACACATCCAGAATAAAATGTTTTGTTATCAGATTAAAAAAAAAATGTTTCTAATAGTTTCTTCTGTTAAACCTATATATATATATATATATATATATATATATATCGCTAGCACGAGTTACTGCTGTACGCCATACTTCATCACAATCTACCAATCACTCTATCTATATACCTAGTATTACTGCTGTAGGCCATACTTCATCACAATCTACCAATCACTCTATCTATATACATAGTATTACTGCTGTACGCCATACTTCATCACAATCTACCAATCACTCTATCTATATACATAGTATTTAAACAGGAAGAATGGTGGTCTTTTTATTGTATTAGTTTTGTTTAAAGACTAGACTTTTCCTTTAAGTCCAATACGTGTATGTATTATCATGCTTTCACTCTGAATATTTTTTATCACAATGTTCGCATAAGTTTATTTATTTATCTTATGTGTTTGTTTATTGTCTGCCTACAGGGATGGAGAGATATCATCAATAGAGGGGGGGAAATAAAAACATTTCAAGAGACAAAGACGACAACCTTATGTAAGTTATTTTTATCTATCTCAGTAGACAACAGAAAACAATCGCTGCAATCTTCCATTTTTTTTCCACCTTAAAGAAAAATGAGGGGGGGGGGGGGTGGGAATGCAACGAAATAAAAGAGGAAAACGTTCAAACCTGTAAGTTTATATTGGTGTATAATATTTACAGATGTGCTGAGTCGGACGAAAATATTTCAAAGTAAAATACTGTGCAGAAAAGGGGTTAAAAGAATAATATGCCATTATTAGACAAAGTGCACTGATTATAGCTTGTTAGACGTAGTGCACTGATTATATAGATTCAGACTTCCGCAAAACATAACGGCTGTACACTATTCACAAACTGTGTGTAGATTTACAGATACAACAAGCCAGCTAATAATGCACAAAAAAAAGACCTTTAATTTGAGCAAAGTTACAGCGTTTTTTGGCCTATTTCGTAGGTTTTCTACACTTTCTTTTCTTTTTAGAAGAAATACATTGTCGAAAACTATCCAAATGGAGAATAGTTTGCTGTAGTAATATGAAACTTTGCACACAATTAACTCATTAATTTTCTGTCTTTCTGCATTGCAGTTTTTCTTTACCTCAAATAAGTTATACCTTATAATGTGCAACGAAATGACCAATTTCTTTCTTTTTTATTACAGTGCAGCCAAGTGTCTTACACAAATTAAAAAAAAAATTCTATAAAAATTTTCTGAATTGACCTAGATCGACTGTATACATAAATATGTAGGCCACCGTTTTTTTTTACAAATGACCCCGCATGATAACATCGACTTCAATGGCCGGGCATATCCTTCTAGTTTTGTTTCATTAATCTAAAGGCATCTTTGATCTAAAAACTGTAAAAAAGGTTCAAGATTTTTAAGATTTATTGATTTACATTTTGTGTGTGTATGGGTTTGTATAATTTTATGGTTTAATTAAATTTTGAAAAGAAGAAGAAATGGCCAAAAATAATTTTTAAAAGGTATTTAAACACTGAAATAAAAAAAAAAGTTAAACAAACAATATAAATCAGTTCATTCAAAATATGAATGCGTAAATTATGTAAATTAAAAGGTTACAGTATGAGCAACAGACTTTATTGTGGCCCATTTACAAAACCCTGTTCTTGATAAATGTGTAGGTCATTCGGCCTGTTCACACCCTGAGATTAAGCATATGGAAAAAAAAAACCATTGTGGAGAAAAGCATTTTTTCCCCTTCACTTCACAAGCTCAGGGTTTGGTTAACGTAACACCTTAACACGCCCCTCCCCACTGTACACCACAACAATTGCTTAGAGTGCCAGACAATATTACCAATACTTTGTTCCAGAACCTTAGAGTGCCAGACAATATTACCAATACTTTGTTCCAGAACCTGTTCACCATCATCATGGTATTATTTCATCTCGTCAATTGGCTTAGTTTCATCCGAAGACTGAAAAGAGCGGCAGACATTTATAACATTGCAACAAATTAGTGCGCACCGTACATTGTTTACTTCGCGTTTTTGTTCTTCTTCTTTTTGTTTCTTCTAATGTTTACGTAGGTAGAAGAGATTAGCTTCAAGACCATTACTTTTCTACCCCTCCCACCCTCAGGACTCAACTATTCCCGTTTTTTCTCATCCATCATGTTGCAGTAACAGAGGAACAAATTAAAGTTGTGATTTTGAAATCGGATTTTTTTTTCAATCTCACCAATATAACTGTCAGACTACTCAACATGCATTCAAGTTTTGATTTTATTTAAATTATAAAGTCGATGTACTGTATTTTATATTATGCAATTCTTTTAAGAAACAAATGTATTTCTTCTCAGTATGACTGTAATATTTGAGTTTTGCACATGTGAATGACGTTTTGTTGATGTTTGGATGAGTACAGTTTGGTTGTTTCACGTGAATTACTGGATGAGTACAGTTTGGTTGTTTCACGTGAATTACTGGATGAGTACAGTTTGGTTGTTTCACGTGAATTACTTGACAATCACAACGTAGGTCTAAATAATATTGTTTACCTTTTAAACAATATCATAGTTTTTAACAAGAAATCTTATGGATGCATTCTAAACAGTTTTTTTTTTCTTTTTATCCTGGTAGTTTTAAGATTCTTTGAATAAAAAATAAAGTTTCTATAACCTCGTCATTGCAGTAACAGAGGAACAAATTAAAGTTGTGATTTTGAAATCGGATTTTTTTTTCAATCTCACCAATATAACTGTCAGACTACTCAACATGCATTCAAGTTTTGATTTTATTTAAATTATAAAGTCGATGTACTGTATTTTATATTATGCAATTCTTTTAAGAAACAAATGTATTTCTTCTCAGTATGACTGTAATATTTGAGTTTTGCACATGTGAATGACGTTTTGTTGATGTTTGGATGAGTACAGTTTGGTTGTTTCACGTGAATTACTGGATGAGTACAGTTTGGTTGTTTCACGTGAATTACTGGATGAGTACAGTTTGGTTGTTTCACGTGAATTACTTGACAATCACAACGTAGGTCTAAATAATATTGTTTACCTTTTAAACAATATCATAGTTTTTAACAAGAAATCTTATGGATGCATTCTAAACAGTTTTTTTTTCTTTTTATCCTGGTAGTTTTAAGATTCTTTGAATAAAAAATAAAGTTTCTATAACCTCGTCATATGAAGGGATTGTGTGGCTAGCACAACGCCCAGCCGCCTTTACTGAAATCAGGTACCCGTTTAAAGCTGGATGGACTTTGAAACAATTTTCACCTGGAAAAATTCCCATGGTCCTCACCGAGGATCGAAGGACTAGCAGGTCGTCAGTCGAGTATCTACTAGTGTTGTTTTCGTCGACGAAAACTAAAACTAAAACCTAAGTTAACGAAAATGTTGACTTTTCGTCAACGAGAACTAACACTAAAACTAAAATTAGAAGCAAGACTAAAACTAGACGAAAACTAAAATTATTACAGAAAAAACGAAATAAAAACTGAAACTAAAATACAGTGTTGCTTTCGTTCACGAAAACTAAAACTAAAACCTTCGTTAACGAAAATGTTGACTTTTCGTCAACGAGAACTAACACTAAAACTAAAATTAGAAGCAAGACTAAAACTAGACGAAAACTAAAATTATTACAGAAAAAACGAAATAAAAACTGAAACTAAAATATGACCTGGGACTAAAACAACACTAGTATCTACACTACTCGACCATCCGTCCCACAAGATAAGATTATTTGAATAGTTGAGGTAAAATATATTAATTACGGCGTCATAATAATACATTATTACCGGTAACGGTCCGAGGATCAAATGTTACTGGGCCGCCAAAGAAATATTCCATTACTTCCCTATTTTTATTTATTTCCTTCGTGATTATTGTAAATCAAAACAATCGAAAATATAAGTAATCAACGCCCCCTCCTCCCCCTCTCTCAGCGGGCCGCGGTGAAATTATGAAACGTTGATAGGTATGCGGGACCACTGAGTTAGATGGTATGATATTAACGTATACAACAATGTGTTAGATGGTATGATATTAACGTATACAACAATGTGTTAGAGAGTATGAAGATGGTATGATATTAACGTATACAACAATGTGTTAGATGGTATGATAATAACGTATACAACAATGTGTTAGAGAGTATGAAGATGGTATGATATTAACGTATACAACAATGTGTTAGATGGTATGATATTAACGTATACAACAATGTGTTAGATGGTATGATATTAACGTATACAACAATGTGTTAGAGAGTATGAAGATGGTATGATATTAACGTATACAACAATGTGTTAGAGAGTATGAAGATGGTATGATATTAACGTATACAACAATGTGTTAGAGAGTATGAAGATGGTATGATATTAACGTATACAACAATGTGTTAGAGAGTATGAAGTAAGTTTACGCAATGTCTGTGTGTTTTGCAATGAATGGTTTAAGTGCTCACATAAGTAGACTATACCTGATGAAGACACAGGAACGGCCGGTGTTATACCTGCACGAGAGGGTGGGGCGGGGAGGGTGGAGCAGGAGGGAGAGTAGTAAGAGGCGTGAAAGGAAAGACGAAAGGTAAAGGGTCAAGCCAGGTAAATTGACCAGTAAACACGGGCCAAGTCTAATATTAAACACAGGGAAGATCATTCAGCGTCGGCTTGTTTATTCTGTGGGGGCTCGGGGGTCCGCGCAGGGACCGTACACGGTTTGTACAGTAATCAGCTCAAGCCCTTGAGGAGTGAGGCTATCGTTTGTTCGTTACTCGTTGTGTTTGCTTGTTTGTTTGTCGTTATGAATACGTCTCTTTCTTCTCTCTTTTCTATCATCTTGTTGTTTACATTAAGTGGTTACTTCGGCGTCAGCAGTTTTTTCCCCCCAGCATTTCCTCCACTTTAGTCTCAGAGGCGAAGAGAGTCGAATAAAGTCGTACACAGAACATCTCCAGTGTAATACTCAGTGCATCTCTAATGTAATACTCAGTACATCTCCATTGTTATATTCAGTACATCTCCGGTGTAGTACACAGCACAACTCAAGTGTAATACTCAGTACATCTCTAATGTAGTACTCAGTGCATTTCCATCGTCGTATACAGCCATACACAGAACATCTCCAGTGTCATAGCTAAAATCTATAAGTTACTTCAATGAACCACCTTTAAAATTGATAATTAAAATAAAACTTTATTTAAGAACACTTTTTTCCATCTTTCCTCATTCTCAGAATTATTACATTGCAATAAATTCAAATATACTTTGTACTTTTATATAATAAAGATGCTGAATGGTTTAGAAGTATTGATATGTTACTTCAGTAGCACCCCCACACCCCCCCCCCAATGACCAAAACTATTCTAGTACTTACAATATACGATCAAAACAAACGTGAAGTCTTACAGTTTGTCATTAGATTAGTATTCTGTGGTCTACACATTTATTGTACGGATGTTAACAATGTATTATGAACTATTTTTTTTCTCTTCCGGGAACTCGGTTTTTTTCTTGTGCGCTCTCGGATAAGAGCTAAAAGTTTGTTAGTTCTCTCGTCTCGGAGAAATCTTGAGCTAAACAAAGTCATGGAAACGCCCATCTGGTGAATAAAACATCTATGGAAATGTCTTCCCAGTCTAGTGCGCTGCTTTGTTTGTTTTTGTTTTAAATTGGATCAGAAATTATGACAAGAACTGAACAGTATCTAGAGACTTGTGTGTATGACAGGGTTGGTGAAACTACGACCCACGGGCCATTTCAGTGCCGCCATTTCATTTCAGCCTGCTACCCATTTGCTCTTGCTCTAACCCTACCATCAAATTCAAGTACCCAAAGTGGCCCGCTAATTTAAAAGTTTGCCTCCCCCCCCCTCCCTGATATCTACTTCCACCCTGTTCCACATCGGTCTATGACATTTGATTAACACAGGGTAAGAGTTGGGTTGTGGCATTCCAGAAATTAATTGAAACTTTTTATTAATCAAATTTAATTGTTTCTGCTTGAAACTTTTTATTAATCAAATGTAATTGTTTCTGCTTGTTTAAACAACTATTTTATTATATAATTCGACAGTTACCTGAAATGTTCAGTTTCAGTTTCTATGTAAGAACGATCTTCGAATTCAGTGTAGAAATTTTAATCTAAAAGGACAACATGTTTAGTTGAATACATCTTCCTGATATATAGTCATAGTACAATAAATAAAGAATATGTCATAATTCAAGTCAGTATCTATAAAGGAAAACTAAAATATTTCCTTCACATTAATTCAAGTCACGTAGTATAAGTCCTTTTGTTGTGTGTTCGTGGACCCAATGCTCAAATGCCTGGACTGGGAGGTGAGGAAAGCGGCATAATTGTGGCAGGTCGTGAGACACACAATGGATCCCTCACTGACCGCTGGACCGCCACATTGCCATTGTCGCTTTGTTCAAAACTTGACATTTGAATCTGTTGAAAACGGAACATTTTTTTTTTATTATTATTGGTGGGCGCTGCCCCGTCATATGATTGACAGGGTACAGGAATGGCGGACCAAGTTCTTGTATTCGTGCATGCTAGTGTCGGTGTTAACCACTGGTTCTACAGGGAGACATAGAGTATAACCATTGATATCAGGCTGTAAATGTTAGATTGGACTTGTGAACGTTATTAACATTTCTGAAAAATGCAGGTACAATCTTTTGTTTACCTGACATGTGACACTTGATAAATAATTAATTTTTCATCAATGTTTCAGGTATTGATATGTCCTGTAAGCACGCTTTATTTCTTATATTATAAATATTTATTCTTTTATTTACCTCTCACGTTTTGCTTCTTCCATGTACCAACAAAACTCGAAATCTCATACAATATTTTTTTTATCTTTTTTATTTCATTTGTGTTGAATGCAGTCTGAGAACAGTCATTACTAGTAACTAAAATTGTTGTAACTAACATTGTTGTAACTAAAATTGTTGTAACTAACATTGTTGTAACTAACATTGTTGTAACTAAAATTGTTGTAACTAACATTGTTGTAACTAACACTGTTGTAACTAACATTGTTGTAACTAACATTGTTGTAACTAACATTGTTGTAACTAACACTGTTGTAACTAACATTGTTGTAACTAACATTGTTGTAACTAACATTGTTGTAACTAACACTGTTGTAACTAACATTGTTGTAACTAACATTGTTGTAACTAACACTGTTGTAACTAACACTGTTGTAACTAACATTGTTGTAACTAACATTGTTGTAACTAACACTGTTGTAACTAACATTGTTGTAACTAACATTGTTGTAACTAACACTGTTGTAACTAACATTGTTGTAACTAACATTGTTGTAACTAACACTGTTGTAACTAACATTGTTGTAACTAACACTGTTGTAACTAACATTGTTGTAACTAACACTGTTGTAACTAACACTGTTGTAACTAACACTGTTGTAACTAACACTGTTGTAACTAACACTGTTGTAACTAACACTGTTGTAACTAACACTGTTGTAACTAACATTGTTGTAACTAACACTGTTGTAACTAACATTGTTGTAACTAACATTGTTGTAACTAACATTGTTGTAACTAACACTGTTGTAACTAACATTGTTGTAACTAACATTGTTGTAACTAACACTGTTGTAACTAACATTGTTGTAACTAACATTGTTGTAACTAACATTGTTGTAACTAACACTGTTGTAACTAACATTGTTGTAACTAACATTGTTGTAACTAACACTGTTGTAACTAACACTGTTGTAACTAACATTGTTGTAACTAACACTGTTGTAACTAACATTGTTGTAACTAACACTGTTGTAACTAACATTGTTGTAACTAACACTGTTGTAACTAACATTGTTGTAACTAACACTGTTGTAACTAACACTGTTGTAACTAACACTGTTGTAACTAACACTGTTGTAACTAACACTGTTGTAACTAACACTGTTGTAACTAACACTGTTGTAACTAACACTGTTGTAACTAACACTTGTTGTAACTAACACTGTTGTAACTAACATTGTTGTAACTAACACTGTTGTAACTAACATTGTTGTAACTAACACTGTTGTAACTAACATTGTTGTAACTAACACTGTTGTAACTAACATTGTTGTAATAACATTGTTGTAACTAACACTGTTAACAACTAACACTATTTGTAAGCTAACATTGTTGTAACTAACATTGTTGTAACTAACACTGTTGTAACTAAACATTGTTGTAACTAACATTGTTGTAACTAACTGTTGTAACTAACATTGTTGTAACTAACACTGTTGTAACTAACACTGTTGTAACTAACATTGTTGTAACTAACATTGTTGTAACTAACATTGTTGTAACTAACACTGTTGTAACTAACATTGTTGTAACTAACATATTGTAATAACACTGTTGTAACTAACATTGTTGTAACTAACAACTGCTGTTGTAACTAACACTGTTGTAACTAACATTGTTGTAACTAACACTGTTGTAACTAACATTGTTGTAACACTGTTGTGTTTAACATAAAACTGTTGTAACTAACAAACATTGTTGTAACTAACATTGTTGTAACTAACATTGTTGTACTAACACTGTTGTAACTAACACTGTTGTAACTAACATTGTTGTAACTAACATTGTTGTAACTAACATTGTTGTAACTAATGCTGTTGTAACTAACATTGTTGTAACTAACATTGTTGTAACTAACACTGTTGTAACTAACACTGTTGTAACTAACATTGTTGTAACTAACATTGTTGTAACTAACACTGTTGTAACTAACATTGTTGTAACTAACATTGTTGTAACTTAACATTGTTGTAATTAACATTGTTGTAACTAACATTGTTGTAACTAACACTGTTGTAACTAACATTGTTGTAACTAACATTGTTGTAACTAACATTGTTTTAACTTTAACACTGTTGTAACTAACATTGTTGTAACTAACACTGTTGTAACTAACACTGTTGTAACTAACATTGTTGTAACTAACACTGTTGTAACTAACACTGTTGTAACTAACACTGTTGTAACTAACATTGTTGTAACTAACACTGTTGTAACTAACATTGTTGTAACTAACACTGTTGCAACTAACATTGTTGTAACTAAAGCTGTTGTAACTAACTAACATTGTTGTCATCTTTAACGATTGTTGTAACTAACATTGTTGCTAACTCAAAACTATTTGGGGGGTCTTAAAAAATAAGATCGTGCGGGGCTACTATAATATTTCATTTCGATGTCATGTCTTTGTATCACTGGAGAGATCGTCATGTCTTTGTATCACTGGAGAGATGTCATGTCTTTGTATCAGCTGGAGAGATGTCATGTCATTGTATCACCGGAGAGATGGCATGTCTTTGTATCACCTGAGAGATGTCATGTCTTTGTATCACCGGAGAGATGGCATGTCTTTGTCTCCGGAGGGATGTCATGCCTTTGTATCTCCGGAGAGATGTGATACTTTGTATCACCGGAGAGATGTCATATCTTTCATATCACTGGAGAGATATCATGTCTCTTGTATCACCTGAGAGATGTCATGTCTTTGTATCTCCGGAGAGATGTCATGTCTTCGTATCACCGGAGAGATCTACCATGTCTTCGTATCTCCGGAGAGATGCCTTGTCTTTATATCATTCGAGAATATCTGTGTCTTTGCATCATCTTAGATATGTCATGTCTTTTGTATCTCCGGAGAGATGTCATGTCTTTGTATCACCGGAGAGATGTCATGTCTTTGTATCACCGGAGAGATGTCATGTCTTTGTATCACCGGAGAGATGTCATGTCTTTGTATCACCAGAGAGATGTTATCTCTGGAATAATATATTCTGGTCAGCACTGCCCTGCCCTAAGTACAGTAAGCCTCACAGTGTCTGCAGGGTGAAACTTTAGCTAGAAACTCACCCCCCCCAATCATCTAAGGGAGGGACAGTACTCTATGTTCTCGTCTCCTGGGACTCTACAGAATATTTCTGGCCTCGAGTGCCTATGATGGAGCTAGGTAAAGGATATAGTCCGTATCGCATTACCTTATGAGTGTGGGGGGTAGGGGGAGGTGAGCCTAGAGAGAATGTTGTAAGAGACGCATTTCCTCAATCCTGCTCAATATTAGACCTCGTTAGTTATTGTAATCATGTCAATCATCGATACAAAGTGAGAAGTGCCAGACATCGTTCTTGATTTTTGTTTGTAAGTGATTTACGTATGAACTCTTTCTGAAAATAAATAAATAAGCCAAACAACAAACAAGCATAAAAGCATTGAAAAAGTCTGTTCTTCATTGGCTGGAGTGGTAGCTGGTAGCTGGTTTAACTACCAGGTCAATACTCTGATAAAGGTAAAAGTCATGGAGATTGGGGGGCAGAGAAAATATGAAATAAATAAAATGAGGATAAGAGAGAGAGAGAGAGAGTGTGAGAGAGAGAGAGAGAGAGAGGGAGAGAGAGAGAGAGAGTAGTAAACATTAAGGCGAAAAAAATAAAAGAAACAGTCCAAGAGATAAATAGAAAGAAAGAGAGAAAATAAAGTAAAAATAATAATAATAATAATAATAAAACTCTTCCATCTGTAATGTCGGCTGATCCTCATCGTTGTACAGATATTGCCAGATTTTTCGCTATAGTTTACTTCCTTCATATCCTGTATCTCAGACCCCATCCGCCTCACGGACCTTTTTTTTTTGTTCATTTCACACGCAGACAAAAAACGTTCAATTTAATTAAAATAAGATGAATGGGTTAATGAAAAGGGAAACAATATCATCAGCACATGTTTACGTTACCATGGATACAATTTGCCGGGCAACAGTTTTCCCAATAAAGTCACAATTTTCTTCTTGTTACTTTGTTAGTTTCATTCTTTTTGATCGGGGCAGGTCGACCAGGTCTGGACATAGATGACCCAGTCAAAAAAACTACACTAACGTTTTGAAAGGAATATTGTTCATCATGTTTATACCTAGAGAATAGCGTGAGAGGACTTATTGGATCTGGGCTACTCGTGGTCGCAACTGCTAATTTCTCAGGAGCGTCCAATTAAAAGGCATTCTCACACAGACCCCCCAGCTGCATACATGCGAGGGCGCACACACACACACATAGAATTATTTACTTCACAAATGGAAGGTGGAACAAAAAAAAAAACCCACAAAGATTCCCCACTCTTTGGAGGTGGTGAGAAGGAACTCATTATTTTGTATCCGACTCTGATAAAACGATTCTATTGAGGAAATATTATTCTTACTGAGCTAAGTATATGTTTGATCAAAGGACAGTCACTGTTAGGTAGTTATAATAGTTAATACGAACAATTCGTTCCATAGGTGGTTCTTTTTTTTTTTACTAATTGTGATGTCCAGCCACTGTACTGCCTGTACCACCAGCCACTGTACTGCATGTACCACCAGTGAATGAATGTGTCCTATATGAATTCCCCCCCCCCCACTCTCCAATGTTCTTTCACCCACAAACAGCACCCTCTTGAAGTGCCGCCCACTCATTCACCAGTTCCCCCCCTCCCGCAGAGTCGGCCCTGCGGGACTTACTACGACTGTCAGCCCGGGGCTGAGGTTATTGTGGCTGGTGAGGGGGGGGAGGGAGCATTGTTCACATCCGACTGTTTAATTTTATTATGACAGCTCTTCTGAGGGTGAATGGGGGGGGGGAGACTTCGGCGTTTTGGGATGGGGGGGGGGGGAGATATCAGCTTCGCGAAAGAAAACTAAAATGAATGCAGCAAACGGCGAGGCGAGAGGGAGAGAGAAGAGGGTTGGGGGAGGGAGGAATTATTAGATTTCGTCTAAGTGAGAAGAAGGAAGGGATAGCGACTGCAAGAAAGACAAACGAAGGGATAGAACTCACGAGGTGAGTCATCATCTTGACCGTGGGCTACCAGCACTTGGTTGGAGTTGTCTGTGGCTTGGTGGAGCGGATTCAATACTTGACTGGAGATGTTTTTACTCGGATACAGCTGAGAGGGAGGGGGGATATTGTCACACCTGATTGATTGGTTGATTTGACTCGATCAGGTTTGTGCTGAGATTACTCTACCAGCGGTATCTACACAAGATATATTGTGTGAACCATAGTTTTGATAAAGTGGTGAGTGTGTAAATAATATATTAAGTACTCAATAGCTGGTTATCATTGTTGTTTTTTTTTAAATATTAACGTGATTGTGTGGTACTTGAAAACTACTAGTTGATTTTTAACACAGTAATGTAAACATTCTGTTCATTTAATCTAAAAGAAATAAATACCGTATAAAACTTAAACGAAAATTCTTACCACTGAACCTTATAAGAAGTCGTTTTTCTTCAAAGAAAATATATTCCATTGATTCCGTTATTCCATTGATTCCATTATTCCATTCGTTCCATTGATTCCATTGATTCCATTATTCAATTGATTCCATATGGATTCCACTATTCCATTGATTCCACTATTCCATTGATTCCATTATTCCGTCAATTCCATTATTCGTTGATTCCATTATTCCATTGATTCCATTATTTACTGATTCCATTATTCCATTGATTCCATTATTCCGTCGATTCCATTATTCGTTGATTCCATTTTTCCATAAATTGATGAGGGCCCAAGATTCTTCGTTTTGTTTTTCACTTATATGCTGACAGACAGACAGACAGACTAGTACACATAAAGACAGAAAATAAAAGAAACAGAATCCGTCCATGAGATAAACACATCAAAATAGAAACAATACTGTGCTGTGAATCAAATGTGTGTTTCATTGCAGTTGTAAATGTACTCAAATATAAAATTAGATATCTGTAACTTGTAATTCGTGTTTTATCATACATTAGTTGTTTTTTTTAAATGTTCAATTTTTTTATTGTGATAATAATGTGTTAATGTTTGGTTCACGCATGGCAAATGTGTGTGAGAGACAGCGTGTAGGGTTACTAAAAATAGATGTCGGTTATGCGCCACTCTAATGCGCTTTCAAATCCCGGACAAGCCATTGGTTTTGTGCGATACTAATGATGCTGTGTTCAATCAATATTGTTTGGTACAAATGATGCAGCATAAAATAATCAGGTATATTACATGGTACGATTTCTAAACAAGAATATGATTATTACGATTACATTTTTATTTTTTCATGACCAGTGTTACATTTTTAAATATAATTTTAGAGTGAAGTTTTATGTAACCTCTAAAACCGATGGCATAGCAAGCTAACTCGTGCCACTGGGGCACAATACCTTTTTAGCAACCCCCCTTTCGAAAACCATATAATATTATGTGTAAAATTTACCATTTGGCGACCCTTCGTGAGTAGCATCCCCACCCTTTACTATGCCACTGTCTGAAACATCTTTTTCCTTAAAACTCTCTTACAACCCAATTTGTATCAATTAATGAATAAATCAATTCAATATCTCTGTTAGGTTTAATTTCACGCCAGTCTTTTAAAAATGGATTCAACGATAATTGATCGGGGACGGTTTTCTTTGTTATTCAAATGTATTCTCCAAATCTCCAGTAATGCACTCCATTCATTGATGGAACATGTTAACAGTCTTTTATTGTCTGGCAACCAACTATTTACGGTCACAGTGGTTACCGCTGTTAAAAGGTGGCAGATTGTAACAAATAGGAATGAAATGTTTAACAGTTAAGATAGTATGGGTACAAGTTAATGAACGACATGTTTTTACGATGTGGCCATTTCACAAGTTGTTGTTGTTGTTGTTTAAGTACTAACCTACTTAGTTTCAGTACTAACCTACTTAGCTTCAGTACTAACCTACTTAGCTTCAGTATTAACCTACTTAGCTTCAGTACTAACCTACTTAGTTTCAGTACTAACCTACTTAGTTTCAGTACTAACCTACTTAGCTTCATTTCCACATTGATATAAATTAAAGAAATGTCTGATTGTCATACAAATTTAGAACATAAACGTATATATCTTGATGCTACAATATATAGTTACACTTCGAACAGTTTATCGCTCTCTGTGATCGATTAGTGGTTGGTAGTTGATATGATTTGTAAACGTAAGAGACTATGGGGCGTGTTGCCATACTGGCGGGAGTCCTCCCCCCTCCACCCACTAAATTAGGGCGGTGTTGATGTCGGGGACTGAAGTGTGGGGCCTGACCTATATAAATAGACATTAGAAGTGATTTGAAATGATAGTTTGATGTAATAACTCGGGGAAACTTAAATATGAGTTACACCACTGTGGTGTATATCAACATTATTTGACTAAAGTCTAGTTACACCGATGTGGTGTATATCAACATTATTTGACTAAAGTCTAGTTACACCGATGTGGTGTATATCAACCTTATTTGACTAAAGTCTAGTTACACCGATGTGGTGTATATCAATCAACATTATTTGACTAAAGTCTAGTTACACCGATGTGGTTTATATCAACATTACTTGACTAAAGTCTAGTTACATCGATGTGGTGTATATCAAAATTATTTGACTAAAGTCTAGTTACACCGATGTGGTGTATATCAATCAACATTATTTGACTAAAGTCTAGTTACACCGATGTGGTGTATATCAACATTATTTGACTCTAGTTACACGGTACACCGATGTGGTGTATATCAAAATTATTTGACTAAAGTCTAGTTACACCGATGTGGTGTATATCAACATTATTTGACTAAAGTCTAGTCACACCAATGTGGTGTATATCAACATTATTTGACAAAAGTCTAGTTACACCGATGTGGTGTATATCAACATTATTTGACTAAAGTCTAGTTACACCGATGTGGTGTATATCAATCAACATTATTTGACTAAAGTCTAGTTACACCGATGTGGTGTATATCAACCTTATTTGACTAAAGTCTAGTCCCACCGATGTGGTGTATATCAACATTATTTGACTAAAGTCTAGTCACACCGATGTGGTGTATATCAATCAACATTATTTGACTAAAGTCTAGTTACACCGGTGTGGTGTATATCAACATTATTTGACTAAAGTCTAGTTACACCGATGTGGTGTATATCAACATTATTTGACTAAAGTCTAGTTACACCGATGTGGTGTATATCAATCAACATTATTTGACTAAAGTCTAGTTACACCGGTGTGGTGTATATCAACATTATTTGACTAAAGTCTAGTTACACCGATGTGGTGTATATCAATCAACATTATTTGACTAAAGTCTAGTTACACCGGTGTGGTGTATATCAACATTATTTGACTAAAGTCTAGTTACACCGATGTGGTGTATATCAACCTTATTTGACTAAAGTCTAGTTACACCGATGTGGTGTATATCAATCAACATTATTTGACTAAAGTCTAGTTACACCGATGTGGTTTATATCAACATTACTTGACTAAAGCCTAGTTACATCGATGTGGTGTATATCAAAATTATTTGACTAAAGTCTAGTCCCACCGATGTGGTGTATATCAACATTATTTGACTAAAGTCTAGTTACACCGATGTGGTGTATATCAACATTATTTGACTAAAGTCTAGTTACACCGATGTGGTGTATATCAACATTATTTGACTAAAGTCTAGTTACACCGATGTGGTGTATATCAACATTATTTGACTAAAGTCTAGTTACACGGTACACAGATGTGGTGTATATCAAAATTATTTGACTAAAGTCTAGTTACACCGATGTGGTGTATATCAACATTATTTGACTAAAGTCTAGTCACACCAATGTGGTGTATATCAACATTATTTGACAAAAGTCTAGTTACACCGATGTGGTGTATATCAACATTATTTGACTAAAGTCTAGTTACACCGATGTGGTGTATATCAATCAACATTATTTGACTAAAGTCTAGTTACACCGATGTGGTGTATATCAACCTTATTTGACTAAAGTCTAGTCCCACCGATGTGGTGTATATCAACATTATTTGACTAAAGTCTAGTCACACCGATGTGGTGTATATCAATCAACATTATTTGACTAAAGTCTAGTTACACCGGTGTGGTGTATATCAACATTATTTGACTAAAGTCTAGTCACACCGATGTGGTGTATATCAACATTATTTTACTAAAGTCTAGTCACACCGATGTGGTGTATATCAACATTATTTGACTTAAAGTTTCAACGTGAAAAAAAAATGATGAGATACGAATTATTGATTAAATTCGACTCAACTGATCAAATTGACTTTCTGAATTCGTTGGACGAGAAAGCCTTTACCAGTGGCGGTGTTAGCGGTAGGCAATAATATGACAAGAGACCATTCGTCATAACGATGTTTTAAATGGACCTTTGTTTATAATGGAAATAGTCCACTATTACTATAAACCGTAGATAGATCCTTAACTCCTTGTACATGTGACCAGTACACCAGTGCTTCTCAAACTTTTTGAAGTCACGGCCCCCCTTAGAACGCCAATCAATATGTCGCGGCCCCCCAATTTTTTTTTGGTTTAGATTGCTTAAATTTATAATTTTAAACTTCTATATGCAAACTTTTACTAGTCAATACATGCTTTTTCTAATGTTAACAATGAAAGAGTGAAAGGATGCAGCATGTAAAATAAACTAGATTTTATTTTAAACATATATTAATACTATTTACATACAATACATTAGGTTAATTATATTTTATGTGTCACATTTTTCGAAATTCCACGGCCCCCTAGGGGGCCGCGGCCCACCACTTTGAGAAGCTCTGCTGTACACAACAGTCGAAAACAAAGCGAGTACATCAACTAAGTAGTATAGAATTAACCATGTTACTTTCTACACATAAATAAGTGTGCGAAGACATCCAATTCATTTTCGCACAGTTTTTTTTTTTATTTTTTTTTTTCTTTAACGCCGCCATTGCCAGCATGGTAGGGTGTAGTGTGCCTACCACACCAACATTGTTGGCGGCGCTGATGCACGTCTGCCATGCCTACAGAGCGGCGGGGTGAGTGTGCCCGCTATCATCTGCAGGGATGGCAGAAAGATGGGTTTTAATCCCTGCCCAAACCGGCCAGACCAGCAGGGTGTGTGTACTGCCGGTCGGCCAGAATGGCAAGGAAAGGGGTTTTTTCCTGCCACTCGGACAGAGGGGAGGGTGTTGTGTGCCTGTACCCTCAGCCGGAAATGGCAAGCTGCGCAGGTGTGCCTGAGTGGGACGGAGTGGAAGGGTGTTATGTGCCGACCACATCCGTCACCACCACCAGCTGTGAATACTGCTGTCTCGGATAGTCCTCATTGACCACAGTACCACCACCCTCGCAAGTAATGGTTTTTTTCCCTGACTAGAGAACCCCTATGATCCATCCCCCGTGGATCATGGTATGTCTCAGACCAGGAGGGAGAGATCACAAAATATCCGAAATGTTCTGTGATACTCTCCGAAACAAATTATTTTTCGCACAGTACTGCATTGCACAACACGTGATAAATACTCATATCATAAATAATGCCAATATTAGAGTGAGTTTGGTGTAATACTTATGGTTCCCATCCCGTGAATAATCCTTTTTTTTTAAATATAGTTAGATGCTCATACCACTAACTCTTACAATAACTAAGTTCATTCTGTTAACTAAAAAAAAAATCTATGATGCACCAACGTAAGGGTTAGAATACTTCAAAGTAGAAATAGTTTCCTCACTTCTGTTACATAATTGCATTAGTTATGTAACTATTGTGGGTCGTACTGAATAAGTGTAACGTGAACATTTTATATAACATTTATTTGAAGGATTTACTTATTTATGTTAATTGTGTACATTTCCTTCAGTCAACAGCTTACTCTGAAGAAATCGATCTTATAATGACTAGTAAGGTTCAAACTCTATCTTAGACAGTGTAACTTTATAATTAGACAAGTTTTGCAGTGTAAAAATAGACAAACCTTTTAGCCACGGGTGAACTTTTGGTGTAGTTTACATATGTAGAAAGTAGCCGAATTAGCTTCTTACAGACGACTTAGTTTCTGCTGTCTGTTTACCCCCTTAATTACATTGTGGTAAGGAATGGATTTTCCCGCTGGTATAGAAATTGAATTACCTGGGTTCAGTGTAAATTGACAAGGGCATACAATCAGAATGCACAGAGATAGCTGATTGGATAATAACGGTTTTGATAATAACGGTATTGATATTAACCGTATTGATATTAACGGTATTAAATTTGCTGTTAAGAAAGAACACAATTATTTAGCGTAAAATACATAGTTCAATTAAGCTCATGTAAGAATGAGACGCAAGTTTTTGATCTCACGTGACACACGTGTACAATACCCCGTCAATATAAGGGTCTACTTGAACTAATGAAACACCATGGTGATATTATGGTTTACCACCCCAGACGAAACTTGCGTGACTGGGGTTTAAACCCTTCACTTGCACATAGCTGCATGGGCTGATACCTTCGCACCACCCTCAGATTTCCTTTGATGTGTAGGCTATGTGTTGGCGTCTATAAATGTGGTCCATGTAACTAATGAACAGACGTAAATCACATTATAATCCGAATGAATAAAAAAAAAAACTTAAACAAATCGGAATTGGTATAAACATTCGAAAAAAAGTTACTTAGAAATGCGATTTGACTTTGAAAGTTGATATTTTGGATGTTTTTTTTTATCGCACTGGCTCCACGACCGTCAAATGACGGACGATGTATTTTTTTTTTACCGCTTCCGTCAACAATTGCATAGCCGAGCAATTATATATTAAAATGAGTAGTTAGTTTGTGTGGCGCGCTAGTGATGTAGGTTGTACGCTTGGCTGAGACCCAGTTTGGCTAGCTATGTGCGGGTTCGATTCCTGATAGAGACATACATTTTTTTGTTCAGATTTTATTTTTCAGGATCAGGGTTAGGGATAGGGGGTTAGGGATAGGGTTAGGGTGAGGAGCAATATCTATTGATGGTCATTTTTTAATAAATCATAAATTTTTTTTCCAGATTTTTTTTTAGGATTAGGGTTAGGGATAGGGTTAGGGATAGGGATAGGATTAGGGATAGGGTTAGGGTTAGGGTTAGGGTTAGGGATAGGATTAGGGTTAGGGATAGGGTTAGGGTGTGCAGCAATATCTATTTATGGTCCCCGAAAAAAAAAATATCTCCGATTTTTAACAGTAAATGACGTCATCAACGTCTGCAGTAAATAAGAGTTCTCATTCATTCTGTTTACTCTTTAATTGTGTTAAAACGATCGCCGATTTTGAGCACCATCATTGTGTAAGTAATAATATCATGATATAAACTGCATTTATAACTTTACATCATAAGAGTTCATTCTGTTGACGGAAGCGGTAAAAAAAAAATACATCGTCCGTCATATGACGGTCGAGGAGCCAGTGCCTTTTTTTTATTTGTATTTTTTCACGGTGAGAAGTCAATCCGGCGTAGCCAAGCGTTCTACACGCTGAAAACTGAAAAGTCAATGAATATATCGCTCGAGGTAAGGACTTTTTTTTAATGCTATTGTTGATCTTTTCTAAACATAATGTATGCAATATGTATTCACAATATTCAACTATTTTACATTTAACCTTTTAAAATCGAGTGTTATAACCGTGGTAATCAATTTAAAAAAAGAGTTTTATGGGTTCCAGGATGAAATGAATACATTCTATGTGATAAATACTGTGGAAAAAAAAACTGACTTGGAACTCGAGCGACTTCTAGAAATGGGTTTAGTTTACAATTGTATTAAATATCTCCACCACCCCCCACTGCCCCACCCCCACTGCCCCACCCCCACTGCCCCACCCCCACTGCCCCACCCCCCCACTCCTCCACCAGTTTGTATTAACACCACGTGATTAATGGTGCTGCCCTAGACGACAAAACATGTTTGTTCCAACCTTGACATTTTATCTTCCTGATTAAAATAGACCAGGTCTACATTTGTATCCCTGGTGCCGCCTAAGGATTCAATGTTGTTTTTTTCCCCCAAGATAATGAACACACTTTCTTTTAGTGCTGGCTTCATCAGGAACTGAACAAAATATTTGAGTAGTTGCTGGAATATTGAGTAGTTGCTGGAATATTGAGTAGTTGCTGGAATATTGAGTAGTTGCTGGAATATTTGAATAGTTGCTGGAATATTGAGTAGTTGCTGGAATATTTGAGTAGTTGCTGGAATATTGAGTAGTTGCTGGAATATTTGAGTAGTTGCTGGAATATTGAGTAGTTGCTGGAATATTGAGTAGTTGCTGGAATATTGAGTAGTTGCTGGAATTTTGAGTAGTTGCTGGAATTTTGAGTAGTTGCTGGAATATTTGTGGCTTTTGTGATCGAAGAGAAGAGTTGATGTAAGGCTGCTTGAATTATGGAGTCGGTGTAAAAACGTTAATTAAATGTTGAAACGAAACATAAAAACTAATTGACACCAGTTAATTTTTTAAATATTTTAACATGCTATTAATTAATGTAGAGGGAAAAGCCAAGTTTAAAATGTTCTATAAAATAGTGTGTATGATTATTATTTTTCAATTCCTGAATCCGTCCCTTGATAATCTGTACGACATCCATTTCTTTTTCCTCCATGTCTGGGTGGACAGATGGCCGAGTGGTGTAGAGCGCTTGACTGTCGACCTGAGAGTCTCGAGTTTGATTACCGATGAAATTCGGTGTCAAGTTCCATACGTCCACACAGCTTTAAATGGGTGCCTGGCATTAGTTGGGAAGGTAAAGGCGGCTGAGCGTTGTGCTAACCACACAATCCCTTCATATGCCGTGGTTACAGAAACAGATGAATTCTACACTTCATCTGCCCCTATGGCCCATAATTGCTAAGGGAACTTTACTGGTGAATAAATGCGCTTAATATAAATACACCTCGTGCAGGTGCCTAGGTTGTGATTGGTGGACTTATGGTTTTCTCTGCATCTGTTGAATGGTTCCATCGTCGCTTGCATCTGCGCTCATCAAAACATTCCCAGACAAATGACTTATAGCGGTAATCTATTGCAACCTATTGAAACCATTTTAAAAAAATACAATTTACTATTTGTTTAGTCTTGTACACATTCACTTTACTCACTGACTTCTTCCTTGACAACGTGCGTTGTTTATTTCATTATTTTTTTTTACTGCTAGAGTTTATGGGTGGGGGAGGGAGGGAGGGAGGAGGGTGAGTAGATATAAATAAAACTGTCGACGTATGGAAATCTACCTGGATATCGATTATTTCCCTAGTTATTGAAGTATTCCGCCAACTGGGAAATGTCGAGTCATACAAGATGTGTTTCTAAGGTTTCTTTTTACCGCCGCAAAAAAGAAAAATGTTTTATGGCGAAGGTAAGATTTTAGCTGAGTTATAGACGACTGAGTGTAAATCAGTTATGACATGCAACACTGTTATTTTGTAAAAGTACCGTCATTATAGGTATTCTGTTTACCTGATTGGATAATAGGCAATAAAGATAAATCAGCAGGTACGCAAAAAATAATTATAACTGTTAATTATAAATTCAACTAAGGTAGTGAGGCGGTATATGTATCTGGGGGTGGGAGGGTGCTGGGAGGCTAGATAGGCGAGGCACATGTATTTGAGGTTGCGACCTCGATAGATTTTCAAGAGGTAACAGAAACGAGAGATACGAGGCGTGAGGTAACAGAAACGAGAGATGCGAGGCGTGCGGTAACAGAAACGAGAGATACGAGGCGTGAGGTGACAGAAACGAGAGATACGAGGCGTGAGGTAACAGAAACGAGAGATACGAGGCGTGCGGTAACAGAAACGAGAGATACGAGGCATGAGGTAACAGAAACGAGAGATACGAGGCGTGAGATAACAGAAACGAGAAATACGAGGCGTGAGGTAACAGAAACGAGAGATACGAGGCGTGCGGTAACAGAAACGAGAGATACGAGGCGTGCGGTAACAGAAACGAGAGATACGAGGCGTGAGGTAACAGAAACAAGAGATACGAGGCGTGAGGTAACAGAAACGAGAGATACGAGGCATGAGGTAACAGAAACTGATAGACTGACATTTAAAACTGATAGACTGACATTTTTAATTGATAGACTGACATTTTTAATTGATAGACTGACATTTTTAATTGATAGACTGACATTTTTTTACGGATGTATTTTAATTTTAACGAGGCCAGATAGACTAAAGGCTGGATAATCGCGAGCTGAATAGGCGACATCCTACTACATCCAGTCTATTTACAGCAAGTTTTCATTTTAACAGATTCCTGTTATTTGTTTTCACTAACACACTAACACAGAATGGCAGAAACGGGATTAGAGTGGAGTTGGAAGAGAGAGAGAGGGAAAGTGAGAGAGAGGGGGAGGAGAGACAGAGAGAGAGGGAGAGAGAGGGGGGAGAGAAATGCTGTGTTGATATAAAAAAAAACCACCTCCCATCAGCAATATCAGTTTTCTCAAGACAAAAGTTGTTGATCAAGGTTTTCAGTTTGTCTGACCATCTGTTAATGATAGTATTACGTCTGTTTATGGAATCCAATAATTAGTCTATCTTATTCTTTTCAACAGTCTCTCACAAAAGAATCTCTACAATCATGTGTTACTGGTATTGGTCATTCCACACCGTATTCATTATTGGCTACGGTTATTTCACACTGTAATTGTTACTGGCAACGGTCATTTCACACTGTATTTGTTACTGGCAATGGCCACTTCACACTGTATTTGTTACTGGCAATGGTCATTTCACACTGTATTTGTTACTGGCAACGGTCATTTCACACTGTTTTTGTTACTGGCAATGGTCATTTCACACTATATTTGTTACTGGCAACGGTCATTTCACACTGTATTTGTTACTGGCAACGGTCATTTCACACTGTATTTGTTACTGGCAATGGCCACTTCACACTGTATTTGTTACTGGCAATGGTCATTTCACACCGTATTTGTTACTGGCAATGGTCATTTCACACTGTATTTGTTACTGGGTTGATTCAGACAGACCTATGACTTATAGAGCTGTGCCTCAGACTATGAGTTTCACATACAATGGGCTCTCATTGAAAAATTTCACTTTACTATATAAACGTAATTTCTGACTAATCGCTAAGTATCATTTATATAAAAGGACGATCACATAATTTATGGTATCTTTTCTACGTTATGGTAGGACGAGATAGGGCAAAAGTTATGTTTTATTTATTTGTTTCTGTACATCGTTCCGTGCTGTACTAGGCATCTGAAGTTCAGAACGAAGACTTTTAAGTCCATAGACTTGTGTTGTGGTAAGAAAAGAAAAAAACTCGTAAGTTGAAACGAAATGAATTTTTGCGGTCTGGATTGAGTTTCATTTAAAATAAATTAAAGGGGGAAAATTTAAATGTAAAAAGAGACGGCTAAGACGTAACCGCGGATGAATATTTGCAATGACAACTACAAGTTCCAAGGGAGACAACTACAATTTCCAAGGGAGAGACAACTACGAGTTCCAAGGGAAACAACTAAAAATTCGGAACATCTTATAGCCAAGGACAGTCTTGGTTTTCAAACACACAAAATACCGACACTGCAGGGTAATGCACTGACCACCTAGTGGACACTACGGACAGTCGGCAACATAACCCACATGCCCTGGTCTCAGGTCTTGTATGGTGAATACACAAATGGCGATACGGGGAGGGGGTGGGGGGTGGGGTAAGGAGGGGGTGAAGAAAGGTATTCGCACTGAAGACGAGCCGGAACAAACACATGAGCTGTCCGGTCAATGTGGTCAGTGTGGACTGTTGTTCCTACCCCCTGCTCCCTGCCCCCATCTCCACTGTATCTTACTGTAGAAAGTAAACTGTGCTGCACTCTGCAAGGTTTCGTTAAAAAATAAAATAATTTGATTTGACATTGTTTGAAGGTAGACGACAATCATGGGCGGAGACTGATTGCATTGTCAATATTTGTACCACAGAGAAGTTGATTAGGATTAGATGACAGTGTTACTTGATAGGACCAGACCAGGGCGAGAGTGAGATATGTCAAGTTATGCGTAGAACTGTTTTAAGGGTTAGGAAAATGAGGGTGCTTCATATCGGGACTCTTTTTATTTTTACCGGAAACTAATGTAACTGTTAATAGTTCTTGTCAGGAAGGTGGGGGGGGGGGGGCTCGGTTTTCATAGATTATTGTGGCCCCCATCTGAAAAGCGTCGGCATTAACACTGTGTTTTTTTCCTAGATCCCAAAATATGCCATTTCATTGTATAATTAATTTACCATTGCCTAAGGCTTCCAAATATACCTCTGCTTGGGGTGCCCTAATATACCTCTGCTTGGGGTCCCCTAATATACCTCTGCCTAGGACCCTCCAGTATACCTCTGCATAGGGCCCTCAAATATACCTCTGCTTGGGGTCCCCTAATATACTTCTGCTTGGGGTCCCGTAATATACCTCTGCTTGGTGTCCCTGTGCTTGGGGCCCCAAATATACCTATGCCTAGGACCCCCTCCCACACCCAAAAAAAAATTAGATCGGCTTTGGATATATGCCCAAGAACATATGTATTCATGTAGGAAGATTCGACATATGACGCCGTATGACACTATAATGACTGTATGTATCAGTCATAGTGTGTAAGTAAGTAATCAGAGATTTCGATGAGATCGATGCCACTGTAAAATAATACACATGTCATTGTATTGGCCCCACCTATGTAAAAGAAACATTTAAGAGACCCTTGACCAGGGCTGCACCATCTTTTCACTCCCTGACGACCGTACTGACCGCTCTGTTATAATTTTTGGCGGCTGTCAGTCAGCAATATTTTTCTTTTTTTGACCACCGCCCTTTACCTCTCCTGCAGGCTGGACAACACTGTCCCAGACAAAGGTACATCAGTGTACATGTGTGTGGGTGGGGGGGGGAGAGGAAGTCGGGGGGGGGGAGGGGGGAATCTCAATGTAAACTTACAATTAAGGCCCGATGCAATATGGTGTCTAGGTTGCCGCTTGCAAATTTTCGGCCTTTAATATTCGTTGACAACATGGGCCCCGTCCCTTCTATTATGTCGTGTCAGCCATTTTTTCAGGTTAAGGTAAATAAAAGTTCCAACAGGGTGGTGGCCCATTAGCAGTTGGGCCCCCCCAGAGCATAAACACGGCTTTCCATACTTGATTTCTTTGATTTCTTTTTTTTTTTTTGTTTATAAAATCATGATCCATTAGTAAATGATTTGAAAACATTCATCACTAAATATTTGCTGGATTGGTGAATCTATGATTGGTATGATTGCACACACACATTCTCGCGCACACACATACACACAAGAGAGAGAAACTATTTGTTTGTTTACATTTGGCTAGACAATTGTGAATGGTTGGATGGATCACGGGTCAAATGTCACATAAACATGTCACAGAATATTACTAGCATTTGATTATGCCCAAGTAAAACAAAAAAGGCAAATACATACGAACATGAAAGTGCTAAAGTACATAAGAAGAGATATTTAGCGTGTAGATTAGCCAGGATGGCCCAAGATGGGCCTTGATGAGCCATGACGGGCCAAGATTGGCCTTGATGAGCCATGATGGGCTATGATGAGCCAAGATGGGCCTTGATGAGCCATGATGGGCCAAGATGGGCCTTGATGAGCAATGATGGGCTATGATGAGCCAAGATGGGCCTTGATGGGTTTTGATGAGCCATGATGGGCCAAGGTGGGCCTTGATGAGCCATGATGGCCCAAGATGGGTCTTGATGAGCCATGATGGGCCAAGATGGGCCTTGATGAACCATGATGTGCCAAGATGGGCCTTGATGAGCCATGATGAGCCATAATTGGACTTGATGAGCCATGATGGGTCATGATGAAGCATGTAACCATTAAAATAGGAGTTATAGCACAGGTTGGTAGTGCTTCAAGAGAAGTGTCAGGAATAGCAGGTGCCACTCTACATCGCCTTCGTCGACCTCACAAAGGCGTTTGATCTAGTAAGTCGAAGCGGACTCTTCAGCTTGCTGCAAAAGGTTGGCTGCCCCCAACACCTGCTTGCAGTGGTCATGTCCTTCCACGACAACATGCATAGCACGGTTTGCTACAATGGCGCAATCTCCGAGGCCTTCCCAGTCAGCAGCGGAGTAAAACAGGGCTGCGTCCTTGCACCTACACTCTTCGGCATTTTCTTTTCCATGCTCCTCCAATACGCCTTCAAGGATTGCAGCGAGGGTGTTTACATCCATACAAGGTCCGATGGCAAGCTTTATAACATAGCCCGCCTCCGTGCAAAGACCAAAGTCACAAAGGTCCTAATCCGCGAGCTGCTCTTTGCTGATGACGCAGCCTTGACATCACACACTGAAGACGGACTGCAGCAGCTTGTCACCCGCCTCTCCCATGCATGTAAGGAGTTTTGACTGACTATCAGCCTGAAAAATACGAATGTCATGGCACAGTGTACAGATACACCCCCAAGCATTGACATCGATGGGCACACCCTAAAGGTCGTCGAGAACTTCACTTACCTCGGGTCCACCATCTCCAGCTCGCTATCCATAGACCCGGAGATCGATTGCAGAATCGCTAGGGCAGCCACAGTCATGGTGAGACTAAAGCAACGTGTGCGGGAAAACCCCAGCCTCACCGAAAATACCATATTGTGCGTCTACCAGGCCTGCATACTTAGTACCCTCCTCTATGGATGCGAGACGTGGACCACTTACGCGAGGCACGAAAGGAAGCTAAACAATTTCCACATGAGGTGCCTGCGACGTATACTGCAGATAAAGTGGCAAGACAAGATCCCCAACACTGGGGTGCTGGAGAGGGCCAACATGAGCAGCTTGCTTGCAGTTCTCAGCGAGAGACGCCTCAGATGGCTCGGTCATGTCAAAAGAATGGACGCCGGCCGCATCCCGAAGGGCCTACTCTATGGCGAGCTAGTTACCGGCCAGAGGAAAACAGGGCGACCTAAAATGTGCTACAAAGACACCTGCAAAAAGGATATGAAACAGTGCTCCATTAACCCCAACTCCTGGGAGAGCCAAGCAGCCGACCGCCAGTCCTGGAGGCTCGCTGTCCGGCAGGGTTAATTTGCGCGCAGAGGCTGAGCGACAGGATAATGCTGCCCTGAAAAGACGGAAGCGGAAAAAAGAACAGCTACAACAACAACTACAACAACCAACTATTTTCAAGTGTGACAAGTGCGGCAGGGATTGCCACTCCCGAGTCGGACTGCACAGCCACTCCCGGCGGTGTTTTGTAGACTCAACTTAGCTACACCATCGTCTCTCGAGACGGACGGATGCCGACGAGTGGCTCTCAAAAATTAGATGGCGGAAAACTTCAGGGAAGACGCGAATTAATTTAAATTTATTAATAAAGAATGAAGAAATCTATTATTGATTGATTGAATACCTCACTTTTCTGTATCATCGGTTCTCAAACCTTTTCGCGACTGTACCTGAAAGGGTACAAAAGTATGCCCACGGGTCCCTCTCACACGTAAGCTCGCAAATACATGTAGCCTACTAATTCCATAAATGGAAAGTGCTCACCTCTCTAATGCGATTATTAGACACGTGGTTTGGTGATGTCACCTGGTTTGGGGATGAGTCACGTGGTTTGGTAATCAGTCACGTGGTTTGGTGTTGAGTCACGCAGTGAACTGACGACCTTCTTCAAACTGTTGGTTATTTTATACGAAAAGTATATGTCGCTCCGTGTATCCTGCACAACCTTTCATGTACCCCCTGGGGGGGGGGGGGGAGGGGGTTCGCGTACCGTCGGTTGAGAAGCTGGGCTCTATTTACCACAAAACTAAAAGTTTGTATATCTACTAACTCTAACTAAGAATGGAAATCTACATACGGTATACAATAACTGACGCTTTTAATTATTTTTTTTTTGTTTGTCATCGCAGGTGGGTCACGAAACCAAAATCTGTTTGAAGAACAGTCTAACGGGTATTACCAACACCCGATACCTTGTTTAGAATGAGTTGATCTAATAAACTATACAACATGCATATTGGGTGTTGTTGCTAAATATTAAATAAAACACAGATTACTTGATGCTTACGTCGTATACATTACACTGTTCCGATAATTCAATCTATTATCTGAAGAGCTTCATGGAAATGCCCACTAAGTATTCGATTCTCAGAATGTAACTTTACTACTTGGCCTCACATTCCAGCTTACATTGTAACAGCTGTTTGAATGTTTGTTCCTTTTTATATTTGTCTGTTTCTGTTGGTTTTTCCCCTTGGGTTTTTTTTATTCTTTATTTACCAAGCGTTACGTGCAAAAAATAATAATAAACATAGAATCAAGTAAGAATATCATTTTTCAATATTTTCTTTTATATTTTCGGGAATTTACATTTCATTAATTGTAGCTCTTGAGTTTATAGCATCTTGAATTTGAATTACTTGAGATATTTCATAATAGGTGGGCTTGTTAACTTAAGACAAAGGTGAAGGTAAAAAGTTTCCTTTTTTTTCCCCTCCAGTTGTTAGTTATAATATTTCATGTTATCTTTTTTTTTCTATTTCCAATAATTTGTAATGTTGATCCAAAAGGTGCGAGTCATGATTTTCTCTGTCTTTCTAACGATGCTTAATATTATCTTCTGTGTCCGAGGCCCCCAACTGACCTAAATATGACTTAATCCGGTTAGGATTGGACCCTTTCTTCTGCATGCAGACAACTACTACACCTTTTAATAAGAGACACAATGCAGACAACTACTACACCTTTTAATAAGACACAATGCAGACAACTACTACACCTTTTAATAACAGACACAATGCAGACAACTACTACACCTTCTAATAAGACACAATGCAGACAACTACTACACCTTTTAATAAGAGACACAATGCAGACAACTACTACACCTTTTAATAAGACACAATGCAGACAACTACTACACCTTTTAATAACAGACACAATGCAGACAACTACTACACCTTTTAATAACAGACACAATGCTGATGTAGAATACCTGTAACAAGATATTGATGTTTTACAGTGATATTGTTTGTTGATGTTTTACAGTGATATTGTTTGTTGATGTTTTACAGTGATATTTTTTGTTGATGTTTTACAGTGATATTGTTTGTTGATGTTTTACAGTGATATTGTTTGTTGATGTTTTACTTTGCGATAGTTTGTTGATGTTTTAAAATATTACATCAAGATTTCTTCGTTTCCATCAGGGGAATAGTTGTTTTTTTTTATTCTTAGAATATCAAAGAAATTAATCTCAGACTTGTAGAATGTCG
The DNA here is from genome assembly GCA_021962125.1 of Bulinus truncatus. Lineage (NCBI taxonomy): Eukaryota > Metazoa > Mollusca > Gastropoda > Planorbidae > Bulinus > Bulinus truncatus. The sequence goes on along the minus strand of JAGDYQ010000206.1, from coordinate 1,383,181 downwards.
ATATAGACCATTGTGTTTTCTCAGGAAGAATAACTTTGTTTAGTTGTTTTTTTTTTTTGTTTATTCCGGGAAAATGTTTAGCCAGAAGTTGTTTCACAAAAAAGGATAAACGATTAAAAAAAAAGATTAAACACAACAATTCAGACATCAAATTTAAAACAATTTTTTTTTCGATTTTTCTAAGGCGAAACGTTTGGTGTTTGTTTAAAAACGGCAAGTAAACAAAGAGCAGGGAGAGATGGAAAGGGGGTGGGGTGGGGGGGAGTAGGCTGCATTCATTCTCTGTAGAAACCAGCCAATAATTTGTTACCTTCGTGGCAGAACTTAGTTACGTAGTAGACAAATATACACAGAACCCCCCCCCCCTCTTTGAACTCTTAGTGAAGCTATTGTTTATTTTGAACGAAAGATTGGCGATATGGAGCACCGAGAAAAAGACGAAGATCGACAGAGTTATAAGGGCTCGGGGAGGGTGTAGGGGTGTTAGGGGTCATAGCACAGGTGGGTAGGGCTAGAGTTGAGGAATACCGTTATAAAAAAATTCATAGTATGAGTATGGTGAACCTGTGAAGGTTACAATTGTGTATTGTAGTTGCCGTAGTGGCGGGGTCAGGGGTCGCTGGGGGGCCGACTCATTGCAAAACTCTTGGGAAACTGAACACTCCCATCAATCTAAGCTAGTGATCCGGATCACGGTAATGGCTCTGAATTCTCCGAACGTTTGTGCTGCTGACACACCCACTTAGGCATTACCCGTGCACGCAACCACCGTCCAGCAGTTAAAAATGTTCTATGGAACACAGTTGAACCTAAGTTCAGCAGTATATGAAAGTTATAAGGAACAAGTCTACAATACAGATGATAAACACATATCTTTGAATTCACACAATGTGTTTGTTATAATAATTAAGCAGACATCGTATGATTTTAAAAAAAAAACTTAAATATATTTATTAGTCAGCATTTTAATTGGTATATTTATTTTTCGGAATATTTTTATTGGTTTGTTGCAGACAGTATGGTATAGTGAGGTGCAGAATGTATTGTTTAAAATGAACTTCCTCCCCTAAGACTTTTTGACATGATTAGCGGCAATTTCAATAAAAGAAAACCAAGATAATCAACAACAAGCGAGTCAAGTTTATATTCGTAGAAATCAGCGATTATCGAAGTAAACGAATCATACTATTTAAATATTATGACATCAAAAGTTTCACATTGCATATGCGTTACATGTGAATCGATGAGGGGAAAAAAGTTTGATGTTATGTTTTGACAGATGTATTGATTCTACAACAGGCTGATTGATTCCTGCTGATATTGTCGGCTACACAATGTAACGGTCTTTCAACCAGCCAGTCTATTAAAGTATTTAATTAAGTGTAGCAAAGCTAGCAGTTATGCATGAGAATATTTTCAAAATAAAAACGTGTTTAACAACTGAAAAACTTCAAAATGCAAACACGCTATAATGATCATTTTTAATTAATGAGCTTAGCACATTTATGGACTGATGTACTTGAAAGTGTTCACTCAACATAAAAAATAATTATTTTTTTATTCCTCGTTTGTAAAACATCTTGTCTCGTGTACATATTACCATAGTGTATGTTTTGAATTTCACGGAAAGACTAATTACCAGTGCACTGTGTGATACTCCACTTTTAGAAAGAAAAGAAAATAAAAAAAAACACTTAGTATATGTACAAGTTCCATAACTCGTCTACTTTCGCCCGCTGGGTTATTGTCTCGTGTCAGCTAAATGGAAGAGTCATGTCCCTTTGAACATCGCGGGAGATTTGGAGGCGTCAGCATGCATCAAGGACCTCACACGGACAAACAACATTAGTGGTCAGATGGTGTGGTGTGGTCAATTCTATTTACACTGGGAAGAGTTGTGACAGTTTTTAATAGTTAAAAGCTGTTGATGTCCACTGGCGTTCTTGAGGTCAGTATGGGAAGTCAATGGTCCAGTACTGGTACTGAGAAGTAAATGGTCCATTACTGAGAAGTGAAATCACCCAGTACAAGTAACGTGCTGAGAAGTGTAACGTTCCAGTCATGAGAAGTTTGACGGACCAGTGATTACATATCAAGGGTGGCCAACTGTATATTATACATCCGGAGTGACCAACTGTACATTATACATCCGGAGTGACCCACTGTATATTATACATCCGGGGTGACCAACTGTATATTATACATCCGGGGTGACCAACTGTATATTATACATCTTGAGTGACCAACTGTATATTATACATCCGGAGTGGCCAACTGTATATTATACATCCGGGGTGACCAACTATATATTATACATCCGGGGTGACCAACTGTATATTATACATCCGGGGTGACCAACTGTATATTATACATCCGGGGTGGCCAACTGTATATTATACATCCGTGTTTACCCACTGTATATTATACATCCGGGTCGACCCACTGTATATTAAACACCCGGGGGTGGCCAACTGTACATCATACATCCCTGGTGGCCAACCGTACGTTATACATCCGGAGTGTCCACGTATGAGGTCGAAGAGTAACGCATCCAGGTCTATTTCGATTTTGTTGTAAGGTAGTAGAAAAAAAAACTGATTGAGGGGGAGGTGTAATAAACTAATTTAAGAGCAGCACTATGCCACCATCATGTGTTGGCGTACCTAAACATTACCTGGTGTTATGAACAGCGGGTGAAATTAGTTAAGAATCAGAAGTATTTGGTAACGCATCAATACTATTTGAGTTTGGGATTGAACGCTAGACTAGATGCCAGGGCATATCATGACTGCCAAATGGAACGCTAGACTAGATGCCAGGGCATATCATGACTGCCAAAATGAACGCTAGACTAGATGCCAGGGCATATCATGACTGCCAAATTGAACGCTAGACTAGAGGCCAGGGCATATCATGACTGCCAAAATGAACGCTAGACTAGATGCCAGGGCATATCTCGACTGCCAAATTGAACGCTAGACTATATGCCAGGGCATATCATGACTGCCAAATTGAACGCTAAACTAGAGGCCAGGGCATATCACAACTGCCAAATTGACCGCTAGACTATATGCCATGGCATATCACGACTGCCAAATTGAACGCTAGACTAGATGCCAGGGCATTTCCTAATATTTCGGTTGATGGTTATATTGGAATGTATCGATGACAAACTGGGGCATTTTATCCCGGTGTTTCATTTTTTTTTTAGTAATTTACAAATTTATTTCCTTCAAAGTACGGATTGATTATGTTGTTATTACATATGAGATGTTTCACAAAAGATGTTAAAGAGGCATTACTGAAGTTTAATAAACATATTCATGTCAGTGAAGGATTGATACATAATTAGTTCATTTCTGTAAAAACTGATTGGTTCAGAAAATAAACTGCTCATTTTAATCCAAACAAATCTTTTTTTAAATCTTCAATGAAACAAGCTGGCATTTTTTTTTATTTACTAAGACTATTCATCAGATTTCGACTTCAATTGACAGTAAAGACTAAAAGATTAGTTTTGAACTTCTGTCTTTAGTGATGAACTAATGTGAACTAAATAAAACAGTATCTATGTGTAAACTACAACAGACGACAGTGACAAAGTTGTGTTCATTACACAGGCCACCTGCTGTACCCAGCCCAACACCGCCATCATGTTTACAGTCGACTCACGTCTGCTGTATTGATATTCTATTTCCCGCCAGTCATGGGGAATACTCTCCGAACCAACGTTCTTGAGCCTGTTAAACCATTATGATGGGATACTGGGATCTTGTGAATAAATTAAACTCGTTTGGTGATATCTCAATATATCAAAATGAGTTTTTTGTTTGGTTGGCTTCTTTTTTTTTTTTTGGGTTTTTTTTAATAGCCTACTTCTTTGTAAATGAATTATATGATAGTTACTGAACATCTGCGACATTAGTTTACTTCACAGAAAGGTCAAACTGAAATCAATTGACTGATGATTGGTTCTTCCACAAACAAACATCTTCAGCTTTGTTATTTATTGTTCTTGTAAGACAAATGTAACGTGCGATTTATGAAAGAGATTTCAGAGATTTGTATTTTCTTAGTATTGTACTTATAATCTCATTTGATTTCTTTTTTCAATATAGTTTATTTCATTCTTCTTTCCAGTGTTTTCCAACTGCAGAAATAAAAACATTTGTACAGTTTCGAGAGGACTCATTTACTGACGAATTCAAAATAGTATCCATTTTGTGAAGACTGGGTAAGTACCTATTTACTTATAGTATAAAACTAGTAAAGTCGGGTGTTTACCTTTCTGAATACTTTTATTGGCTTGTGACAGACAGAATGGGACAGTCGTGTGCAGAATGTATTGTTTAAAATGAACTTCCTCCCTTAAGATTTTTTGACATGATTAGCGGCGATTTCAATATAAGAAATCCAAAATAATCGACAAAAAGCCGACGATGATATGGATGGATTTTAGCCGGTGCTTATAGACATGTGTTGTAGACATTGATTATAGACATGGGACGTAGCGTGCGGGGGAGGGGCAGGGGGGGCCGCCCCCCCCCGCGTTTAGTCTGGCCCCCTCTGCTTATTTGCTCTACTTATTAAAATGTAATACCTGCCTCCCCCCCCCCAGCTATTGCATGGCCCCTGCTGTAGAATGCGTGGCCCCTGCTGTAGAATTTTCACGCTACGGGGCTGCATTGATTATTGACATTGGATGTAGACATGGGCTGTAGACATTGGTTATAGACATGGGATGTAGTCATGAGTTATAGACATGATATGTAAGACATTGGTTATAGACATGGGATGTAGTCATGAGTTATAGACATGATATGTAGACATTGGTTATAGACATGAGTTTTAGACATGGGCTGTAGACGTGGGTTGTATGTGTGTGTGTGTGTGATGTTGTTTTTTTTTTGTATATTTCTGTCGGAATTGTTCTAAAAAAAAGTTTAACTCTGAATGTTTCATATGCTTGATTCCTTCAGTCATGTTTCTGTTAGTAACATTTAGGTAAAATCTTGCTTTCAAATATACTGCCGAGAACACAACACAAAAAAAACATTGAGTATTTAACAAATAAATCAAGTAAATTAAATTGAGAAAAAAAAATAACTACATGCAAAAATTTGGGTTTTTAGGATATAAAATTCCAATTAAAAAAACAAACTTTGGAGGCTATTTTTTTTTCAAAGATTAGCTCACCACACTCCGTGTATGGTACTCGCTTTGTGACGTGATAAAAATATGAAAGTGGCCTAAACAGAAAACTTTTCAGCTAGAAGCATCTAGGAAATTGGCAAGTCCCATAAATCTTTAATACTGCTCACGTTTTCTCTCCCCTTGCGAAATTTTTTTGACAAGTTCAGACAACTCTGACTAAGTGTTGGCAGTTCATTATGAGCCAACTGAACACATTTTTGTTTTATTCTGAACATATAGAGGCGTGGGGAGCAACAATTTTACAATGTCCACATGCACGTGTTTATAATTATTTGTCTGGAGGCATTGAGTTGGTGGAATTGTAGGACACGATAATAATTTTTTTTTTTTTTTTTTAAGCGGTGAGTTTCGAAAAAGAAAAAATATGTTCAGTGAGATCCAAGCTTAAAGAGTCTCATAGCTACAACATGTACACCTCAACGACACGACTCCATGTTTTTATTCACTTTATTGGACTACACAAAATGTTAACGACACATGCACATGCAACACATCGTTTTAACATGTCGTTCTTCGTAGTAGTCTAGTTAAAGCAGTCAAAACTGATGGCAGACCTACACTGATTTGCTCGACATTATTGCAATTGTCATACTAGATTATGTCTCTTAGTTAAATCTCATACGCGCACTGTTTTTAATCTATTCAAACTGATGATGTCATCATTAATCTCTAACGAAGATATTCAATAGTTTAATTGAATGTCCACTTGCCGTCGACTGAACTACAGCATGAACTAACCATTGATATATATATGGAACTGACTAGCTTTACAAATTGTAAATAAACATTTTACAAGTTTTTAAAAGTATATTCCTTTAAGTGAGTATAATTTTAATAAATTGCTTCATTCTGTGTGAGTGTGTGTATGGTGTGTGGGCGAGAGGTTGTTCATCAAGAATCTAAGAATGTGTTTATGAAAGTGCTTTTTTCGATAATAGAGTATGAAACCTATTATTTTCCAATAATGAAAAGAATCGTTCAATTCATAGTAGTGAAATTAGTCAATTTAAATATTAATACAATTTAAAAAAAGAAAGGGATTTTAATGAGAATGTTATGGCTCTACTCCAACAACTTGTTGGTGATTGTTTTATACATAAAATGTTGCACAACACATCTCATTGTTGCAATAAACATCTCATTTTTTTGTGTTTTGCGCATCATCACATCAATAAACATACTTAATGCACAACACATCTATTTCTTACAGCACATGTATATGCACACCACACCACACCAAAACATCTATTTCTCACGCAGTACATCGAGCTCAACCTTAAGTTGTACAACACACCACATCAAAACATATATTTCTCACGCAGTACATCGAACTCAGCTATGAGTTGCACAACACACCAGCACACAACTTCTTCTTGCACGTCAACACACCCAGACAAACTGTTACGTTACTTCCCGTACATGACGCACTCCAGTGCAGGCATTAAACAAAACGAATGGAACAATAAACTTATTCGCCCGGAAGAGAAAAAAAATAACCTTGTTGATGAAAGCTGTTAAATCTCTCTTCCACGGAGTAGTGTGAACACCCCCTTAACTCTGCCCGACCAATTTATTCTCAGATTTCAAAACCTCATTTCCTTCTTACGTGAGCGTAACCCCCACCCCCTACCGCACATCCCCCCTCACCTTCTATTCCCTCCCCCCCAAATCCGTTTATTCGTCTTGAAGACGTGTTCTTGCAGCCGAATTCAGTTTCCGAATTAGCATAAAATAAATACAATAGAATCCTATCATCATCCTCGGAGATGCTCTGACATAATTAGGACATATCACATGATCCCCCTGGCCTGGGGTAATTAGGATATATCTGAGAAGATGCCCCTGGTGTCAGCATGGCAGTACTTGTCGACATTGCGTGCATGCAGTTCGCTTAATGCGAGGTCAGGGTCATTTTTCTTTTTCGGTTTCCGGTGGATTCAGCGGGATTATCTCTGGAGGTTCCACGTCTGTCTTTGCTCGAGATAAAAAAAAATGTGACTAATTAAGTGAGAACTTTTGACATGGCCTTGAAACCTCCAGGCAGAGGAATTTTTTTTTTGAATATCAAGATATCAATTGATATTGGTGATGTGTTTATTTATTATTTTTTAATGCACCTTTTTGACATATTGCTTTTGAATATTACTTATATTTATCAAATATGAGTATACTTTTTTTGTGAAGTATCACAATCAAATACATGTAAACCATGTTGAGTGTTGTGACATACTACAGGTATAGATTCATATGTTGCCTTCCCCCATCCCCTATTACCGTTTATAAACAACAGTGTATACACCTAAACAGCTACCGTGTACTCGCATTAACAGATACAGTGTACTCGCATTAACAGATACAGTGTACTCGCATTAACAGATACAGTGTACTCGCATTAACAGATACAGTGTACTCGCATTAACAGCTACAGTGTACTCGCATTAACAGATACAGTGTACTCGCATTAACAGATACAGTGTACTCGCATTAACAGCTACGTGTACTCACATTAACAGCTACAATGTACTCACATTAACAGCTACAGTGTACTAACATTAACAGCTACAGTGTACTCACATCATCATCACCTATAGTGTACTCACGTACTCATATTTACCTGCACACAACACCAACCAGTTCACACCTATTGACATTTCACACACCTCAATGATCCCGCAGGTTATCAGAAAGGTATTGTGTTCAGTCAAGCAACACCGTCTCCTCCCAGTTATCAACCCAAACTTCACACATCGGTTAGATATCATGCCAGGCTCGATGTCACGTCTAAATGTGTGACGTAACTTTAAATAGCATGCACCTGACCTTACCTGACCTGACTGCAGACACATTTAAAAACAACATATTGCTATAACAGTAAAAGTCATCGAGTGACTCATGTGTTATGGTCATAAATTAGCCATATACATGTATCCACTCTGGTTTGTCTGCATAATGCCATGTTTGATCCTTCTCATAAAGTCAAGTATAACTATTTACTATAATTACCATATATACCTAAAATAAAGAAAAAACTCGCTAAGCCAATTAGTCAAATAGAATGTTAAATATTCTATGAAACGCATTTTCTGTATGCTCTGTAACAAAAACTCAAATTTCATGATCAATTTTCCTTGAATCGCTTTCCTAAAAGAAAGCCAATAAGAATTTTAAACTATGTATGGTCCAAACGAATTACTAACATACAACTATATTTCTAATCGATATATTCTAAAATCGAAACTTTTATTATTTCATTGTTAACCTTAATATACATCCCCCACCCCCCCCCCTCCTATGTGACCAAGGTGAATGTGTTAGATAATAACTGCTGCAGGTGAATATATAAACGAAATTTCGCCCCTAACATTGGATTGTTTAGCTCCATCCATTACTCTCAGGTTATTAGCATATGGATGATGAAACACTAACTTTCTTATTTATATGACCTGGATATTGGACAATATCGTAAGTTAAAACATTATTTGATATAAGCTTCCTTCCCCCTTTAAACCTGGATTATCAAAAGGACACACTCGCCCAGGTGTGGAACAAAGCATTGTTTGGAGTTGCCATGGTTAAATTGTATCCATTCCAATGCTTCTTATTTTCCGACCGCTTCTCACTGCAAGGTGACCAGGGTGTGATGATTGTACAATGTGTTAGCCTCTGTCATAAAGTACCGAGGCACCTTTAGTACAAACTTTAACTTTAGATAGTTTAACTCCTTTCTTTTACAACCAGGTTATACTATTAGGGAGGATGAAAGGGAGACATTTACATTAATTCAGCCCCCCCTCACTTGCGTTTATAAATAAACTATGTCATCTAGAAACACATCGGCCCATATAATGCGTTATACTCTGCACACTCATAAAAACACATTAACACATAAACACATCTGTTTATTGTGCAATATTTCTAGTTACTGCAAGCTAGACGCTGAAGATTAATTGCACCATAATTTATAACTAAAAAAAAAGCTTTGGGCCCCTGGCAAACGTTTGGGCCCCCCACCCTTCACGGCGGTCCCGATCACCTGTAAGGCTTTATTAAAAGTATTACATCTTTAAACTGTATCACCGGTACGGTTTTAGAAGAAATATGGCAATTTATAAATGTTATCAGCGGTACGGTTTTAGAATTAACGGTAATGTTTTTTAAAGCACAAAAAAAGGAAGTTAACTATAGAATGTATATTGAAGTGGTTGTACTATAGAATGTATATTAAAGTGGTTGTACAAGTCTAGATAATTTTAATGTCATAGACAAGATGAATAGTTGAAGATAAAATGCTGTGATGACTCATATAGACACTACAAGATGTAATGATGAAGTAATTTGTATGAATCATATAGACACTACAAGATGTAGTGATGAAGTAATTTGTATGACTACAAGATGTGCCAACGAAGTAAGACCTTAATTCTGTACCTTAATAGACTAATGTCTTGGGACTATGAAAATAACTATCTGTGGTCAATTGAAACTGTTGTCCCTAAAGAATTGAGGAAAGAGTTTTATTTATGGTACGACCATTCACCGATAGTGTTGATGTTTGTCAGATCTTTGGTGCGTCCAATGACCATTCACCGATAAGGTTGATGTTTGTCAGGTCTTTCTTGCGTCCAATGACCATTCACCGATAAGGTTGATGTTTGTCAGGTCTTTGGTGCGTCCAATGACCATTCACCGATAGGGTTGATGTTTGCCAGGTCTTTGGTGCGTCCAATGACCATTCACCGATAGGGTTGATGTTTGTCAGATCTTTGGTGCGTCCAATGACCATTCACCGATAGGGTTGATGTTTGTCAGATCTTTGGTGCGTCCAATGACCATTCACCGATAAGGTTGATGCCTAAAAAACAAGAAAAGAATGAGAACCGTTGTTCGTCGAGATGTTTCGGTTACTTTGATAAACAGGAAGACCCGCTTACGTTTCATTCTTGAAAGGCTAAAACAACAGTCTTGTTCTTTTGTTGATAGTCCCGACAGCTTGTAACGGTTAGCCTTGAGATCACGTGGCCATTTCTAGACCGTTCACAACATTAACCCCCACCCCCACCACCACCCTACCACCACCACCACCACACACGTGTAGCACACAAATACATACACACATGAGTACAAACTGACAGACTGACAGACTGACACACAGTTTCTGAGATATTCATTGGAATAGCCAGTTATTAGATAAAGATGTTCAAAACGAAGCGACTACCACATAATAATATAATTGTATGTCCTACCACTGAATATAACCGTATGTTTGAAACATAAACATTAGCTGTGAGTACATATTTCTTCTGTGTGAGTAACATTTGTATATTAAGGGGACTGGGAATAAAAAATGAAGATTGCCAAAGTAGTCTATTTTTATCTGTTGTCAGTATTAAAATATTATTGAATAAAGATTATATTTAAAGTTACAACCATGAATTTTAAATAAATGACTCATTTTTTTAAATTATTATTATATTATGGATGTTACATTATATCAATGAATCACAATAAAAAAATGTCAGATATGCAAAAGTATAGTTGATATGCATGATTATACAAAAGCAAATAAAGTGTGAAATATTGAGTCTGTCATATGGATAATACAGAACAACATCATAGATGAAAGAATTAAAAGAACGAAGTGGCTATGGTTACGCTCAAGACGGACTATTTTTTTTTTGGGCTAGGAATAGGATTAGGGTTAGGGATAGGGTTAGGGATAGGGATAGGGTTAGGGTTAGGGATAGGGTTAGGGATAGGGTTAGGGATAGGAACAATATCTTTAGCTGGACCCCGAAAAAAAAATTCGGCAAAAAAATAGTCCGTCTAGAGCGCTAGCGCGCATGCGCGTTGAGCGTAACCGTAGCCACTGCGTTAAAAGAAACAAAAATCAATAAACGTATTACATTAATGCATACATAAATGAAAAAATAAAAAAAAGATGCAAGAATATTAAAAGAAACAAATATGTAACACAAACACATGTATAAGAGAAATTACAGAACCAGCAGATTAAAAACAAAAACAAGAAATAATACATAAATAAACGAAACGAAAAAATAATGTCTCTATCAATCAAAGAAATGACTGGGTAAATAAATGAATACAAGAAACAAAGACTTATTCCTGTGCAGGTGCCTACATTTCTTATATCTCTTGTGTTAAAAAAAAATATTACAAGTAAAGAAAAAAATCTCAGCTAATGCGTTTATTTTCGAGGGCTGACCATCAACTCTTATCTCCCTTGTTGGATTGAAAATCATCATATCAGGGACATGAACTCTTGTACTGTTCCAGTGAGAGTTTTCTTCTAAGAGAAATGTGCTACCGCCCTATTCTTCTGCTCCGACACCCCCCTCCCCTCACCTCTATACTTAAAGTCTGCGTTAGTTAAAAAAAAAATGTTTTCTACATGATTCTTCCGTTGTGTTTCTAGATGTCACATTATGCATCGAGACACAGCCGATTATCTTCCCTTGGGATTCGAACAGAACTAAATGAAAGATAAACGGCATCGCTATTTCTGGCACACGCTCAGATTAAACATGCTTTTTTTTTATTGGCTCTTCTACATTTGGAAGTCTGAATCGGTGTGTGTGTGGGGGGGGGGGGAGCGAGAAAGAGGAGTTGCTTTGACGAGCCCTTGATAACGTTAGAGATAAAAATGATTAAGGAATGCTTTATAAGTCTCGTAGTTTGCACAGCCCCTTGTGATCCGTTTATGAAGTTAAAACTCATCTTTACGAACTAATGCGTTCGAGAATCGAGAGAAAAAAAAACAAAATGAGCGTTATTTAAAGTATGGGTTATGTCATGGGTTATGTCATGGGTTATGTCATGTCTTTAAATGACACTAATGACCCCGTTTTTTTTTATTTTTAGAATTCATACCCAAAATAAAATTGTTAAGTGGGATCAGAAGTTTCGGCGGAGAATAAAGTGGCCTATGTTATCTATCTATCTATCCATCCATCCATCCATCCATCCATCCATCCATCCATCCATCCATCCATCCATCCATCCATTTATCTATCTATCTATCTATCTATCTATCTATTTATCTATCTATCTATCCATCCATCCATCCACCCATCCATCTATCCATCCATCTATCTATCTATCTATCTATCTATCTATCTATCTATCTATCTATCTATCTATCTATCTATCTATCTATCTATCTATCTATCTATCTATCTATCTATCTATCTATCTATCTATCTATCTATCTATCTATCTATCTATCTATCTATCTATCTATCTATCTATCTATCTATCTATCTATCTATCTATCTATCTATCTATCTATATTTCTCTTGTTTAGTGATGGCCTAGATAAGGCCTGAGCCCATCGCTAGTTCTTTTCCCCACATACCAGGCTGTAAAGGGCCCCAAACCATTTTCCATCCCTATCAAAATTGATGCCATTCGGCCATTGCAGGGTATTTTTACTTTCAACCGCACCACCACCACCAACAACAACTTTCCGGAAAAAAAATAATAGAACGCCCTTGGTCAAGTTTTTTACCCTTTTTATTGTGAAAGATGCGTCAACATTTGAATGAGCTAGGTCAATGTAATCACGTGACTATATCTGAAGGCCTGCATTGTATAACTTGTAAAAATAAAAACAAGCAATTAAGCCTGTTCCATTCTGGACACAGGACGTGTTAGCGCATTTTCATGTTATGTATCAGTACGTATGCTATCTTTCAGTAAATATTTGTAAATTTTGGAAATGTTTATAAATTCAATTGTGTAATGCATATATCTGTAAAAAAAAATTATAAAGACGTTTCTTTATATTTGAAAAAAATTATTGTCTCTTAAATCTAACTACAAGTGGTTTGTGGTTACTGAAATAGGACTCATAATTGAAAACATTCGAAATTATAGTCATTTAATCGTCCGAAAACTCCGTCAATTATTGCATAGCTCTGATACTTTCAATTAAACTCAGAACACAAGCTTACTATTTCATTTGATGAGTTTCTTAATAAATCTTGGTGAAACTACGTGCTGCAGTATTTCGCACCAAATGAACGGGCTATTGAACGTACAAGGTGTATATATAATATATAAGCCCCTTAGGAGCCCTGAAGCCCGGCCCTCAGAGGTCCTATCGCGAAATGAACTTTTGATGTACACATGGCAGGCCAAGACCTACAAAATGATATATACATCATGGGTCTAGGACTTATAGTTGCTGAGATATAGGGCGCTCCATTATTAATATAGCTTATATAGTAAAAAACGGTACATTATAAGGCCCCTTTTACGGCCCTGAGAGGTCAGATCGCGAAATGGAAAAAAGTCATTTCTTGGCAGGCCAAGACCTACAAAATGATATATACATCATGGGTTTAGGACTTATGGTTGTTGAGATCTAGGGTGATGACGGACGGACGGACAGACAGACAAAACGGGGACAATAGAGCATTTTTTTTTTCGAAAATGCTCTAAAAACTTGTCTAAAAGTGGTGAATTCGAAGGAGGGCAGCCGACGCCCTCACAAGAACACAATCAACGTTTCACTTCACATCATACACTGTCATTAGTTTTATGTCAAAGTTAAGATTGTATTAAGAAGTATATGTGTGTGTGTGTGTGTGTGTATGTGTGTTCTAGTTGTACCCTGCAAAACCTTTGCATAGAGTTATGTTCCCTTAGCTTTGATCGGTAGGCTAGGTTATTTTTTTGGTTTCGGGCAGATCCGATTTTTTCTTGATTTTTTTACTATTGTTTACGTTTGTCTTGTATTAATTCTTAACTTTCGATTTAACGCAAAACCCACACCGCTATTATTTATATAGATGAAAATATCTTTTTACGCATATTTTTGTTTATAAATTATCATTTTTAAAAAATCTAAGCTTGGGTACTCATCTAGATATATAAATTATTTATCTATTGCAACTTATCAGCTAATGTAAATACCTATTTAGTTCAGTAAAATGTAGTTATCCACGTTTTAATTTTAGTAATGATAACATATAAATATGTGTATGATACTTGATATTATGATGGTTTTTTTGTTTTTACTTTTTAGTGCATTTTAATAAAATGTTATTTTGTAGAAAGGTTTTTAATTTTTTTTTAGTTGTGTACTTTTAAGTTTTAAAAGATTTTTTTTTCTTCTATTTTTCATTTATTTATTTTGCACACTTCAAAGGGAGTGGGGGCAAACAGGTTGTGACACTCAGTATAATGATGCGCACCAACTGTGCGGAAGTGGTCGCAGAAGTTGTCGTGATCTATTTCTAGTACTATGATTTATTCAATAATTAAAAGCAATACATGGACACACAGACACATACATGGACATACAGAAGCTCACATTTATATAGAGATATTATCTGTCAGACATCAAAATTTTAATGTCCCAAACAAAATGAACTACTTGGAATCCAAATAAACAATTAGAAAGAATTTTGCCCCCAAAGCCAAATTTTCTTTGGAACTCATAAAACGATACGGGTTGTCTTTTGTTTTTGTTTAATATTTTAAAGATTCTCTTGATGGTATTTTTAAAAAAAAAATTCTTCCTATTTGTGATGCATTGAGGGAAAAAAAAACATCGACTGTGTATTAGCAATTCAAATTCTTTCATTTGCTATAAAATCAATAGAATTAACTTAAAAAAAAAATTAGTTTGAAAAATTACAGTTTGTGGAGATCCATTAACGGATCAATTCATTTAAAAAAATTTTAAATAACAAAGGAAGTTATAACAAACTCAAAAAATTTGGAGTTCGAACGTTTCAAAATGGTATAATAATGATTTTGTTCGGATTCTGAGATATTGCTGTACAAAGATTCATTGTTTTACTGGCGTGTTATGGCATATAAGATCAATGGCAGACAGGGCCCACATATAGCTGTCTGTCCTAACATTTCATAACATCATGTCACACTTCGTCTTCAAACTAAATTGTATTTAAAGTTCGCCATTAGACATTCTCCTAACATGATTAGCTTTTCCTGCCGACATTTTCTAATGTCAGCTTGACATTGTCAGAGTGTACTAATTGGAAGAATGTGTTGACCTCCAGGCACAATTTGAACCAAATGAAATTCTCGGGAATTAAGTCCAACGAAATATTCAATTATATTTTACTATCAATCAAGTTGTTTTTTTTTCCCCCAGTCAGACGAGGTTTGCAATCATAATTGTATGGAATGTTAATGTATTGCGTCTTTCACAATTAGCATTATATACAAGAGGGGGAGATGAAGAAATCAAGATTAACTTTGTTTGTCGCATATGTCAGCTTCTATATATCATCTTATCAATCTGTTATTAAAAATAATTAAAGTTAGGTTACATTTAATCCTTGTATTTTTGCTGTCAAAATCTTTGTGGTTTTTTTTTTTTTGTTTGTTAAATAAGGGGAGTGGTGTTATTTATTTGATTATATCATTAACTATTGTGTTAGTGTACTACTCGAGTACAGATATGGAGTACTTGTATTCAAACGTGTACCTAGGTACTTGTTCTAGTAATTGTACTTGGACCTTGGTACTTGTACTAGTATCTGTACTTGCACCTTGGTACTTATACTAGTAACTATACTTGCACCTTGGTACTTGTACTGGTAACTATACTTCCATCTTGGTACTTGTACTAGTAACTATATTTGCACCTTGGTACTTGTACTAGTAACTATACTTGCACCCTGGTACTTGTACTAGTAACTATACTTGCACCTTGGTACTTGTACTATTAACTATACTTGCACCCTGGTACTTGTTCTCGTAACTGCACTTGCACTGTCGGTAATTGACATCTTTTATTATTAGATGGGAAAAAAATGACCACTTGCACGAAGATTCTATGTTGACCTGGCCATTTGGAAGTCGATTTAGTAAGTTGTGACCAGCGGCGACACTGGTGGGAAGGGGAGGGGGGTCAATTGATATGACAGTTTTACGTGGTAGCTAGAGCTATTTTTCAACATCTTGATTCTTTCTGTGGAATATTGTAAACAGTCTATGTCGGGTATAGACACGCCACTGGTTAGGACACAGTGCAGTGTAAAATATTGTGTATGTTTTTACCCTATCTTTGTACCAGGTTTTAAAACTCTAGCATCCATCATCATCTTTGGTCAGTAATTCTAGTTTATCTGTGATAAGTGTCACCATCCTATCCTGGCTGGTCAAGAATGAAGTTTACATTAATGACTCCTGACCATGTCCTGACCGTCTCATTTACATTGCGTCCCCCCTACTCCCACCCACCCCGCCCTTTCCTTAACACAACCTGTTCAGATTTGAAAGAGAGTGCTAGAGGGAAGCCAATTTTTTTTTTACAAAATCTCGTTATCTTAAATATCTTCTTATTTAACTGCTACTTCACTGACAGCACTGACCACAGCTATAGAAGTCATGAAATAAAATAAAATGTCCATATCTGCATCCCCTCCCCCCTCTCCCCCCCCCTTTACAGTTACCAGTCTAGCCGTTCAGTGATCACCTTCTGACCACATGTATTCTCAAGGCCACTAAACTGGGGTCAGTATGTGTCCAACCATCCACTGAGGGAATTCCACGAGATAGAGCAGAGGCCACCACGCCAAGTGCCAGTGAAATGGACGTCGATGTAGGTGCCAGGAGATAGTACTAAAGAATTCCATCTGTCTTGTATTCTGACTGACTCTCTCTCTCTCTCTCTGACTGTAAGATGGAGGAGGAGGGGGGTGAGGGGGTATGCGTGTGTGTGTGGGGGGAGGGGTAGAAGGAGGGATGGGTTGGGTGGGAAGGGCAAAGATTCGACCAAAGGGTAGACATTATACTGCGGGCATGGTGTGAGATCAAAGTGTTCCACTTGTGTTTGACTTGTTTACAAACTGGTCCACTTCATGTATATCTGATTGATTTATTTACAGACTAGTCCAATTCATTCATTGATTTGTTTAGCTTAGTGACACTTTTATTGATTGATTTATCTTGACATGGATTGTATTTAACCATATTATGGATTTTTTTAAAATTTCAAAATGAGCTGTCAATTTTTAAAGTAGGTGTTTAGGTACTATCCAGTAAGTATGCATGCATTTTAAAATCTAGTGTACACTATTTATGTCTATATTATTTAAAAAAAAAATTTAAAAAGGTAAATGTTTTATACATAAAACGTTAAGAAAGATTGACATTAGAGAAATTGTAAACTCTCATTTAATTATTTTCCCTTTATTTGTTTGCGTTCTAACAAGTGTTTTTCCTTTCATTTTTTTTTTTTTGGAGTTACTCCATTTAATCTGTTTATTTCATAAACTTATGTCATTCTTATAGTAAAGTATTATTTTCTGAATATGGGAGCTTATATTCACAACAACAATTACAGTTTTCTAAAATAGAAACATATTATCGTGAAGTTTACAATACTCTAGAATAGTCTACAAATATCTAAATTGTCGTGTATAGTTACTTATCAAATGCTAATTAATTGCTGATGTTTCGAACGATATTCATAAGTACAAGTTTCAATGTACATTTCCACAAAATCAAATAACCAAATAATATACACTATCCGTTTGTAATAAAAATCGGCTTAAACTTAAATATTTAGAATGAATGTGATACTAACTCCACTACCCACACTACCCACTCTACCCACACTACCCACACTACACACTCTACCCACACTACCCACAATACCCACTCTACTACACTACCCACATTACCCACACTACCCACTATACTACACTACCCACTCTACCCACACTACCCACACTACCCACTCTGCCCACACTACCCACATTACCCACACTACCCACTCTACTACACTACCCACACTACCCACTCTACCCACACTACCCACTCTACCCACACTACCCACACTACCCACACTACCCACACTACCCACTCTACCCACACTACCCACTCTACCCACACTACACACTCTACCCACACTACCCACTCTACCCACTCTACCCACACTACCCACTCTACTATACTACCCACACTACACACTCTACCCACACTACCCACTCTACCCACTCTACCCACACTACCCACTCTACTACACTACCCACACTACCCACTCTACCAACACTACCCATGCTACCCACTCTACTACACTACCCACTCTACTACACTACCCACACTACCCACTCTACCCACACTACCCACACTACCCACTCTACTACACTACCCACACTACCCACACTACCCACACTACCCACTCTACTACACTACCCACACTACCCACTACCCACACTACCCACACTACCCACACTACCCACACTACCCACTCTACTACACTACCCACACTACCCATTCTACCCACACTACCCACACTACCCATTCTACCCACACTACCCACTCTACTACACTACCCACACTACCCACACTATCCACACTACCCACACTACCCACTCTACTACACTACCCACACTACCCACACTACCCACTCTACCCACACTACCCACACTACCCACTCTACTACACTACCCACACTACCCACTACCCACACTATCCACACTACCCACACTACCCACTCTACTACACTACCCACACTACCCATTCTACCCACACTACCCATTCTACTACACTACCCACATTACCCACACTACCCACTCTACTACACTACCCACTCTACCCACACTACCCACACTACCCACTCTACTACACTACCCACACTACCCACTACCCACACTATCCACACTACCCACACTACCCACTCTACAACACTACCCACACTACCCATTCTACCCACACACCCACACTACCCACTCTACTACACTACTCACACTACCCACTCTACTACACTACCCACACTACCCACTCTACTACACTGCCCACACTACCCACTCTACCCACACCACCCACACTACCCACCCTACCCATACTACCCACACTACCCACACTACCCACTCTACCTACACTACCCACACTACCCACTCTACCCACACTACCCATACTACCTACACTACCCACTCTACCCACATTAACCACACTACCCACATTAACCACACTACCCACTCTACCAATACTACCCACTCTACTACACTACCCACTCTACCCACACTACCCACTCTACCCACACTACCCATACTACCTACACTACCCACTCTACCCACTCTACCCACATTACCCACACTACCCACTCTACCAATACTACCCACTCTACTACACTACCCACACTACCCACTCTACTACACTACCCACACTACCCACTCTACCCACACTACCCACTCTACTACACTACCCACACTATCCACACTACCCACTCTACCCACACTACCCACTCTACCTACACTACCTACACTACCCACTCTACCCACACTACCCACATTACCCACACTACCCACTCTACCAATACTACCCACTCTACTACACTACCCACACTACCCACTCTACTACACTACCCACACTACCCACTCTACCCACACTACCCACACTACCCACTCTACTACACTACCCACACTACCCACACTACCCACTCTACTTATGTTTCTTATAAAGTATTTTCTACATAATTTAAAATTATATTATAAAAATATTAGATATTACGAAGGAATGCTTTTTTAAAAAAAAGAATTCATCAACTATCATAATGATTATAATAATATAATGTGAACCATTGTTTAGATGTTTGGTACGAATTGTGAAGACATATGAGCTTTTTTGCTTTTATGCTTTATTTAACGTGAACTTAAATGGCTCAAAACGTTCAAATGTACACCCACCTGTGTTGACCAGTTCAGTGCAGTCTGTATAATAGTTGCTGGAATGTACCAGCGAATCCATAACGTAAAGATTCCAAAATAATGCACCGCTAATGCATGTGAGATGAAAGAAAATCTGGCAAGCTCAGACTAAACATAACTGTACAATTGTTTATTTTATTGGCATCATCTAAAAGGAATCTGAGACTAGAAATGTTCAAAGAGAATTTATTTGGTCAGACTTTTAGGTACGGAAACAAAGTAAAACCCACACTCCACCCGTCCGTTTTCTAAAATAAGAAAAATGGTTTTTCTTGATGGCAAGATCAAACTTCCTTTTTCTTTGTCAGACTTCCTGAAAGTCTGTTGTATGTCAGTTCAGCCACCACGCTGTGACCAATTTTTGGCTTTAATTACATTTGGATTCTTGCTCGTAATTTCTCACTGGCAAGACCAGCGATGTCCTGGCAACAACAACAGCCAACGTGTCACATCTTGAACGTTGTCCACGCCCACATACACACACGCACGCACACACAAGCACAGCCCTCCCGCCGATCCGTCTTTCTGATGGAACACCACACTGACAAACAGATGGACGATCGAACACGGACACTTCTCGTCTTTCACGTTTAATTTTTTTCACAGCTTGAGTGAAATGCGGCGTCTATACCCACAACTTAAGATTTCATACCGAGATTTGTGTATTTATATATACATGTACGTCTATACGCACAACTTTAGATTTCATACCGAGATTTGTGTATTTATATATACGTCTATACGCACAACTTTAGATTTCACACCGAGATTTGTGTATTTATATATACGTCTATACGCACAACTTTAGATTTCACACCGAGATTTGTGTATTTATATATACGTCTATAAGCACAACTTTAGATTTCACACCGAGATTTGTGTATTTATATATACGTCTATACGCACAACTTTAGATTTCATATCAAGATTTGTGTATTTATTTATACGTCTATACGCAAATACAAAGTAGCCAATAAAAAATTAAAACAATTTATTTCATGAAGGGAAAAACATTGTTCCAGAAATCTCTATATTTCTTTCATAGTTTAAAGTTTTCACCCAACCTTCACTCAATCGCTACACCTCCCGCCTCATTCCGCTTTCAAGATTAATTTAATTAATAACAGGTTTAAAAATAAATGAGATTATAATGACAGAAATGAGACATTTCAACATTAACTCGCTGCATTAATAGGACCAGATAATGGGAGCTAAAAACTTCTCTTTATTTCACACAGTGTCTTTTTAAATTGCCTTTTTCTGTACTCTCTACAAAAGGTCCATTATTTTAATAACTGTAACAAAATATTTTGTTTACTATTTTTAAAAAATGTTAATTCATTAATGCAGCTAAACATTTAGTTCACTGAAAAAACAAAACAGCTAACTAACTGATACTACAAAACGTTTCATTTACTGATACATAAAAACTGTGGTTGTGACTACAAAGCATGACGTTTTCTAATACACCGATATACAAAAACATCTAGTTCACTGAGAAAACAAAACACAATTTTATCGAAACAGCAAAAACAATTAGTTTACTGGTAAGACACAACATCTAATTCTTTGATACGACCGAACATCTAGTTAATTGATACAACAAAGCATCTAACTCTCCTATACATATCAGAAACCAGTTTATCAATACATACATACTTTCATCACCTCACTTTACACTGTGCATGGGGTTTCTTTGTACACAAAATACCATGCACTATCACACACTATCACACACTATCACATACTGCCACATACTACCACAAACTACCACGCACTACCACTTACTACCATGCACTACCACACACGCTGATGCGGTATTATGAACAATGTTATAAGTAAGATAATACTTGGGGACATTGTAACTCTGCACCACTCTGAGCCAAACGCATCACCCTGCACAGCTCTGCACATTTCTACATCACCCTGCACCACTCTGCACATTTCTAGATCACCCTGCACCACTCTGCACATTTCTAGATCACCATGCCCCACTCTGCACATTTCTACATCACCCTGCACCACTCTGCACATTTCTAGATCACCCTGCACCACTCTGCACATTTCTAGATCACCCTGCACCACTCTGCACATTTCTAGATCACCGTGCATCACTCTGTACATTTCTAGATCACCATGCACCACTCTGCACATTTCTAGATCACCGTGCACCACTCTGCACATTTCTAGATCACCCTGCACCACTCTGCACATTTCTAGATCACCCTGCACCACTCTGCACATTTCTAGATCACCGTGCACCACTCTGCACATTTCTAGATCACCCTGCACCACTCTGCACATTTCTAGATCACCCTGCACCACTCTGCACCACCCATCACTTCTCTGCACCACTTTGCACCACTCTGCACCACGTTCCTCTGTTATTTAATTCCCTTTATTTATCTGTCAATATCTGAGCCATAGGAAAGAGGAATAGTCCGAAATGAACTTATTCAATACTCAGTTTCAAGAATATTGGACAGGGTTGTGTGTGGGGAGGTGGGGTGGGTCGGAGTTCTTGTTTAACAAGATCTACGCCTGATTGATGGTTATATCATGTAGGCAGATTTGGGATGGGGGTGGAAGGAGGGTGAAGACACAACTGTGATGAATGTGTGTGTGTGTGTGTGTGTGTGCGCGCGCGCGCGCCTATACTTGATCAGACATGCTCGTGTGAGCAGATCAACATGGTTCAAGGGTCAAACTTTGAGTATTTTATTAGACGATGTCTATCTTGATATTTTTTTTAATTTAGTTTTCTCGTTAAATCTTGTTATTTATTTACTTTCTTGCCAAACTACTGGCTCCATGTTGTACAGCCACAATTTATTCGTGCCATGTTTTATGTCTATTTTTTTTTAGCTTTAAAAATAGGGGGAGAATTTTAATAGCATGGACTGGGGAGGGGGGGAACAGATGATTAACACTACCGTTAACAGAACATAAGGTATGGAAACAGTCACTATATAAACATAGCTCTGCATTACAATAGCGGATACTTTAGTAAACATCTCATTGTATCCATTAAGTAAAGTCAACATGTCATTGTATCCATTAAGTAAATTCAACATCTCATTGTATCCATTAAGTAAAGTAAACATCTCATTGTATCCATTAAGTAAAGTAAACATCTCATTGTATCCATTAAGTAAAGTAAACATCACATTGTATCCATTAAGTAAAGTCAACATCTCATTGTATCCATTAAGTAAAGTCAAATATGTCCTTTTTTAAATATGTATTGGTATTAATAAAGGAAACAACACACACACACACACACACACACACACACACACACACAACATAACACTTTTGCTAAACATATGTGAACTCAAGTATAAATTGTTGTATCAAAGTAAACCAAATAATTTGTGAATTTGACAAAAATTAGCAGCCGCTGTATTATTTTAATGTATTCCGGTATGTTCAAATAGCCATTCTTTATAAGCAGGTAAAATTGATTTATACAACAGTCTAAACAAAAATTCATTGTTTCTTCATATTTAAAACGTAATCCAGTAAATAGGCTCGCTTCTATGATCAAAAGAGGAAAAATGTTTAAGGGATACATAGAACAGCATGGACATCATAAATTGTGTCATGGTATAAATGAAGATTTATCAGAGGTAAACCCACTAAACTGGAGGAGAGGGTGAAGGCCGGGGTTAGGTGGGGTTGTGTTGGGCGTCATTGACTAATGCCGAACCAAGGGATTTGTGGGCCCGGGGAGGGGCTTGGCCTCTTTTGGGGACCCTGTATTTTGACATTCAAAACCATGACATGAGATAATGAACTAAATATTTAATGTAAAAAGAGATTTTGGAGGCCCCCCTCAAGCTGGGGCCCGGGGGACTTTCGAATTCGGACCCCCTCCTCCACCCTAGGTACGTCTCTGTCATTGACTTTGGAAAATATCAATAACCAATGCATGTAAGGTTGCCATTGCAAGTCAGTAAGCACGGTGGTTTTGTTTATCCAAAACTTTTGTTTTCAAAGCATTAAAACTTCATAGTAAAAGCAATTAGAAAAGCGGAATATCATTTACTATCTAGATAACCACACAATGCAGTGTATTAATGTTTTATTTACAATATTAATCATATTGCAGCTATATATCACAAATATTGCAAGCAGAATAAATATCAATATCACAGCCAGAAAACATCAGTATTACAGCTAGATAAAATCAATCTTGTAGTTAGAACTTATCAATATTGATCAGAAAACAGTAGGCAGATAACACCAAGCCAATTACATAATAATCAACATTTGAGCTGACCTTTATCAAAGACTTCAAAGATTTCTCTGTAATAATTGTGTCGACTGAACTTACAGATTACCAACTTTTTAATGCTGCAATTTTGGTACTACATTTATAACTGTAGCTAACTCTGGACCATCTATTAAACTGACAGATTACCAACTTCTTCACGCTGTAATGTTTGACACAACTTCTATAGATGTAGCTAACTTTGGCCCGTAAATTACCCATCAAGATTTGCGTGATTCCCTGTATCACCCCAACATCCTGAAACGAATCCATTCTGTTTATGTCCCTTGTTATCCCGGATCTAGTAGCTCATGTAGAGTGATGTCTCCTATAGGTCCACCCCCATTGGTTAGATTTGTATACCAACACCCACCCCTATTGTATTTCTTTTACCCAGCAAATACAGGTCTCTTTCCAAAAAAAAAAATTCTTTACAATGTCAGAATACTTTAATGAAGAAGTTTGTGCAACTTATCAGGCGAAGCTATTAAAATAAATGTACTTTTCACACGTTGTGATGGTTCTGTTTGATAAGTGAGCCTTGGGTGACAGATACAAATGATTTGTGCCGATACCTCAACAGTTTAAAAGAAATTATTACTCTGATTATCACATTTAATTGGTTGTCTTTTATGTGCTGAGTTGGATAAAGATTAGTAAAAAAAAAAGGCCCATGGTGCAGAGGACAAGTGACTAATAAAAAACTACGTGCGACATACTCAAAAACTGTTTGTCGCTGTCAGTGTCACTAGAACTATACTTATAGACCTAAACTCAGCGTCATTAGATAAATGCGTATAGTTGAGGGGGGGGTAGGCGGATGGGGTGGGGGTTGCTGCTGTTAGGGGTTCCACGTTGGCTTTTGTCCACTTCGGAAGCCGGGGTCTGGTGCAAAACTTACACGCCCAATGTTTAATTTGCTTCAGCTTGAATTCTATTTGTATCGTTTCGGTGACATACTAATTGAAATGACATTATTCAGAGAATAGAAATTAAATCCATAGTGGAAATTCTGAGCTAGAAGATGATTTTCTTGGAAATATGGATACACATGAGAGTAACTATCTTGGGAACACACGAAAGAGAAAGCTAAAAATGTGTTGCATTCCGAGAATGCTCATATTGTACAAACCAAACATTTCTGCTGTCCATAAATCTACTAATTGAAGAATGGCAGGTTTAGTCATTAGTATTAAAGACTCGGAGACTTTTTTGTAATTACCAATTAGTATAAAGACCTGACGACATAAAGAACACATTATCTGATCAAATGACATTCTATCGCCATATAAATAATTGTAAATATCTGAAATCATCTCAGAGCTAAAGTTACAGAGACAGATCTTGAGGGAATCCGCCAAAAGCCGACATTTTGTGTTACTCTTTTGTTGTTTATTTTTGTATTTTTTCCTGCAACAAGAATTGAGAAAATGATCACATTGGTTAATTACATCACAGTTATTGACTTAGTATTTCGTTACAGAGATAACAGCTACGGATCATTCTATTTAACAGGTTTATTGTAAAGTGTATCACTTGTTTCACTAGTGTAGTGTAGACTATAATGTTTACTATTTAAAAATGTCTAGTTTTTACTACATTTGATTGTCTTATATTTCACGTTATTCTCTATTACTTCAGTCAACATAGCACTGAACAAATAAAAATTCTTAGATTCTTTCACAGGCCTAATACTGAGATAGGGATCTCCTGCGGCTTTTTAGCTTTTAAATAAAAGTAAATATTGAAAACTGGCAAAAGTAGGTTAGAATTACCTCCCATTTCTCGCTTCCCCCCACAGTGGAACGAAGCCAGGAAACACGTAAGTCGGGGGCGGAAATTAGGACCCAAAGGAGTCGGGCGTTGGAACAATTATTTCAAGAGCCCCCCTTCTCCCCACCGCCTTTTAGTGCTTCCGTTAGTTACTGAATAAGTACTACGTGTAAGTGACGTCTTGGGCGGTTTTCATGGGGGATAAAAAAAATATTGGGATTTCCCCATTTCTCACTTTTTATAAATGAAACACACTTGAGAAGAATTTGAAAAACTCTCATAATCAGAGGAGGGGATGGAATTGGTTGTTGGGGGGGGGGGGGGATAATAACATCAGCGATTGTTTGTTTTATTTCGTTGCTTCACTTTGGTTGTGGGTAGGGATGGTTGTGTAATCCCACAATCGATTCTACCATTAAGCAAATGATGATGTCATCAAATAAATCTAAAAAAAAATATTGATTGGAAAACAAAATAAAAAGACACGACTGGCCCGGTAATTTAATGTTCTATTCTTCGCCAACAATCGATGTTTGCTGATTTGAAGAGAACAGAACTCATTCTTTTTCTGTTGATAGGCTATAAATAGAAAGAACACCGTTATAATTTTCTTAACCAACTTCTCCCGAGTATGACGGTAATGATAATGGTATGTGGGTGATGATACTGGTATGGAGGTGATGATACTGGTATGGAGGTGATGATACTGGTACGGAGGTGATGATACTGGTATGGAGGTGGTGATACTGGTATGGAGGTGATGATAATTGTATATGGGTAATGATACTGGTATGGAGGTGATGATACTGGTATGTGGGTGATGATACTGGTCCGTGAGTGATGATAATGGCATGGGGGTGAGGATACTGGTATGGGGGTGACGATACTGGTATGGGGGTGATAAAACTGTTATGGAGGTGATGATACTGGTATGGGGGTGATGATACTGGTCCGTGAGTGATGATAATGGTATGGGGGTGAGGATACTGGTATGGAGGTGATTATACTGGTATGGAGGTGATGATACTGGTATGGGGGTGATGATACTGGTATGTGGGTGATAATACTGGTATGGGGGTGATGATACTGGTATGTGGGTGATGATACTGGTCCGTGAGTGATGATAATGGCATGGGGGTGAGGATACTGGTATGGGGGTGATGATATTGGTATGTGGGTGATGATACTGGTCCGTGAGTGATGATAATGGCATGGGGGTGAGGATACTGGTATGGGGGTGATGATACTGGTCCGTTGGTGATGATAATGGTATGGGGGTGATGATACTGGTCCGTGAGTGATGATAATGGCATGGGGGTGAGGATACTGGTATGGGGGTGATGATACTGGTCCGTGGGTGATGATAATGGTATGGGGGTGATGATATTTGGGGAGGGTGGTGATGATATTTGAGGGAGAGTAGTGATGATACTGAGAGAGGGTGGTGTTGTGTTCCAATGGAGAGAATGAAGCTGTAATTTGTTAAGTCCATCTAATTATTTTACCCCCCCCCACCACACACACACCCACTATAATCTAGAACTTGGAGAGAGAGAGAGAGACAGAGACAGACAGACAGACAGAGACAGAGAGGGAGAATTCAGCCAAATATAAATCAGCACAAAATGTTTAAGAACTATTGAAGGATTTTTTACATTAATTAACGTTCGTTCGCATAACTTAATTTATCTTCCTTGACAATGAAATTGATAGTGCAATCGCTTATTACGGACACTTTATATGCAATAGTAAACAAGAGGTTTAGCAAAATAAAGGAGGGCACAAAATATCATTTATCTTCAATAAATACAATTTGGTCAACACTTGGGATGGAATCTGACTGTAATATCTTCCTTTTCCCCCCTTTTCTGTATCTCATAAAATACCTGTCATTGTACTCGATAATATAAAACTTAAAATATAAAGATAAATAAATGTTTCTATTTGAACATTTGTACGAGTTAGTACTTGGAGACCTACATTTTAAATGTTGTATGCTATGACATGAATTGTACGTTGCTCTTCCTTGAACCTTAAATATTTCACTATCTATTCTTGAAAGTTGGATTTTCACTTTCTTATTTATTAATACTTTTGTTTATTTGTCATTCCAGGGAGTCAACTCGTCTTCAATGAATAGAAAGTTTCAAGGGTAACAACTATTCATCAACCCCAGACAGTTACCGAGTCACGTATCTTGCTTCTATTCTGACATTTCCAGATAAATTTTAATGAGCTTCTGTCCAACATAACCTCGCTTCACCGAAAAGAAATACTAACAAAAAGTAGGATGGTATAATGTTACGAAACTGTCTTATCGGCTCTATATTTTCTGCACAATAAGATTTTCACTGAATCCGTCATTCTCAGCGCTTGAAACGTAACAGCTGTAGCCACTTCAGAACATTTGATTGACAAAAAAAAAAACAGTAGACCAGTCCTGGGTGTCTGTGTCATAGCAGACGTATCTATTGATTCGTTCTACGCTCAAACAAACGTTGGAACAAATTCAGGGTTGAGTAACTAGCTCGTCAAGTGTACTGGCAACTTATCTGCCCCTGTCAGCCAGTCCAAAGAAATAAAAAAAAAAAGAAACACGGATTCTATTTCTTCATTAAATGTCAGCAGTGTTGGCACGTGCTACAAAAAACAACAACTCTCGCTGCAATCATAGGCTTGCAGTTTCCGGTTGTGTAGAACAAAAAATGCTACAATTTGCTACATTGTTTAAAGAAATTGGAGTTGGGGTAAAGACTAACTGTTTACTTCATGTAAACTAGGGAGTTGGCATTCCAAATATTTAGTGTAGACACTAGTTCAACTTGAGGTGATTCTCTAGGAAATTCAGGAGTGAACTAAAGAATTTTTTGAACAAGTCTGTTTATAGAGAAATTGGCTGAAATTGAATAATCAAAAGTTATCAATATTCAATGGTTTAAAGTGATAAGCTAATAAGAAATCAAAGTTTAAAACATTTTAATCGAATCCATTTTTAAATGTAGTGGATGTTCGCCTGTAGCCAATATTTTTTAGTGTCACTGCCGGACACTCAGATATCTTCAAAACGGTTTGATTGCTTCATTTTTGACACAATCATAGTGGATAATAATTAGCATGTTGAAATTTATCACGAAATTCACAATCCTGCCAAATTTGTTTAACTTACTTCTCTAAAAAAAAAACAGTCACGGCTGCTGGAGGCAATGGAGATTTTAAACGACTGCTTAGACTATTACAGTTATGTATCAAAATGTGGTCGGTAGTTCCGACAGTTCAAAACACCTCAAGATGAAGCGTTCCTTCCGCCGATGGTTTAGGTCCTGGTCAATCGCTTTCCCAGCTGTGCTCTTCCTGTACGTCACCGTGTTCCACAACGGCTTCCTCCTTGCGGCTATTACATATGGCTCGCGACCCTTAGACGACGTCATTGCAAACAGCAACAAAGGCTTCCGTAAGCTGCTGGAGGAGGGGCTTCTGGAAAAAGACAGGTACAACGGGACGGTCCCTGTTAACCGGCTGCCCCAATCCATCATCATAGGGGCGAGAAAGTGCGGCACAAGGGCGCTCATAGAGTTCTTGGAGCTCCACCCTCAGATCAACTCTCCCTCGGAAGAAATGCATTTCTTCAGCAACGACACGAACTACAAGCTTGGTCTGGACTGGTATCGTAAGAAGATGCCTCTGTCTTACCCAGACCAGATCACCATCGAGAAGACGCCGAGATATTTCATCTCCAAAATCAGCCCAAGCAGGATCCACCGCATGAACAGCTCCATCAAACTGATCGCCATCCTGAGGCACCCAACGACAAGGGTCATCTCCGACTACACCCAGATCAGCGCCAACAAGATGGCCAGGAACGAGACGGCCGAACCTTTTGAGTATCTGGCGCTTGACCACCAGACTGGTCACATCAATCCCGAATATCGGGCGACAAAGATCAGCATGTACCACTTGCACATAGCCAGATGGTTAGAGTTATTTCCCTTGAAACAGCTCCATATTGTGGACGGTGATAATTTAATAACAAACCCGTTTGAGGAGATTAGAAAGATCGAAACTTTTCTAAACTTACCGCACCGCATCAGCAAAGACAGTTTGTACTTCAACAGTACCCGGGGTTTTTACTGCATGAGGAAAACGAAGAGCGGTCCGGAAAAATGTCTAGGTGCCAACAAAGGGAGAAAACACGTAAATATAAGTGAGAAGATAGTTCACAAATTGGACAAGTTTTTTAAACCCCATAACGAGAGATTGTTCAAACTAATAAAACGTCGCTTCAAATGGAGGTGATGAGCAGCTGATGACTTTTGTTGTGTTAATTTGTTGTTCATCATTTCATGATGCCAGATTGTTTATATATGATTGCCGATGTTTTATTTTTAATGGTGCTGACTGTTACGGCCAAGTGCAATATTTCAATAATTTAATGATCCATTTTTTTTTGTCTTATCTACTCTCTTTAAATGTATCGTATAGAGATAAAGTCAGTATTCTTTTATATATATGAGTGATAATTATTTCTATTTCTACGAAGATTAAAGTTATGCTTGGAAGTATATTAAACATCTAATGTTGATACCGTTGATATTAGATAAATGTATGACCTAAGACCATGAGTCACATGTGAAATAAAGTATTGCCGCCATTGTATGGGAGACAACTGTGGCAACAAACTGTAAAAAAATTTCTCAAACTAATTCATTATTAAAAGTCAGTTGTGATTGGGGTGTCGCAGCTGTAAATGTGTCCCCCCCCCCTCTAAAGATTACCCTAGACCAGGGGTCGGCAACCTGCAGCTCGCGAGCCGCATGCGGCTTTTTCGATGTCAAGTTGCGACTCTTTCGATGTCAAATTGCGGCCTTCCAGTTCAATGCGCAAATAATTATAATGATATTATTTAGTATTCTTATTCCTAATCAAATACCATAATATTGAAAGAACAATTTGAGTGGCTCTTTAAAAACTGAGAAAATTTAAATTATAACTTTTGGCTCTTCCATCTCAAAAGGTTGCCGACCCTGGCCTAGACAGGCCTAGACTATTTAATATCCACCACCTGTTGTTTTAAGTAAATAAAATATTATCACATTTTTTATTCCATTAGACTCTAAGAGACTAATTATGTGGAAGCATGAATGATTAGAGTGTAATTTGTAACTATGGTGTTTATCTCCACAGCATCACTGGATATTTCAGTTGTAATCACGATGATGGGATTTAACTTCATTTGTCAATTTAGACCAAGTATTTTTGTTTCCTACCTCCAAAATTGCTCATGTAAGGATGTTATTAATGTGTACTCCATGTAAGGATGTTATTAATGTGTACTCCATGTAAGGATGTTATTAATGTGTACTCCTATGATAACAATTACCTTTCAATTTATCAAAATGTATTTTTGATACTCACTAAATTTATTTTAAAAATAAACTGACATTTTTTACTTGTTAGAATTTTGACTTCAGCCCATCTTTTGAATAGAAATTTTCTTTATGACAAGCTGTAATTGTTTATTGTTATCATTCACCGCTGTACATTGTACACAAATGCTATTTTTAAGGTGAAAAAAAAAATTAATTTTAAGAAATTAATTTGTAATATCTTCACTGCATTAATATAAGCTCAACAGGTTGACTCAGTTTTTCATAAATCTCAGTAAGAATTAAATTTTATTTATTGTAAAGTAACATTTTTTTTTATGAGCCACTAAGTATTAGACTTGATGATATTATAACATGCTGATTTAAACTGATAACCTTCATACAGTCATCCCTGACCTCTATCATACCTTACTAGTGCGCCTTCCCCCTTATTATCCACAATAGGTGAAACTTAGAAGCTTACTTTTCTTTTTAATTTTTAAACCTCTCTCTATATTTTTGTGGGACAGATGGCCTAGTGGTGTATATACTCGACTGTCAACCTGAGAGTTGTGGGTTCGATCCATAGAAATTTTTCAGAGTGAAACTTGGTCATCCCGAAACTCAATACAGCTTTAAATGCATATATGACTTGGGGAACTAAAGGTGGTTGGGCGTTGTGCTAACCAAACAATCCCTTCATATACAGAGGTTATAGAAATAGATGAATTTTACACATCTGTCCCGATGGCCTGTTTGGCTAAGGGAACTTTACTTATAAATTTTTAGGTTTTATAAATCATCCTCTCTCAAATAAATCTTTCACACATACTTTAAACTCTCCTATACTATTATATAACTAGATTCCCATGATGAAGAGAAAAATCTAAAATAACATATTTATAAATATTTTTACAAATCTGTGCAAATCAGAGAATGGCATGGAAGGGCTATATTTATGTTACCTAATTTTGGTGTGGGTTTTTCTAGGGAGCAACCTATAATCGGATCGGTATCGGACCGATATTGGCACTATCGGTTAATATCGGATCAGCTGATTTTTGTAGGGAGCGACCGATAGTCAGACCGATATTGGCACTATGGGTTAACTATCGGACTGGCTGTTTAGTGGCTGCCGATAATTTTTTTTTCTCCACAAATCTAGTAACTCTAAACTTTTTAAAAAATCTGCTACAAGTAAATTCAGTAAAAATTACTAAGATTAATAAAGAAAATTATTTTAATTTCATCACAACTTTCACAAGTTAGTGAAGTTACAATTAAAAATTAATACATTTTACTTTTTAGTTTGACATTAATTATTTACAACATTATCTTACTTTTCTGTTTGTGTACAAGTAAAAAGTAAAAATAACAAATTGTTTGTTATAAGTTTAATTTTAAACAATAACATGCAGATTTCTGAGATTATGCAGACATGGTTTGTGTTTCTGACTTCAGTCTTCCTGTCTGTCTTTTCAAATCTTTTGTTCTTCTAATCTTCTTCATTTGCAAGACACCCTTTCATTAATAGCAGAATATCGGTATCAGCAAAAATGATGGGGGAAAATATCGGTATCGGACTATCTGTAAAAAGGCATATCGGTCGCTCCCTAGTTTTTTCAATTTGTTTTCTAGATTATATTTATTTCTTCTATGTCTATATATAAAGTAAGCCACTAAGTTAGATGAAGACCCACTGTGTTAGTCACACACCTAAGTGATAAGTACACATAGGTTAATTAAGAAAATGCCTAGGATGCATTCATTATTCATTCTTCTATCAAATCAATGTTGAACTTAGAATTCATTATTTATTATGTATCAATATAATGTCCTGTTCAATGTAACAATCTAAAATTATAAGAGAGATTGTCACAACAGGTAGCATTGATGAAATGCACTGACCCTCTTACATTTACAACTGTTTAATGAATAGTTGTATTAAGAGAAAAGCGTGCCAGATTTTTTGGATGCCGAATATGGGACTTGGTGGTGTTATGGAAAAGTTAAGAAAACATACAGATGAAAAAATTAATATATAGTAGGTAAAAAGCTTGCTCCACAAAGGCATTGAAGATGGAAAGCTTCATAACAACAGTAACAGTATGTGCATAGAATTAATTTGCTTTGATACATTGAGATGTTCTCACCTATTTTGATCCACAAAAACATTATACAAGTTCAATCTTTTGAATTTCGCAGGTGACAAATGAGTAATCTTATCAAAGACATCTCTACTAACAATTTTCCATGGGAAGAATTAATTTTCATAAGCAACAATTCTTTTTCTGTTGTTCCAGAAATAGGACACTTTCAAAGCCACACAGGAACATATTTCACGATCTTTAAAGTTAACAAATCAACTCTCCAGATATGTTACACAAGTAATTGAAAATTGCTTATCTATCTTACATAGGCTGGAAATGTCCTACATGATGGGACTCAAACTATTCATAGTTCTAGCCGTTGAGTCAAAATAAGATAAAGGGAAATAGACGAGCGCTAAGAGTACAGAAAAGCCAGAAAAAGTTGGAAAGCAATGTCAATGCAGAAGCTAAATTTAGTACAGACAAGGGGTTCAAAATACTGACGCTTTATTAGTGTCTTTGTGTAGACTGTGTTAAGAAAATTCAAATTGATTTCCATTTTAAAAAAATAAAATAAACACTCTAGACAGCTCAGACTATAAAATAAATGATGTGCTCATTTTTTTAAAATAATAAACCTATTTGTAATTATTATATTTAGATATTTAAAAGCTGTCTCATATTTGCTCAATAAATTCATGTTTTGTTTTTTTTTTAATGAAATTTACTTTTCTAAATGGTAAATAAACATTATAAAAAATATTGTTTACAATTATGAAATAAAATAAATAATAAATAAAACATATAAAATTAAACTATAAAATGAATACTTTGATATGTATACATATTTTAAGTAGCTAATATTTAAAAAAAAAAAATTTTATGTGAGTAGGCAAGTTGCATTGATTAAACTCTCAAAATCTCCTCCCACACTGAATAACCATACAATACTACTTGAAATAAGTGTTAGACAGACATATTTTTACAATACTACTTGAAATAAGTGTTAGACAGACATATTTTTTATTTTAAAAAAAAAGTATTTAGACTTAAGTGATAAATAGACAATAATTATCATTCAATAATCTTTACTTTGTTTATTCCCTATGTGCATGTTGCTTTAATATGACTCCAATGAAATCTCATGTGTTCTCCAGGCACATTCTTTAGTCCATAAAGTCTATCTTACACTGAGTGCTTGTACACATGTAAAAAAAAACGTGTATAATTTGTGTGAATGTTTGCCTCTGAGATTAAAATGAATAAAACTGCTTTAAATATATAAAACAATATTGTAAAGGTTTATTTTGGATATGTGACACAAAAATTTATTAATTCACTGAATCTAAATATGTTTTGAGATTTCCTGAATGTATTATTTTGTTAATCAGCAGTTTGATCAAGTGAAAACAAATACATGTATTCTGATTAAAATAAAGGATACTATTGACCATTTGTTTACTCCTTTCATTTCTTGTGGGTCTTTTATTTATTTCTTTTGCATTTTATAAAAGATGAAGTTATATTTATAAAGTCATCTGAGCTAAATAGTTTGACTTATCACAGACCATCAAAATATTAAATCAAAATTCTGCAATAATATTTTCTTTAAAACTACCATAAGCTTCAAATGAAATATTTTAGCCAATAAAAAAATAACTTCACAATAAAATATTAAGAGTTAAATTTTTTATTTACATTTGCAATATGCATTAAAAGCTCACCATTTTGCAAAATAATCAATGTTAAATAAAATCTTAAGGAAAGACTTTCAATTATATAGTATGATCATTATAAATGACTTTCATAATTACAACAATAACTAAGACAGATAGCCTTCCAAAACAACAAAATGACAACCAATACCCATAACTCCATTGGGATGTTAATCAAGGAAGATGAATGAGCAAGGGTACGAGAGGTAAATGGCTGCGGCAATAAATATATTGATGTATATCAGTATGGAGGCCACCATAACAAGAATGAAAGGTTCAATGCAGCTGTTGGGGAAGAAAAGGAAGTGTATTCCTGTTCTAGAGAAATCTTCAAACGGATATAATCTACACTTATGAAAGAAACGACAATTGTAAAATTATTTTTTTTTTACATACAACCATGTAAAATGTACAGGCACCATCATATGTATTCATGAGAATTAAAAAAAAAATTAAACAAAAGATGCTAGTAAATTATACAACTATTTATAGGTCTTTTAGTTCCTTTCTGTAATAAAAAAAAATCTTGAAACAAAAGAAACTACTCCACACACTGCTCATGCCAACTGTATCAAGTTTGTACAATAATATTTTTAAGAAGATTTTCTAAAACAGACTTGTCTAAATTTTGACCTGCAAAAGAATAAAAAGGATCTTAAAAGATTTGCTAGGCTAGGTTAGTATTGAAATAATAAAACATACTGTTTTTACTATTTCTGGCTCATTAGAGTGATATTTAAAATAACAATTTACCTATAAACACAACTGTATTGTAACGAATTTCTTTACTTTCCCATTTTGTTGTATAGTGTAGGTCATAAAGCTCATTAACAGCCTGAACAATTAGTCGATCATCACTTTCAATTAGAGAGATTAAACCCTGAAATACCAATATCTTTTAAAGAATGCTAAAGAATATTTGAAAATTATTATAGGTTTTATTTGATAATATAATTTTTAAGATATCAATATTAAAAAAAGGCATAATATTATTTTTTGTAAATAAAAGAGAAGTTTTTTTCTAAAGAGACAAAAAAACGGACACAAAAAATAGTTTCACATATTTTTATAATGGACAGAAAAATAAAAGTTCTCATTACTTTAACCCTGAGTATATTCATTGTTCTTCCAAAACTGTCTTTCACTAACTTTTCCCATAGCAAATTTTGAAGAAAGTTATCCAGATCTATTTTCTTTATGCTGCCACTCATATGAATAGTTAGAGTGCTCACATTCTGAAATGTACATTTTAAGTCAGTAAATTTCATCAGACTTATAGAAGTTTTAGTTTAGTGCTCAAATTTGTAAAAACTTCATACAGCCAAGTTTTTCCTCTCAATACCTAAAGAAAAGTTAATAGTTCAACAAAAAACAGTGCTATGATTTACATTATTCAAAACTGCAATATAATGTAGCTTGGTATTTATTGACCAATGCGGTTTAGTTTAACAAGTATGAAAATATTCCAGCTAAACTTACCCACCTGATCAATAGAATGCTTATCTTCCACTGAAAAGCCTCGTTCTGTAAATATTTCTTCCAGCCTTAAAAAAATTGCATGTAATTAAAAAGAATATAATTTTTTTTCTGAAACATTCAACAAAAAATTAATTTAAAAAATTAGCAGAAAAAAGGAAAGTAAGAAATTGATTAAAATATTTTTTAATGTACATGTACTGTACATGTATGGCTCACGTAGCATGATCAAAAAAATCCATGTAATTAAAAATAAAATTGCTTACTTCATGTTTCCAGAAAGACAATAAGCATTGATGTTCAAGATATCTTCCAAATCTATGCTGATAAATTGGACAAAATTAATTAGAAATACACTGACTGTAGTTTGTATAGTGTGGGTCATAAACCGATTCAATGCGAATAGTGAATTTTGCTTTTTAGATTGAAAATATTTGTGTAGATAATACATGTAATTAATTTTGTATAATTATTGCATAGGGACAATAATGGTACCAAAATGTAATATAGTTTTCAGAATAGTGTTGTGGTTTATGCAACATTGATGTATTTCTGCATTCCTAGCAAATGTGTTTTGTCAGCTTATTCTTAGTACACCCATTAACTAAAAAAATCAACTCCCATCTGCCAAATTGTTAAATATGAAAAGGTGAAATAAATAAAGCCAGTATGCCAATATTGTAATTCAAGCCGCACTAATAAAAGGATACAAATTTTAATTTTAAAAATGTTTACATTTTACAGGATTGCTTATTTTCAAAGTAAAAAAATAATGATACATGTATTGTTATGGATTAAAAATAAATTGTATTGGCAAAGTAAATTATGCCTCCTTTTATTATGGCTAATATTGCTTACAGTAGTTGTATATTTTGATACAACCAATGTAGTCAAAAGTGAATTCAAAAGATATTCTTTACCAAAAAAAAAAAATCTAAAAATAAAGCTTGTTTGAAAATACTGCATTTAACATTACTTAGACTGTACATAAATATTAGTTTTGAATGTCAATTTACAACACCGTACATCCAAATTTACAAAGTAATTAAAAATAGCTAATTCCCTTTTTCATTAAATGAGGATGCAAATTAAAAATGAATCATAATAAACTAATACATGTATTAGCTGATTTAAAAATAACAGATATTAAAATACATATATAATAAAAAAAATTATGACCCGTGTACAATACATATATTAAAAAAAATAGATACTGGTATATCAAATTCTTTTCAGCTGTTATTTCTTATTTATAAACTTCTTTTTTTTACTTTACATAAGGGTTGTGAAAACCAAACTGTTTTCTTAGAGTATCTAAAATTCTAAACAATGTTACATACACACTTTATTAAAAAAAGATATTAGATATTAATAAAAGGGTCGTGAAGTGTAATATTAACAAGTTACATAAAGACTGCATTAAAATGAAGGTGCTGGGTTACATCTTCAAAGAGAACCACAAAATTTTTTCAGGTCCTAGTGAAAGTTTCCAAAACCATCCAGCTTAAATGGGTATCTGACATAAGTTGGGAAGTTTGGCATTGTGCTAATCCTCCATGTATGTTACCTGTAATGCCTATATTGTATTAAAGGTTAAGGTGGTGATAAAAGAAAAGCACCAAAACTACCCCATTTTATAGGAGGTAAACAGATCATCTTTACAGGGACACCTTAAATAAAAAATAATTCTAAAATCAAACATAGAGCATTGTCAACATACCTGGCATGTGACGTTTCTATTAATTTTGCAAATCCATTTACTGATCTGTAATAAACATTGTCAATATGTACCATAAAAAAAGAGTAGAAAAGTTAAAGAAAAACATTAGGAAAATTAAGTTAAATATGATTCCTTTTTAAATACCTAACTAATTGCTTTGATTCATCCAACTCTTCACTGCTAACAAGATCTGTTTTATTTACAATGATAACATCTGCTAGGGCTATTTGTCTAAGGACAGAAACATTCATAATATACAATGCATAAATAGCTACAAATAAAAATCATCTAGATGTTCAACATACATATACTGGTTGGTATCTCCTCCTTAGTACAGAGAATAAAACAGTGAATGGCATTATTGAGACAGGACTGAACTGAATGTGTTTGATTCAGTTTTCTACTAATATTAAATTTTATTGCCTTTATTCTTATTCCATTCATGTACCCATAAAGATGGGTAGATTTGGAGACTTTTACCAGCACCTGAAAAAATTCCTGTGGTTCTCACTGAGGATCAAACAAGGGACACTCAGGTTGACAGCCCGGCTCTCTATTAGCCTCAGCCATCCATCCCCATTAACCAAGAGAAACCAACATATTAACTTAGTAAATATAACTGAGCCATCAAGGTATATCAACATTAAGCACTGCTAGCCTGTATAACTAAAAATGTTAGTTTTATAAGTTTAAAAAAAAAGAAATATTAATTCAAGAGGCAGGTGAAAAAAAATCAGAAAATTGAAACAAATTCAAATATTACCTTTCAGATTCATTAACAGATCCATTGGGCTTGATTTCTTTGAAATGCTGTAATTTATCAAATATTTAGTATAGTATAGAAAATGATAAACAATTACAATATTTTATGTTCAACCTAAATTGGCCATCAATTTCAGTAAATTGTCAGGAACTCATGGTTATCAAATAGTAATTAATTCAGAATAAATGTGATATAAAAACTTACTTGTTTGAAGTATTTCGAATCAACCATGACAATGATTCCTGAAAAAATAATTTTAAGATAAATCATAAGTATAAATATAGTAAAAGAAGTAATCTAAAACAAGGCACTTCAAACCAATGAAATTGGACTGTTTTTTTGCATATATTAAATTATATATTATACTAACTAACCATCCAAATAAACATCACTGCAAAGTTCTTCATCTAGCCAGAAAATAGAGGCAATAGGGCCTGGATCAGCCAAGCCTGTTGTTTCTAATAGTATGTAATCAAATTTTCCTTTCTTTTGCATGAGGTTCTCTATAGCCTTTACACCATTGTCTCTGTCAATACAAATCAACAATTTTATTAAATCGAACAAGCTCTATGTCAAAGATTTTGAGATTTTGTGATGTAAATATTTTTAAAAATCCACACAGTGGATAAAATTAAACTTTTCTATAGACCCACTTTACTGAGCAGCACAAGCATCCATTTCTTAGTTCCAGCCATTCTTCAAACAGTTCTCCTTTTTCACCCACAGACATGGATTTTTCAATTGAATCACCTATTAAAAATAATAATAAAGTTTAAAGAATATTAATTAAATATAAAGATAACAATTTGTTTTCATATATAATTAAATACAGTCTAAGTAAATTTATATATATATATATAAATGAAATATATTTCAGTACTCTCACCACTTAATTAATCTTCTAAAAATTTAAAACTTCTTGTTATTATTTTAAAAAGTAAACATTAGTCTTCAGTGGTGAAGAGTGCAAAATTATGCACATCAAGAATTAAATTAAATATTTATTCCATATTTGTAAACATAAAAATGGCTAATTCATAATAAGCTTGAAAATGATTGAAGATTAACTGACTCATTGTGCCCAGGTAGAATATACTTAATGAGGATCAATATTTGTTAAAAATAAAAAAAAGCACTGTCTTACAATCTATTATGTATATTTTTTTGTAGAAAAGCAACTGTCAAATGCTAACTTAAAAAAATGTATATGAACATGAACTAGGTAAATTACATAGATAGTGACCATTATAGGTCAAACTCTGCATTATAAAATAGTGACTAGTCTAGAGTCTAGGTAAGATTAGAATGTTTTAAACAAAACGTTATTAATTGAGCTTAAATCAATGATAAATAAACATACAAAAAAAAAAAACAAGTTTTTCTACTCCGTTAGTGGCATTAGCGAATCCTAGAAAGTAGTTCGCTAATAAGCTATAAAAAAATGTTTAAAAAAAAGTACCTTCTCCAAATTCATTAAGTATAACAGCTATTCTCTTTCCATGTTGTTTGGTTAAAATATGGTTTAATAATGTTGTCTTTCCAGCACCTAAAGTTGTAAAATGCAATCTAAAAATTACTTTTACACTGATGTTACACAAATCATGATTATCAAGTGAGTGCAGCAATTTTATTGGCAGTATCAATTGCTAAAATTTCTAAGTAAAATTAAAACATAATTTTATCAGTTATTTTAAATCCTCATTATAATTAAAATATAATTTTCCATAAAGTTAGTCTTTCTTAGAGTTTAACTTGCCTAAGAAGCCTGTTATAATAGTAACTGGAACTTTCTGAAATTCAGCTGGAATCAAATCTGGAACATCATTATCTTCTGAATCTTCTAACATTTTCAGAATGAAAGTATCTTACAAGTTGTCTTAAAAAAAATATTAATATTAGAAAAGATGTCACACAGAGAATACTTTATTATTTAAATAGTCCTGTTGTTTATTTTTTATTATTAAAAGTAAAATGTTAGGTATTAAGTCAAGGATGTCCACTCTTTTAATTCGGTGACAGTGGGGCCACATTGGAATTCTTGTTTGGGGCCACACACAGAATTAATTAAGCAGAAAGATTGACATATATATGAAAAGTCGCCTACAGTTTGTCGTCTTCCCGTATAACAAATGTAATTACATATAATTGTTTAGTCAATAAAAAACTGAAATAATAAGCTCCTA
>JAGDYQ010000206.1:1326429-1341400 GCA_021962125.1 Bulinus truncatus | reverse complement strand
ATTAGGAACATTTATTAAATATTTTATTTTTCAATTCATCCACAAAAAAAGTTTAAATAAAAAAATAAAAGACAGTTTATGAGAAATCAATATCAAATGATAGAATTTAGAATTGGGGATAAATCGTCTCTGTTTCCTAGCGTGCTTGTACCTCTACAGAAAAGTCATAAAAATGACAAAGTTACTTGTACATTTTACAGCATTGTTTGGAAAGTCTTGAATCTTTGTAGGCTTGTTGAAAACTAAAATAATTTAATCACATTTTTTTCTCCACACTTTTCTCATTGGACTAAGTAATACAATGCTCAGTTGTATGGCATTTATCGGCTTATATAGTTATAAATCATCTGGATTCAAAATTTAACCAGGAGGCTTTGTGTGAAAGTGATAGCAGTATGAGTATGTTTTGTGCTCAGGCTAATTTATAAGAAAAAAAATATCTAGACAAATATCAAAATAGTTGCCCAAAAATATATGTAGCAAAATATTAGTTCAACAAAAATCAATAAAAAAAAGTTTTGAAAAAATATAAAAAAATGTATTCAGATTCCTATAAAAACAGCACAAAACCTAAGAACCCATGAAGCTCTAAGAGAGCATTGGCCCAGCCCTTATATTTAAGATAAAGAATGGTATAAATATAGTACTATAATGTCTATTAGTGAATGATCATTAAAATGATAATCTTTCAACATTTTATTTACATTTTACTTTATATCTATTTTTATTATATTATAACTTTATAAAAAACTTAATAATAAAACAGCTTAATATGTAATGTAATATTCTAAAAAATATAACATTTAGCACTTAAATTCTTTAAGAATCACCAGCAACAGTGAGGCCTGCTGAACATGAAATGACAGACAAAAACATACCCTTAATTTATGGTTTAAATTTGGTGCATAGTAAAATTTCATACTATTCGACCCAGTAAATCTATAATGTATCTGTTGATTGTCTTAAGATATACAAAATAAATTAATGAAGAAAAAAGTGATTAATGAAAATTTTTGAGATTTTTCTCAAAAAGTTTCTTATTTGATAATTTTACTATAAATTTATAGAGATCATAAACAAAATGCGTTTTTTTATTGTTACAAGGCACTCAAAAAATATATGTTCGTACTTGGGGATGTTCCCATAATAGTTCAGACAGTGAGTATATGGCTGGTCAGTTGGCAGCCTATGGATACAAAATAACAGGTAAGGCTTAAAAAGAATTTATACAATTTTCAAAAAAAAATTTTAATTACTTTTTTTTATTCCTTACATTGCGATCACTTACAGATATAAAAAAAAGAAATATTTTATGATATACAGTACATTTTTATATAAGTATTTTTTCTATTATAGGTTAATTATTTTGTCATTTTTAAGTCATATTTTGTCTGAAAAATAAACAAAAACAAGGACTTAGAAAGACAACTAACAGTTACCACTATGACAACAATAAATGTATGCTGCACATTTACAAATTTTACTTTAAATTTGACCATCATTCCTTCTCAGATCAAAAAGAAGATGCAAATCTATGGCTGTTGAACAGTTGTACCGTTAAAAATCCAGCAGAAGATCATTTCAGAAATGCAATTAAAGAGGCAAAGTCACAAGGCAAGCTGTTGGTTCTCGCAGGCTGTGTACCTCAAGGACACCAGAAAGCTGATTATATTCAGGTAGTTGGATTTGCTTACTGGACATGATATGATTTTAAATATCTTCAGATAAATATAAACACACATTTATCTATCTGATTGTTTTAGCACTTCTTTTTTAGTTCTAAATATTTATTTTTTAAAGGGCATAGCAGTCATTTTTTTTTATTTTTACTTTTTGCATGTAAGAAAATCTGATGTGTTTTAAATCTTAATTTTTTTTACTTATTAATCATTAATTACAAAAATAAGGAGTGCTGTATCTTAGAGAATGGGATATGTTGAAAAATTTGTTAAAAATACATACTCCACTTTTTAATTTTTTTTAACTTTCTGCAAAAAAAATAAAACACACTGATGTAAAGAAACATGCTTGGCCAGAGGGGATCCTTCCAGCCACCCCAATTTCATCTAGTGTTTTATTGCATCATTTTGGTCATCATCAGGCAAAGCAACTTTTATAAATATAGTAAAAATGGTGTTGTGAGAAAAAATTTATCATAAAATCAAAAAACTAAAAAAATATAAAATGTGGCATATATATTTATAAAGGCTCGTAATATTTGCAGAAATGTTTACATTTCATTACAAATGTTTTGAAATCATCCTGTTTCAATATAATAATACTCTCAACACAGGGCCTGAGTGTTATAGGTGTTCAGCAGATTGACAGAATTGTTGAAGTAGTCGAGGAAACACTTAAAGGTAATCCTTCTGACTTATGGCTGTTGAGAAAGTAAATCTTTTTTAGCCCAAGGCAGATAACATGTAGACTTCATCTGTTGCTGTAGCCACAGCTTTTTTAGGGCTTGTGTTGCTAGCACAAAGCCCAGTCAACTTTACTCCCTAAACTAAAGTTGGGTATCCATTTAAAGCTAGAAAGGCTTGGGGACTTTACCCTGACCAAAAAAATTCCTGTGTTTCACACATTGCATTGAACCAAAAACCCTCTAGTTGAAAGTTGAAGGCTCTACACTTCTCTGCCATCTGTCCCCTGGTGACTATTTGCTTGCTTTTTTTACTTATTGAATTTAATTTGCTTGGAAATTTAACTAAAAATACTGAAAATTTAAATAATATGATAATTTCTTCTTTAAAAAGCATAAAAGTTGCCTTTTTAAAAAAAAAATAATGCCAGTAACAAGGCTTCTTAATATTTTTTTTTTGGTTTCACCGTGTGTGGCTCACATGCACACACTTTTTCACTTTTCATATATAAAAATATTTGTACTATTAATTTTATCCTTTTTTTGTATAGGTAACTCTGTACGTCTCCTGGGTCAGAAGAAATCATCCGGCAAGAAGGCAGGCGGGGCACCACTCAGTCTACCCAAGATTAGAAAAAATCCTCTTATTGAAATAATTGCTATCAATACAGGGTCAGCGGAATAGCTTAAATCAGTATTTATATTTATATATGTAAAAAAGATCAATTTATTGTCTGATTTAAGAGGTGTGTCTTTATAGTAAGTTGTACACAAAATTATTCATGTATATAAGTTTGTGGCTGTCACAAAATTTTCATTACAGAAATTTGTGGCTGTCACAAATTTTTCATTACAGAAATTTACTTTAAAATAATTGGCAACATTTCTGAGCACATCCATCACATGCTTATTTAACCGAAGGAAAAGAATTTTTTTTTTTACCAAAAAAAAGTACATTATTAATTAATATATAGTCAATATTTAGAAAGTAATATTTTTTTTATTTCACTAATTTAAAATGTTAATGAAGATGTTAAAATTTATTGAATTAAATATTTTAAACCAACTTTGCAGATGTCTTAATCAATGTACATATTGCAAAACTAAACACGCCAGGGGTGACCTGGGAAGTTACCGACCGAATGAAATAGTGGAAAGGGCTAAACAGTCTTTTTCAGG
Organism: Bulinus truncatus; assembly: GCA_021962125.1. Lineage (NCBI taxonomy): Eukaryota > Metazoa > Mollusca > Gastropoda > Planorbidae > Bulinus > Bulinus truncatus. The sequence goes on along the minus strand of JAGDYQ010000206.1, from coordinate 1,337,859 downwards.
TAATTCTAAAAATTTTTTGTGCACAGATTAAAATTTTTTTAACAGATCTTATCATTTGTTAATATGCTGATTTCTGTTATCCTATTTTTTTTTTACTGCCATGTACTTTGCAGTGTTTTATATCATTTGTCTTAACAGATGTGACATTCCAATAACCCATTTCTCAAAAATTTCAACTACTTTTATTTTATAAAAGGGCTGACAGCTTCTTCACATTGTTCATAACCAGTTAAAAACTTGTAAACATTTTACTGCTAAATAACACAGACATCTTTCTAAGCAATTTTATAATAAATATGATAGGAAACTAGATGTAACTTAAGGAAATTGTTAGAAAAACATCTATTATTAATGACCACAAAAAAAATTAATTTACTGTTATAGTATTTTTTTCCAAACATCAAAAAATTATCTAGTATTGTATGAAATTAAATATATACTATAAATTACACTATGGAGTTTCTGAGATGCAAAATTTGGCTCTTTATCATAAGATACTGAAGCCATTTGTAGCATCTTGTTGGGGAAATTTTGCTGAGTTGATTGTATTATATATACCTCTTCTGTCTGTTAAATTTATGTGCTCAAATTATTTTAAAAGATAATTTTTTTTATCATCATTTTATTTAAACTTAATGTTATTTTTGTTTTATTTGTTAACACATAACCCTGTCTTGTAATAAGAAAAAGTGCATTCATCTATAGACTATTTAGTTGAGAAATAGATTAATGTGATTTTTTAAAATACCCCTTACAGAGGGAGTGGTTGAACTGTGGCTGACTTCTGAAGATCTAGGAGCTTATGGTCGAGACATTGGTGTAACTCTTCCGGAGCTCTTGTGGAAATTAATAGATGTTGTTCCAGAGGGAGCCATGATCAGGCTGGGCATGACAAATCCTCCATATATATTAGAACATTTAGAGGTACATCAGAATTGAAAGTTACACTAGCCCCATTCAATTATTCTTGCAATTAATCTTGTTAAAAGAAAATAATGTGGGGAATATGTTAAAGAACTCAATGTTTAGTTTTTGTGTGTTTATAATATTTATGCATATTAAGTATGAAAATAAAGATGTCAAGTATAAAAAGTGAGCTGAAAAAGATCCACCAAAAAAATTTAATAATTTGATATAATGCACAGATGAAGAATTTTGTTCTATGAAACATTTCATTTTATAATCTAATGCAAACTAATTTTAGCCCTTTTCTTTTTTACAAAGTTGTTACATCCAATGTCCAATTAGTCAAAAATTAGTACAAAATTATATTCTCATGCTAATTCACCCAATATCTTTTTATAAGTATATTATTTAACAGGATATACTGTTTACAAACATATATGTACCTTGTCAGAATGCCCCACTGATTTTTCCCCTTTATTTAATTTCTAACACTTATTTGCCTTTATTATATTAAAAACAAAACAAATTATTTGAAATTATAATGTAGCGTCTGATTTAGTTTTGTGTGTGTATACCTTCCCTTGATAAAGTGTTTCACTCTCTCCATTTTTTTCAGGAGATGGCAAAGATTTTGTCCCATCCACGAGTTTATTCTTTCCTTCATGTCCCAGTCCAGTCAGGATCTGATAGTGTTTTGATGGACATGAGACGAGAGTACTGTGTAGCAGACTTTCAGCATGTTGTGGATTATTTGAGAGAAAGGTGATTTAAAAAAAGCAACAACTAAAAAGCTGACTAAACTTAGTGCTCTAGTAGACTGTTGAATCATTAAACTTTAGTGCATCACAGCCATTATGAAAAGTAATATCATTGCCTGAGAAGATCAATATTTATTTATTTATTTTTTATTAAAAAAGTCAGAAAAATAAAGTTATACTATGTAGTCCATTGTTTTAAAAATTGAAAAAATATGAGCAATATTGAAAACATTTGAGTACAGTATTTGAACAAGTTTTATTGATTGAAAAATTTCTCCACTTTATTTTAATAGCCATCATCAAACGGTTGATTATTATGCACCATTCTTTTATGTAAGTGAGCTCTAAAATGATTTGGCCAAATATGGATAACAGTAGATATTTATAGGCCTATACACAAAATAGTTCTTTTACTAAATCATGCCGACTTGATTTAACACATTGAACAACTTTCCATCATATACTGTTTTGGATTTTTTTTTTCTTCAATTCTCCCCATTTCATTTTGCATTGCTTCATTTCTTGTTTGTAAGACCTTCACCAAGAGTTTTTGGGCAGTCTACCCTCTTCTGGCTTTTGGGGGGGGGGCTCACTTTAGAGCCATTCTTGTAATTTCTTTTGGTGGTTTCCTTTTTCTTCTTGATATGCATTTGTTGGTCAGTGAGGGTCTTGCTTTGCCTTTAGCCATAGATTTTCATGCTCCATGCATTATATAATTAGTCTCTTTCAGTTGTTATTCAGTAAAATGATCATGATTCAGTTTTTTATTTTAATTAATATCAAATATAATGGCCATCACAATGCAACTGAGCCAGTACAATGCAACTAGTCCAGCATAATGCAACTGACAGTTTAATACGGTTGCTACGGTTCCCAGGAACGGGGGACTCTGTATTATTTTTTTCTGGGGTCCAACTATAGATGCGCTCTAGCGCTCTAGACAGACTTTATTTTTTTACGGCTGTAGATGTGCGCATACGCGATAGCCGGACTCGGAATATATTTTTTTCGGGGTCTTGCTATAGATATTGCTCCTAACCCTAATTCTAACCCTATTCCTAACCCTAACCCTAGAAAAATATGCAATAATAAACAGTCTGTCTGCCGCGCATGCGCATCTATAGCTGGACCCCGAAAAAAAATAATATGGAGTCCTGTTCCTTGGAACCGTAGCCACTTCCTTACTAAAATATTTATAAATCACAGAATATAGTCAGTGAGAAGTACAGTGATGGATATGTACTGTCTGACATTTATTTCACAGAATGAAATTTTGCTATGTGGGGGGGGATGGGAAAAGTTTAAAATAATTTAACTAACATTGGTGTAGGGGTGGGGAGGGGACTGTATGAATTCAACAGTTTGGGTTCTTAATAATATGGTGTTCATGTAGATTGTAAAATAGCAATAACTTCACAGTGTGTAGGTTGTACAATAGAAATAACTTCGCAACATGTGTTGATTCTCTTACACAAACCAGTACCATTTTTACTCTGTGTTTATATTTGTTTGCTGACTTCAGAAGGTTGTTGTTGAGATATACTTTTTTTTAATAACATAAATGTGTGTATTTTTTTTTGAATGCCTTACTTAGGTTTTCTATTTAATAATCAGTTGGGAAAAAAAAATTGTAGCTCTTAAAAAAATAGTTTAGATTACATTTTATTGAGCTTTTTAAACAAAAAAAGTTCATTTCCTTTATAATTAATTTTTATAATTGGTCTATTCTAAAAGGGTACCAGATGTAAACATTGCTACAGACTTAATTTGTGGGTTTCCTACTGAAACAGATCAGGTTAGAGCCACACATAGCTTCTTAATGAGTAATCATATTCTTAAGATATTGTCCATGTAATCATCAACTGCAACATTTTTTTCCTCCTCAGGATTTTGCAGAAAGCATGGCTCTGGTTGAGAAGTACAAATTTGCTAGTCTTTTTATAAACCAGTTTTTTCCGAGACCTGGAACACTGGCATATAAAATGCAACGAATCCCAGCACAAGAAGTGAGTAAATAGTTTAAAGTCACGACTGTTTAAAAAAAATGCTTGACGTTTAGTTTTCAGTGTTATAGGTTTTGACTAGTTAAAGTTTTTTTTAATGTTCCAGTAAACATTTGGAACACTAATTTATATTTAGTATTATCAATTTGCATGTTTTAGAACAATTTTGACTCTGTTGATCATTTTGTTAAATTGTATTTTAATTCGTTTTGCCCAGGTAAAGAAACGTACTAAAGCTGTTTCAGAACTTTTTCAGTCCTACCATCCATACACTCACAAGGCAAGAATTGTTTGACAATTAAGGCAGAGTGCTAGGCTAATTCCAAATCAACACCTAGCCACAATAAGTGTTGGGTTTGGGTTTGAAAAAGATGTAAACAGGACCATTTTATATAAAAAAAAGAATTCCTCTTTTTTTGTTGTCAATCTTGGAATAAATGTATACATTACCGCACAGATTCTGGGAAACATTATTTTCAAGCCAATGAAAGGATTTTAATGTTATAGTATGATTTCATTTCTTAATGCCCCTACACTTTCACAATTTCTATCAGTTTATATGTTTGCTTCACTAGGAATCAGGTTTAAATTAACTTAGCTGTTAAAAGACTAAACAAACAAGGAGATTGAAAACTCATTCTTTGCAAAAACTAAAATGGATTAAACAATGCTTTTTTACAAAGTTTCATTGCATTACATCTGATAGATAATTCTTTCAACATTTTTTTAAATGTTCCTGTTTTTTTGTTGTAAACCCCCAAAATCAATAAGATTGAAAAATTTACTTTAAAATGCAGTAACTGCTCCAAAACTCAACATATCTCCACACAATGTTTTTGTCCAGTTTATAAAAGCTCTACTAGAAGACCATTGGTCTGATTAAAAAAAATAATGTGTTGCTTTAGAGATTATTATTATTTTTTTATCTTGTTGCACTTTTTCTTTTGATGTGAGGCATTTTTGGATTTAGCTCACTTTTACACAAAATAAATCTACATAAATCCAAGTATGATTTTCAAATGGCTCATATGAAAGACTAGAACTCTGCCTTAAATTTTGACTTAAGAAAAAATGTTTTTGCTTTTTTTTTTATAACCTATTCAAAACTTGTATAAAAGGGATTTCATTAATGAAATGTCACTTTAATTGATATTAAATCTTTAAAAAAACAACTATTTTGTGTTTTAAACAGCTTGGACAGGTGCAGGATGTACTTGTTACAGAAATATCCTTTGATGAACAATATTTTGTTGGACACAACAAATCTTATGATCAGGTATATTTTTGTTAACAGCTGTCAAAATAAATAGGAGGTTGTTGCAGACAGGAATAAAAATAAATGGATCAATTATTCTTTACCTGTTGAATAATGTTACATATCACAGTCTTAAAACAACATACTTTTAAATATAAATTAAACCTCAGATAAATAAAAGAAAAAATTAAAATGTACAGAAACATGCAATAATCTACTTTTTACAATTTCTGATAAAATTTTTGGAGGAATGTCCTGTATTTTTTATAAGTTTAGAAACTCAATACATGTTCAACAGAATCTGAAAAAAATGCACTTTTTTTTCTAATTGATTTTTTTCCCTCTGTTGAACAAAAAGCGCTATTGAAGTCATGTTTTTGAAGCCAATTTTAAAAAGTCACATTATCATTTTATAATTATGATATTATTTCTGAAAATGATTAGAATGTTTATTGAAATATTTTTAAGGATAAGAATTGATTTTATATAAAAAAACTGTTACAACTTTTTTTTTTTTACACTATAGGCCTATATTGATTTTTTCCTAGATATCTAAACTTGAGTCTTTTATTCATGGAGTTGGGTATTATTGTTAATCTTGATGTTCAGACACCTTTACTGTTAGATAACCATTTTAAGTTGTATGGTTTCAGTGAATTCTTTTTCAGTGGTATGTTTTTCCACAAGGCCATGCTGTACTATTTTTTTCTTTTTTTTTACTGCAATCGAAAGTTTATTTAAGGGAATTTTTTCTGGTAGTGACAGACTGCCATAAAAAAAATCATTGACATTTGAAGATTTGAAGTCAGATGTAATTTACCAGGTTGGTCATTCAGGTTGATAGCAGGTTAATTCTGTAGTTAAGTTTTCTGATTTAGTGGGAAATAAAACAACTGCCATTTAAAGAGCTGATCAACAAAGAGTTGCATGGAGGGGGGGTCATCGAACTTATTGAAATATACATTACGCATACATTTATTTCACAGAATATAATTCTGGTTTACTGCTTGACATAATTTTAGATGTAAATTAGATATTGTTAGTTTTTGCAAAAGTAAAAAAAAATATTTCTTTTATGAATACAAACATTTGCTTAGTCTGACATTACCATTAATTAATTTTAGTTACATAAAAACAACTGATGAAATACTTTTTTTTTTTAATTTCTTTTTTTTTCTTCTATTAAAATTAGGTTTTAGTTCTTAAACAGGAAGGAATTATGGGAAAAATAGTGAGGGTAGAGATAGTAGAAACAGGCAAGCATTTCATGAAAGGAAGAATACTACACCTCTTACAAGGGGAACAACCAAATGTTCCTGTCCCCTTTCAGAAAGGTCAGATAACAGGAGCTTCATTTGTAATGCAACAGGAAAAAGTAGGTTGATTTGATTTTTTATTATGGTATATTCTTTGACCACATCCTGCTCATCAAATACATTAGTTTATCATTGTGGTTGCTACATCAGTTAGTCTGAGTTCACCCTTCTATGCGTCCAGTCACCTACATACATCTCCCATAATGCTTCTGTGGCCTTTGCACTAGCAGCTATGGTGGGGATGAAAGAAGGCCACTGCAAAAACTGTCCAGTTAATGGTTTACAGGATCTAAGAGATAAAAATCTCATCCTGACAAGGACTACAAACAAAAATAAAAAAAATGTATATACCATTTCAGAAATAAAAATGTAATTAACACTGCACAAGACTTTAGAATTAATCTAGATATTTCTAGATGTTATAATATTTCTAGATGTTATAATTCTATGTTCTAGTGATTTTTTTGTGTGAATAAACCAAATTCCTTTATTTAATATCATGCACATTTTTTATGTTTTTTTATTTTTTCAGAAACCAGAGTTTCAAATACCATGGTTTTGGTTGGGTACTTCTGTGCTAGGGTTGGCCATTTTGGTTCGAGTCTACACCAGGCTAAACAGATGATGCATGTTTCTGTTAAAATTTGTATTATAATAATTTTAAGCTAAATATTTTTAGAATTATAAATGCATGATTGTGTGGATGAATAAACAAATTTTGAATTAACATCTCATTTATTTGGTGCTTTTTAACTCTTATTTTGCCATTCATTTACCTGAAAGTCAAAATATTTATGACCAATGATAGTTTTAGTGTTTTTTTGCAGTTAGTCTCTAATTACTCCCCTTTAACTGAACATTGGTGTAAATTTTTCAAGATGGCTGGTTTTGTGGCTCAAATTAAAAAAAAGTTAATCTGTTCATCTCTGCTGATTAGTGCCTACACAAACAGAAAAATATAGAAAACATACTCTGGTAGAACTTTTTTTTTTATGACTGGTCAAAAAATGTCATAAGAATGTTATCACCTTAAAAAGTGTCTATTTATCAAACCATATACCACAATCTCAAAGCTTAGAAGGTTCTCTTTAGTTTCACTTTCTGTTTGTATGTGGGTGTGTCCTGAAATCTCACCTCTGGACCTTTTCTTTTTTAGTAAGGAGGTTCAGTTTTGGCACACATAAATTCTACATGACTACACAATTATAAAAATTTTGAGTCCATGCATTGAAACCTCATAGAATTATGAAGCTAATAACTTTTTCATAATGTTTATAATTGAAAAAATTGGCCTTTAGATTGGTGGAGAAGAGTAGACTTTCCAAATTAACTTACGTTACAGTGTGCAAAAAAAAAAAAAGAAAGTTTAATTCTTTCAACACAATAAAGAAAAAAATATTAAAAAAACCTTTTTTAAAAAAAGCTTTTATAAACAATGCACCAAAAAGTAAAAAAAAAATAATTCGTTATATCAAATATTAATAAAAATTATCATTACTAAAATTAAAAGCATGTTTTGATGGAATTATACAGAGCTGAATACTTTACACTTACTGATAAGTATCGATAAATAAATAATCTATATATCTAGATAGGCACCTAGCTTAATGTAATGATTTATTTTTATTACTATTAAGTGCATTTTTTATTAAAGCTTCTTAAATTCTTAAAAATGTTTTTTTTTAACTTTTTTTTAAATTATGTAGTTCTAGATAAAGCAAATATTTATAGATGTATCTCTATTTTCTTAAAAAGAGCTCTTTTGACAAGGAAAGTGAATTTTGAAATGTGGTAATCATTTTGATTAATTGTTCAGTATCACATTGGTTTCACTTTTGGTGTAAAACTCAGATTATCTGAACTGTCACTTGGTACCAGGAATTATTAAAAAAATATATTTTTCCAAAGCATAGGGCAACTTAAGTTTGATCATAGAGCAACAAGTTTGATGATCTGTAAGTGTAGATGTGTATTAATAATTTATCACTCAGGTGCTAAGTAGCTTTTTGCCCATGTGTGAATGTACACATTTATGAGTACTGTTAAACATTTGTATTGTTTGAAAAGTTTTTTCAGTAACGATTTTTACAACTATCCCAGTTATTCAGTAAAGATTTTTACAACTATCCCAGTTATTCAGTAAAGATTTTTACAACTATCCCAATTATTCAATATCTCCATGTCTGAATCATATCAATAATGTAGTTAAGTGGAGTTTACTGTTCAGTTTTTTTGTCTTTCACTGCTGATTATGAACAAAACTTTTTGTGCTGAAGTAACTTAACAAAAAATTAATTTATAATAAATCATGTATGAATACATGTAAAAAAAAACAGGCAATAAAAACAACAAACAAAAGATTTGCATTATTGAAACGATTGTAATTGCAGTTAACCAATGCTGAATAGTCTAATAAAAACCACTATCACAGGAATTGGACATTCTTAGACAGGCATACAAGTTTTAAAATTAAAAACTAAAACTATAAAAACTGATTTCTGAGTCAAACTATTGTAAAGAATGAACTTCAAAAATGTACATAAAGTATTGTTCAGCATGTGGAAGGACAGTTTTTGAGTGAAATGAAATAGACTTACAATTTGAGTATGACAAAAAAAAAAAATTACCATTTCATATTTTTTTGCTGCTGGTAAAGTGATAAATGATAATTTAACTATGAATAAAAAGATGTTTCATCAAAATTAGAAATTTTTTTTTTGGAGGAGACATGGCTATGCCTTTTGCAACAGCAATAAATATTCTTCAATACTTTATTACTAAAAAGCAAGAAAGATTTAAAGTGTAGTTGTACCAAACATTAAACTTTCTAGTTATAAGAAAAGTATTTAATTGTATAGAATTAGAAAAAACCATAGAAAATTGTAAAAAAACAACAAATTATGTATGATGTGAATTTTCCCATAAAAAAAACAACCATTTTGGCTATATTTGACATATAATGTTATCATGCTGGTTCAACTTTTCTGTTTTCAATGAAATGAAATAAGTATTTAGGTCTTAGAAGGATCTAAGAATAAATTTTTTTTCTAAAAAATCATCACATTCTAGAGGCTGAACTATAGTTTTCGTTTATATGGAAATATATAAAAAAATAAGATGCAATATTTTATGATATATGTAATAATAGGCTGTAGGTTTAAAAAAAAAATCGATGAGAGAAAAGAATTTTGAAAAAGTTTCCAATTTGTATTTCAATTTTTTTTAAACATTAATTAGTGAGGCTAATTGACATACTATTGATCTTATTGTTTTTTATTATAGTTTGACATATTTGTTGTAAAAATTGAAAATGTAAAAAGACTAAGTTCACACAAACACACGTCAAACTGTAAAAAACAAAACAACTTAATAATAGATTAAAAAAATGAATTGGCTGAATACTTGGTGGAACGTGGGAAATTAATGTTTACCAAATAAGAAAGATAAAAAAAATTACTATGTTGCATATTTTTGTTCATCTTAAAATCAATATTGATTTGTTTTATACTTTTTTCTCAATTATTTGGAACAGTGATCATCACAAATCTAAAATGGAATGTACACATGTAGATACTACACATTTTTTTAAAAAGGTTATCTGGTTATCAAAATAATTTTTTTTCTAATTATTACAAAAAATTTTCTAATTATAAAATGCATAAAATATGGCAAGAGCAGAAAATATACATTGACTGAATATTCTGTTAGAGAAAAATGTAAGCCAATAAAATATTTTGACAAAGCTTCTTAATACATTATTTAATATTTTTAAAATTTTCAGGTTTTGAAGAATAAACCATAATTTGAAATGTTTATTTATAATTAAGCAATTTATTTAATGCCAGATATGTCTGCAACTGTAATTTAAAAAAAAAAAAAGGAAAAAAGATTTAGAAATGGCTACCCTGTGCATAGGCAGAATATATACAGTTCATTAAAATATATATAGATAGGCCTACTGGTGCTTTACCTTTTAAAAAAAAAATGTAGGAATATTGATGAGAACTTATTTAGTGTGAATAGTTTTGACTTTTTTTTTAATGATTTGTTGTAAATAATGTAAACTGAATTCGATTCACTCAGCAAGATATAAGCTAATAATAAAATGACAAAGAGTAAAAAATTAGTTAATAATTAGTTAAGTCAAGAAGATATCTCAAACATATTAGTTAAATTTGTGAACTGACTGAGATTTAACTAATATTGTTTTAAGTGTTTTTGTATTTCAAAACTAGAGTTTCAGATAATATTTGACCATAAAAATGAACATATTACTTTAACTTATAGGCTAGTCATTAATATATTCATATGTATATATAAATGTGTGTAAAATATAGTGTTATATTTTGCAAATAGAGGGTTGCCTCTTTCAAATTAAACAAAAAAGTAAAAAGATGAGAAGTTTTGTAGTTTTTACTGAATACAATAGTTTTCTTACAGCTGATTTAAAATTCTACTTACAAAACATTACTTGTTTCTGTGTATACATTAGCATAACACAAGACTATTTTGGGTCTGACCAAACTATGCTCTTACACCATATCTTCTACATACTTTACTGTACAATGATTAATAATAAAATATATATATACAGCATATAATTATCAAATTTAAGTAATGTAAAAAAAAAGTCTAGTGAAAAAACAACAACAGCTATTTACATGGGTGGGCTTTCTGTCTTAAAGATTAAAATATACACAAGGTAACTGTATTATGATAAACTTTAGCAAGGATTAGTTATTCTAAAACTGAACAAAATTTAACTAGGCAAACTATTACCAGTATAAGTTGAACATTTAAAAAAAAAGTGAATTGATCTTTGCAGCCAGTATAGCATTAGTATTCACACTAAACCTCTTCAAATGAACTATGCTGTAATATTAAAATGATTTCTCTTACAGCTGTACGAGCCGTTAAATGAAAAACTGTTCTAAAAAATGTACATAATATGATTTACAAAAAGCATGGCTACATAAAATGTTTGCATGTAATTATAAACTAATTTTGTGACAAATCTGAAAAGAAAAAAAAGACAAAATAAAATAAATTGTTTAAGTCATAAAAATCATTTCTAGCTCAGCCACTGCTTCCATTTTATATGTTTGCAGTTCTATTTAAATATTCTTAAATTAAGTTCATTTTTAAAGAAATAAATTAACATTTCAAACATCCCAATCAATGTAGACCAATTT
>JAGDYQ010000206.1:1269188-1325929 GCA_021962125.1 Bulinus truncatus | reverse complement strand
TCTTTTTACTTTTTTGTTTAATTTGAAAGAGGCAACCTCTATTTGCAAAATATAACACTATATTTTACACACATTTATATATACATATGAATATATATTAATGACTAGCCTATAAGTAAAAGTAATATGTTCATTTTTATGGTTAAATATTATCTGAAACTCTAGTTTTGAAATACAAAACACTCCTAAACAATATTAGTTAAATCTCAGTCAGTTCACAAATTTAACTAATATGTTTGAGATATCTTCTTGTCTTAACTAATTATTAACTAATTTTTTACTCTTGTCATTTTATTAGCTTATATCTTGCTGAGTGAATCGAATTCAGTTTACATTATTTACAACAAATCATTAAAAAAAAAAGTCAAACTATTCACACTAAATAAGTTCTCATCAATATTCCTACATTTTTTTTTGGTATGTAAAGCACCAGTAGGCCTATCTATATGTATATTTTAATGAACTGTATATATTCTGCCTATGCACAGGGTAGCCATTTCTTAAATCTTTTTTCCTTTTTTTTTTAAATTACAGCTGCAGACATATCTGGCATTAAATAAATTGCTTAATTATAAATAAACATTTCAAATTATGGTTTATTCTTCAAAACCTGAAAATTTTAAAAATATTAAATAATGTATTAAGAAGCTTTGTCAAAATATTTTATTGGCTTACATTTTTCTCTAACAGAATATTCAGTCAATGTATATTTTCTGCTCTTGCCATATTTTATGCATTTTATAATTAGAAAATTTTTTTGTAATAATTAGAAAAGATTGTTTTGATAACTAGATAACCTTTTAAAAAAATGTGTAGTATCTACATCTGTACATTATTTTAGTTGTGATGATCACTGTTCCAAATAATTGAGAAAAAAGTATAAAACAAATCAATATTGATTTTAAGATGAACAAAATTATGCAACAAGTAATTTTTTTTATCTTTCTTATTTGGTAAACAAATTTCCAAGTTTCACCAAGTATTCAGCCAATTCATTTTTTTTTATCTATTATTAAGTTGTTTTGTTTTTTACAGTTTGACGTGTGTTTGTGTGAACTTATCTTTTTACATTTTCAATTTTTACAATAAATATTGAAACTATAATAAAATAACGTTAAAATCAATGGTATGTTAATTAGCCTCACTAATTCATGTTTAAAAAAAATTGAAATACAAATTTGGAAACTTTTCAAAATTCTTTTCTCTCATCGACTTTTTTTTTTAAACTTACAGCCATTTTAAATATATCATAAAATGTGCATCTTATTTATTTATATATATCCATATAAATGAAAACTATAGTACAGCTCTAGAATGTAATTTTTAGAAAAATTTATTCTTAGATCCTTCAAAACCTAAATATTATTTCATTTCATTGAAAACAGAAAAGTTGAACAGCTGATAACATTATGTCAAATATAGCAAAATGGTTTGTTTTTTTTTTTTGCATTTTACATTGAATTTGTTTAAAAAAACATGCCAATGAATGCATTCTTATTATGAAGTTTTATTTGCCAACTAAACCATTAAAAGAAAAATTGTTTGTTTTATGGACATAAAAAAGCATTTGTTATGGGAAAATTCACATCATCACATAATTTGTTGTTTTTTTACAATTTTCATGGTTTTTTCTAATTCTATACAATTAAATACTTTTCTTATAACTAGAAAGTTTAATGTTTGGTACAACTACACTTTAAATCTTTCTTGCTTTTTAGTAAAGTGGCATATTGAAGAATATTTATTGCTGTTGTACATGCATGTCTCTCCAAAAAAAAAAAAATTTTCAAATTTTGATGAAGCATCTTTTTATTCATAGTTAAATTATCATTTATCACTTTACCAGCAGCAAAAAATAGAAATGGTAATTTTTTTTTTTTTGTCATACTCAAATTGTAAGTCTATTTCATTTCGTTCAAACTGTCCTTCCACATGCTGTTTAATACTTTATGTACATTTTTGAAGTTCATTCTTTACAATAGTTTGACTCAGAAATCAGTTTTTATAGTTTTAGTTTGCAATTTTAAAACTTGTATGCCTGTCTAAGAATGTTCAATTTCTGTGATAGTGGTTTTTATTAGACTATTCAGCATTGGTTAACTGCAATTACAATCGTTTCAATAATGCAAATCTTTTGTTTGTTGTTTTTATTGCCTGTCTTTTTTTTACATGTATTCATACACGATTTATCATAAATTAATTTTTTGTTAAGTTACTTCAGCACAAAAAAAGTTTTGTCCATAATCAGCAGTGAAAGACAAAAAAACTGAACAGTAAACTCCACTTATGTTATTGATATAATTCAGACATGGAGATAGTTGAATAATTGGGATAGTTGTAAAAATCTTTACTGAATAATTGGGATAGTTGTAAAAATCATTACTGAAAAAACTTTTCAAACAATACAAATGTTTAACAGTACTCATAAATGTGTACATTCACACATGGGCAAAACCCTTAGCACCTGAGTGTTAGATTATTAATACACATCTACACTTACAGATCATCAAACTTGTTGCTCTATGATCAAACTTGCTTTGGAAAATATACTTTTTTAATAGTTCCTGGTACCAAGTGACAGTTCAGATAATCTGAGTTTTACAGCATAATCACCAAAAGTGAAACCAATGTGATACTGAACAATTAATCAAAATGATTACCACATTTCAAAATCCACTTTCCTTGTCAAAAGAGCTCTTTTTAAGAAAATAGAGATACATCTATAAATGTTTGCTTTATCTAGAACTACATAATTTTAAAAAAAGTTAAAAAAAAACATTTTTAAGAATTTAATAAGCTTTAATAAAAAATGCACTTAACAGTAAAAAAAAATAAATCATTACATTAAGCTAGGTGCCTATCTAGATATATAGATTATTTATTTATCAATACTTATCAGTAAGTGTAAAGTATTCAGCTCTGTATAATTCCACCAAAACATGCTTTTAATTTTAGTAATGATAAATTTTATCAATATTTGATATAAGGAATTATTTTTTTTTACTTTTTGGTGCATTGTTTATAAAAGCTTTTTTTAAAAAAGGTTTTTTTAATATTTTTTTCTTTATTGTGTTGAAAGAATTAAACTTTCTCTTTTTTTGCACACTGTAACGTAAGTTAATTTGGAAAGTCTACTCTTCTCAACCAATCTAAAGGCCAATTTTTTCAATCATAAACATTATGAAAAAGTTTCAATGCATGGACTCAAAATGTTTATAATTGTGTAGTCATGTAGAATTTATGTGTGCCGAAATTGAACCTCCTTACCAAAAAAAGAAAAGGTCCAGAAGTGAGATTTGAGGACACACCCACATACAAACAGAAAGTGAAACTAAAGAGAACCTTCTAAGCTTTGAGATTGTGGTATATGGTTTGATAAATAGACACTTTTTAAGGTGATAACATTATTACATTTTTTGACCAGTCATAAAAAAAAAAGTTCTACCTCAGTATGTTTTCTTTATTTTTCTGTTTGTGTAGGCACTAATCAGCAGAGACGAACAGATTAACTTTTTTTAATTTGAGCCACAAAACCAGCCATCTTGAAAAATTTACATCAATGTTCAGTTAAAGGGGAGTAATTAGAAACTAACTGCAAAAAAACACTAAAACTATCATTGGTCATAAATATTTTGACTTTCAGGTAAATGAATGGCAAAATAAGAGTTAAAAAGCACCAAATAAATGAGATGTTAATTCAAAATTTGTTTATTCATCCACACAATCATGCATTTATAATTCTAAAAATATTTAGCTTAAAATTATTATAATACAAATTTTAACAGAAACATGCATCATCTGTTAAGCCTGATGTAGACGCGAACCAAAATGGCCAATCCTAGCACAGAAGTACCCAACCAAAACCATGGTATTTGAAACTCTGGTTTCTGAAAAAAAAAGAAAAACATAAAAAATGTGCATGATATTAAAGGAATTTGGTTTGTTCACCAAAAAAACACTAGAACATAGAATTATAACCTCTAGAAATATTATAACATCTAGAAATATCTAGATTAATTCTGAAGTCTTGTGCAGTGTCAATTACATTTTTATTTCTGAAATGGTATATGCATTTTTTAAATTTTTGTTTGTAGTCCTTGTCAGGATGAGATTTTTATCTCTTAGATCCTGTAAACCATTAACTGGACAGTTTTTGCAGTGGCCTTCTTTCATCCCCCACCATAGCTGCTAGTGCAAAGGCCACAGAAGCATTATGGGAGATGTATGTAGGTGACTGGACGCATAGAAGGGTGAACTCTGACTGACTGATGTAGCAGCCACAATGATAAACTAATGTATGAGCAGGATGTGGTCAAAGAATATACCCTAATAAGAAAAATCAACCTACTTTTTCCTGTTGCATTACAAATGAAGCTCCTGTTATCTGACCTTTCTTAAAGGGGACAGGAACATTTGGTTGTTCCCCATGTAAGAGGTGTAGTATTCTTCCTTTCATGAAATGCTTGCCTGTTTCTACTATCTCTACCCTCACTAGTTTTCCCATAACTCCTTCCTGTTTAAGAACTAAAACCTAATTTTAATAGAAGAAAAAAAAAAGAAATTAAAAAAAAAGTATTTCATCAGTTGTTTTTTATGTCAGTAAAATTAATTAATGGTTATGTCAGACTAAGCAAATGTTTGTATTCATAAAAAGAAATAATTTTTTTTTTACTTTTGCAAAAACTAACAATATCTAATTTACATCTAAAATTATGTCAAGCAGTAAACTAGAATTATATTCTGTGAAATAAATGTATGCGTAATGTATATTTCAATAAGTTCGCTTGCCCCCCCCCCCCATGCAACTCTTTGTTGAGTTTTGATCAGCTCTTTAAATGGCAGTCGTTTTATTTCCCACTAAATCAGGAAAACTTAACTACAGAATTAACCTGCTATCAACCTGAATGACCAACCTGGTATATTACATCTGACTTTAAATCTTCAAATGTCAATGATTTTTTTTATGGCGGTTTGTCACTGCCAGAAAAAATTCCCTTAAATAAACTTTCGATTTCAGTAAAAAAAAAAGAAAAAAATAGTACAGCATGGCCTTGTGGAAAAACATACCACTGAAAAAGAATTCACTGAAACCATACAACTTAAAATGGTTATCTAACAGTAAAGGTGTCTGAACATCATGATTAACAATAATACCCAACTCCATGAATAAAAGACACATAAGTTTAGATATCTAGGAAAAAATCAACATAGGCCATATAGTGTACAAAAAAAAACAACAAGTTCTAACAGTTTTTTATATAAAATCAATTCTTATCCTTAAAAATATTTCAATAAACATTCTAATCATTTTCAGAAATAATATCATAATTATAAAATGACATTGTGACTTTTTAAAAATTGGCTTCAAAAACATGACTTCAATAGCGCTTTTTGTTCAATAGATGGAAAAAATCAATTAGAAAAAAAAAGTGCATTTTTCAGATTCTGTTGTACATGTATTGAGTTTCTAAACTTATAAAAATACAGGACATTCCTCCATAAATTTTATCAGAAATTGTAAAAAGTAGATTATTGCATGTTTCTGTACATTTTAATTTTTTTCTTTTATTTATCTGAGGTTTAATTTATAATTAAAATTATGTTGTTTTAAGACTTGTGATATGTAACATTATTCAACAGGTAAAGAATAAATGATCCATTTATTTTTATTCCTGTCTGCAACAACCTACTATTTATTTTGACAGCTGTTAACAAAAATATACCTGATCATAAGATTTGTTGTGTCCAACAAAATATTGTTCATCAAAGGATATTTCTGTAACAAGTACATCCTGCACCTGTCCAAGCTGTTCAAAACACAAAATAGTTGTTTTTTTAAAGATTTAATATCAATTAAAGTGACATTTCATTAATGAAATCCCTTTTATACAAGTTTTGAATAGGTTATAAAAAAAAAAAGCAAAAACATTTTTTCTTAAGTCAAAATTTAAGGCAGAGTTCTAGTCTTTCATATGAGCCATTTGAAAATCAGACTTGGATTTATGTAGATTTATTATGTGTAAAAGTGAGCTAAATCCAAAAATGCATCACATCAAAAGAAAAAGTGCAACAAGATAAAAAAATAATAATAATCTCTAAAGCAACACATTATTTTTTTTAATCATACCAATGGTCTTCTAGTAGAGCTTTTATAAAATGGGCAAAAACATTGTGCGGAGATATGTTGAGTTTTGGAGCAGTTAATGCATTTTAAAGTAAATTTTTCAATCTTATTGATTTTGGGGGTTTACAACAAAAAAACAGGAACATCTTAAAAAATGTTGAAAGAATTATCTATCAGATGTAATGCAATGAAACTTTGTAAAAAAGCATTGTTTAATCCATTTTAGTTTTTGCAAAGAATGAATTTTCAATATCCTTGTTTGTTTAGTCTTTTAACAGCTAAGTTAATTTAAACCTGATTCCTAGTGAAGCAAACATATAAATTGATAGAAATTGTGAAAGTGTAGGGGCATTAAGAAATGAAATCATACTATAACATTAAAATCGTTTCATTGGCTTGAAAATAATGTTTCCCAGAATCTGTGCGGTAATGTATACATTTATTCCAAGATTGACAACAAAAAAAGAGGACTTCTTTTTTTATATAAAATGGTCCTGTATACATCTTTTTCAAACCCAAACCCAACACTTATTGTGGCTAGGTGCTGATTTGGAATTAGCCTAGCACTCTGCCTTAATTGTCAAACAATTCTTGCCTTGTGAGTGTATGGATGGTAGGACTGAAAAAGTTCTGAAACAGCTTTAGTACGTTTCTTTACCTGGGCAAAATGAATTAAAATACAATTTAACAAAATGATCAACATAGTCAAAATAGTTCTAAAACATGCAAATTGATAATATTAAATATAAATTAGTGTTCCAAATTTTTACTGGAACATTAAAAAAAACTTTAACTAGTCAAAACCTTTAACACTGAAAACTAAACGTCAAGCATTTTTTTTAAACAGTCGTGACTTTAAACTATTTACTCACTTCTTGTGCTGGGATTCGTTGCATTTTATATGCCAGTGTTCCAGGTCTCGGAAAAAACTGATTTATAAAAAGACTAGCAAATTTGTACTTCTCAACCAGAGCCACGCTTTCTGCAAAATCCTGAGGAGGAAAAAATGTTGCAGTTGATGATTACATGGACAATATCTTAAGAATATGATTACTCATTAAGAAGCTATGTGTGGCTCTAACCTGATCTGTTTCAGTAGGAAACCCACAAATTAAGTCTGTAGCAATGTTTACATCTGGTACCCTTTTAGAATAGACCAATTATAAAAATTAATTATAAAGGAAATGAACTTTTTTTGTTTAAATAGCTCAATAAAATGTAATCTAAACTATTTTTTTAAGAGCTACAATTTTTTTTTCCCAACTGATTATTAAATAGAGAACCTAAGTAAGGCATTCAAAAAAAAAATACACACATTTATTTTATTAAAAAAAAGTATATCTCAACAACAACCTTCTGAAGTCAGCAAACAAATATAAACACAGAGTAAAAATGGTACTGGTTTGTGTAAGAGAATCAACACATGTTGTGAAGTTATTTCTATTGTACAACCTACACGCTGTGAAGTTATTGCTATTTTACAATCTACATGAACACCATATTTTTAAGAACCCAAACTGTTGAATTCATACACTCCCCTCCCCACCCCTACACTAATGTTAGTTAAATTATTTTAAAACTTTTCCCACACCCCCCCATAGCAAAATTTCATTCTGTGAAATAAATGTCAGACAGTACATATCCATCACTGTACTTCTCACTGACTATATTCTGTGATTTATAAATATTTTAGTAAGGAAGTGGCAGACGGACTGTTTATTATTGCATATTTTTTGTTTTCGGAACTAGGGTTAGGGTTAGGAATAGGGTTAGGATTAGGAGCAATATCTATAGCCAGACCCCGAAAAAAATATATTCCAAGTCCGGCTATCGTGCATGCGCACATCTACAGCCGCAAAAAAATAAAGTCTGTCTAGAGCGCATCTATAGTTGGACCCCAGAAAAAAATAATACAGAGTCCCGTTCCTGGGAACCGTAGCAACTGCGTTTTAGTAGATAGAAAAGAACTGCATTTTTATTAAACTTTCAGTTGCATTGTACTGGCTCAGTTGCATTGTGATGGCCATTATATTTGATATTAATTAAAATAAACTGAATTATGATCATTTTACTGAATAACAACTGAAAGAGACTAATTATATAATGCATGGAGCATGAAAATCTATGGCTAAAGGCAAAGCAAGACCCTCACTGACCAACAAATGCATATCAAGAAGAAAAAGGAAACCACCAAAAGAAATTACAAGAATGGCTCTAAAGTGAGCCCCCCCCCCCCACTGCCACAGATGGGTTCACTCTAGACATTATAAAATAAAGGTAGACGTGGTCAACGGTCAAAAATTGTGTTTATTGATGAACATAATAGAATGAAAGGAATACAAATGAATATATATATAATCCAGTGAAGTAATATAAATTAGGCCAACACACTAAACTTTAAGTTCAAATATCCAGACTGCTATAATGTCATAGGTTAACACCGCGGCCACCATAATGTCACAGATGGGTTCACTCTAGACATTATAAAATAAAGGTAGACGTGGTCGACGGTCAAAAATAGTTTTTATTGATGAACATAATAGAATGAAAGGAATACAAATGAATATATATATAATCCAGTGAAGTAATATAAATTAAGCCAACACACTAAACTTTAAGTTCAAATATCCAGACTCTGAATTCACAACATATTATCCCCATTTGAAAATATCACACTCCACCTTAGAAGTAAAGGTAGGTCCTCTCACCTCGAGAGACCTGTGTACACTGCTACAATTTCTCATTCTTCCCCTTTCTCTACCTGGACATTCACTCACTTCAATCTCACTATTTATTTCACAAACACACTGAGTTCACGCACAGCTCAGTCACACACACAACACACAAAACACGTCCATGACACCCCCCCCCCCCAAGCCAGAAGAGGGTAGACTGCCCAAAAACTCTTGGTGAAGGTCTTACAAACAAGAAATGCAGCAATGCAAAATGAAATGGGGAGAATTGAAGAAAAAAAAAATTCAAAACAGTATATGATGGAAAGTTGTTCAAGGTGTTAAATCAAGTCGACATGATTTAGTAAAAGAACTATTTTGTGTATAGGCCTATAAATATCTACTGTTATCCATATTTGGCCAAATCATTTTAGATCTCACTTACATAAAAGAATGGTGCATAATAATCAACCGTTTGATGCTGGCTATTAAAATAAAGTGGAGAAATTTTTCAATCAATAAAACTTGTTCAAATACTGTACTCAAATGTTTTCAATATCGTTCATATTTTTTCAATTTTTAAAACAATGGACTACATAGTATAACTTTATTTTTCTGACTTTTTTAATAAATAAATAAATATTGATCTTCTCGGGCAATGATATTACTTTTCATAATGGCTTCACCTGTGATGCACTAAAGTTTAATGATTCAACAGTCTACTAGAGCACTAAGTTTAGTCAGCTTTTTAGTTGTTGTTTTTTTAAATCACCTTTCTCTCAAATAATCCACAACATGCTGAAAATCTGCCACACAGTATTCTCGTCTCATGTCCATCAAAACACTATCAGATCCTGACTGGACTGGGACATGAAGGAAAGAATAAACTTGTGGATGGGACAAAATCTTTGCCATCTCCTGAAAAAAATGGAGAGTGAAACACTTTATCAAGGGAAGGTATACACACACAAAACTAAATCAGACGCTACATTATAATTTCAAATAATTTGTTTTGTTTATAATGTTTTTAATATAATAAAGGCAAATAAGTGTTAGAAATTAAATAAAGGGGAAAAATCAGTGGGGGCATTCTGACAAGGTACATATATGTTTGTAAACAGTATATCCTGTTAAATAATATACTAATAAAAAAAATTGGGTGAATTAGCATGAGAATATAATTTTGTACTACACTGCTAAGTTATTATTATTGGACATTGGATGTAACAACTTTGTAAAAAAGAAAAGGGCTAAAATTAGTTTGCGTTAGATTATAAAATGAAATGTTTCATAGAACAAAATTCTTCATCTGTGCATTATATCAAATTATTAAATTTTTTTGGTGGATCTTTTTCAGCTCACTTTTTATACTTGACATCTTTATTTTCATACTTAATATGCATAAATATTATAAACCAACAAAAACTAAACATTGAGTTCTTTAACATATTCCCCACATTATTTTCTTTTAACAAGATTAATTGCAAGAATAATTTAATGGGGCTAGTGTAACTTTCAATTCTGATGTACCTCTAAATGTTCTAATATATATGGAGGGTTTGTCATGCCCAGCCTGATCATGGCTCCCTCTGGAACAACATCAATTAATTTCCACAAGAGCTCCGGAAGAGTGACACCAATGTCTCGACCATAAGCTCCTAGATCTTCAGAAGTCAGCCACAGTTCAACCACTCCCTCTGTAAGGGGTATTTTAAAAAATCACATTAATCTATTTCTCAACTAAATAGTCTATAGATGAATGCACTTTTTCTTATTACAAGACAGGGTTATGTGTTAACAAATAAAACAAAAATAACATTAAGTTTAAATAAAATGATGATAAAAAAAATTTTCTTTTAAAATAATTTAAGCACATAAATTTAACAGACAGAAGAGGTATATATAATATAATCAACTCAGCAAAATTTCCCCAACAAGATGCTACAAATGGCTTCAGTATCTTGTGATAAAGAGCCAAATTTTGCATCTCAGAAACTCCATAGTGTAATTTATAGTATATATTTAATTTCATACAATACTAG
The DNA here is from genome assembly GCA_021962125.1 of Bulinus truncatus. Classification (NCBI taxonomy): domain Eukaryota; kingdom Metazoa; phylum Mollusca; class Gastropoda; family Planorbidae; genus Bulinus; species Bulinus truncatus. The sequence goes on along the minus strand of JAGDYQ010000206.1, from coordinate 1,315,091 downwards.
ATAATTTTTTGAAGTTTGGAAAAAAATACTATAACAGTAAATTAATTTTTTTTGTGGTCATCAATCATGATGTTTTTCTAACAATTTCATTAAGTTACATCTAGTTTCCTATCATATTTATTATAAAATTGCTTAGAAAGATGTCTGTGTTATTTAGCAGTAAAATGTTTACAAGTTTTTAACTGGTTATGAACAATATGTTATTTAATGAAGAAGGTGTCAGCCATTTTATAAAATAAAAGTAGTTGAAATTTCTGAGAAATGGGTTATTGTCACATCTGTTAAGACAAATGATATAAAACACTGCAAAGTACATGGCAGTAAAAAAGGATAACAGAAATCAGCATATTAACAAATGATAAGATCTGTTAAAAAAATTTTAATCTGTGCACAAAAAATTATTAGAATTACCTGAAAAAGACTGTTTAGCCCTTTCCACTATTTCATTCGGTCGGTAACTTCCCAGGTCACCCCTGGCGTGTTTAGTTTTGCAATATGTACATTGATTAAGACATCTGCAAAGTTGGTTTAAAATATTTAATTCAATAAATTTTAACATCTGTCTTAACATTTTAAATTAGTGAAATAAAAAAAATATTCCTTTCTAAATATTGACTATATATTAATTAATAATGTCCTTTTTTTTTGTAAAAAAAAAATTCTTTTCTTTAGGTTAAATAAGCATGTGATGGATGTGCTTAGAAATGTTGCCAATTATTTTAAAGTAAATTTCTGTAATGAAAAATTTGTGACAGCCACAAACTTATATACATGACTAATTTCGTGTACAACTTACTATAAAGACACACCTATTAAATCAAACAATAAATTGATCTTTTTACATATATAGCTATAAATACTGATTTAAGCTATTCCGCTGACCCTGTATTGATAGCAATTATTTCAATAAGAGGATTTTTTCTAATCTTGGGTAGACTGAGTGGTGCCCCGCCTGCCTTCTTGCCGGATGATTTCTTCTGACCCAGGAGACGTACAGAGTTACCTATACAAAAAAAGGATAAAATTAATAGTACAAATATTTTTATATATGAAAGGTGAAAAAGTGTGTGCATGTGAGCCACACACTGTGAAACCAAAAAAAAAAATATTAAGAAGCCTTGTTACTGGCATTAATTTTTTTTTAAAAAGGCAACTAGATGATCAATGTCTAGACATCTTTTATGCTTTTTAAAGAAGAAATTATCATATTATTTAAATTTTCAGTATTTTTAGTTAAATTTCCAAGCAAATTAAATTCATTAAGTAAAAAAAGCAAGCAAATAGTCACCAGGGGACAGATGGCAGAGAAGTGTAGAGCCTTCAACTTTCAACTAGAGGGTTTTTGGTTCAATGCAATGTGTGAAACACAGGAATTTTTTTTAGTCCGGGTAAAGTCTCCAAACCTTTCTAGCTTTAAATGGATACCCAACTTTAGTTTAGGGAGTAAAGTTGACTGGGCTTTGTGCTAGCAACACAAGCCCTAAATAAGCTGTGGCTACAGATGAAGTCTACATGTTATCTGCCTTGGGCTAAAAAAAATTTACTTTCTCAATAGCCACAAGTCAGAAGGATTACCTTTAAGTGTTTCCTCGACTACTTCGACAATTCTGTCAATCTGCTGAACACCTATAACACTCAGGCCCTGTGTTGAGAGTATTATTATATTGAAACAGGATGATTTCAAAACATTTGTAATGAAATGTAAACATTTCTGCAAATATTACGAGCCTTTATAAATATATATACCACATTTTATATTTTTTTAGTTTTTTGATTTTATGATACATTTTTTCTCACAACACCATTTTTACTATATTTATAAAAGTTGTGTTGCCTGATGATGAACAAAATGATGCAAAAAAAAACACTAGAAGAAATTGGGGTGGCTGGAAGGATCCCCTCTGGCCAAGCATGTTTCTTTACATCAGTGTGTTTTATTTTTTTTGCAGAAAGTTAAAAAAAATTAAAAAGTGGAGTATGTATCATATCATGTCGAGTAAGCAAATCCAACTACCTGAATATAATCAGCTTTCTGGTGTCCTTGAGGTACACAGCCTGCGAGAACCAACAGCTTGCCTTGTGACTTTGCCTCTTTAATTTCATTTCTGAAATGATCTTCTGCTGGATTTTTAACGGTACAACTGTTCAACAGCCATAGATTTGCATCTTCTTTTAGATCTGAGAAGAAATGATGGTAAAATTTAAAGTAAAATTTGTAAATGTGCAGCATACATTTATTGTTGTCATAGTGGTAACTGTTAGTTGTCTTTCTAAGTCCTTGTTTTTGTTTATTTTTCAGACAAAATATGACTTAAAAATGACAAAATAATTAACCTATAATAGAAAAAATGCTTATATAAAAATGTACTGTATATCATAAAATATTTCTTTTTCTTATCTATGTAAGTGATCGCAATGTAAGGAATAAAAAAAAGTAATTAAAATTTTTTTTGAAAATTGTATAAATTCTTTTTAAGCCTTACCTGTTATTTTGTATCCATAGGCTGCCAACTGACCAGCCATATACTCACTGTCTGAGCTATTATGGGAACATCCCCAAGTACGAACATATATTTTTTGAGTGCCTTGTAACAATAAAAAAAGGCATTTCGTTTATGATCTCTATAAATTTATAGTAAAACTATCAAATAAGAAACTTTTTGAGAAAATCTCCAAAATTTTCATTTATCACTTTTTTCTTCATTAATTTATTTTGTATATCTTAAGACAATTAACAGAGACTTTATAGATTTACTGGGTCAAATAGTATGAAATTTTACTATGCACCCAATTTAAACCATAAATTAAGGGTATGTTTTTGTCTGTCATTTCATGTTCAGCAGGCCTCACTGTTGCTGGTGATTCTTAAAGAATTTAAGTGCTAAATGTTATATTTTTTAGAATATTACATTACATATTAAGCTGTTTTATTATTAAGATTTTTATAAAGTTATAATATAATAAAAAAAGATATAAAGTAAAATGTAAATAAAATGTTGAAAGATTATCATTTTAACGATCATTCACTAATAGACATTATAGTACTATATTTATACCATTCTTTATCTTAAATATAAGGGCTGGGCCAATGCACTCTTAGAGCTTCATGGGTTCTTAGGTTTTGTGCTGTTTTTATAGGAATCTGAATACATTTTTTTATATTTTTTCAAAACCTTTTTTATTGATTTTTGTTGAACTAATATATTGCTACATATATTTTTGGGCAACTATTTTGATATTTGTCTAGATATTTTTTTTTCTTATAAATTAGCCTGAGCACAAACATACTCATACTGCTATCACTTTCAGACAAAGCCTCCTGGTTAAATTTTGAATCCAGATGATTTATAACTTTATAAGCCGATAAATACCATACAACTGAGCATTGTATTACTTAGTCCAATGAGAAAAGTGTGGAGAAAAAAATGTGATTAAATTATTTTAGTTTTCAACAAGCCTACAAAGATTCAAGACTTTCCGAACAATGCTGTAAAATGTACAAGTAACTTCGTCAATTTTATGACTTTTCTGTAGAGGTACAAGCAGGCTAGGAAACAGAGACGTTTACTGGTGATTTATCCCTAATTCTAAATTCTATCATTTGATATTGATTTCTCATAAACTGTCTTTTATTTTTTTATTTAAACTTTTTTTGTGGATGAATTGAAAAATAAAATATTTAATAAATGTTCATAATTAAAACACAGTGGCTACGGATACAGCAAGCGCGCATGCGCTCTAGACGGACTATTTTTTTTTGTGCGCATGCGCGATTGCTGGATTCCGAATTATTTCTTTTCGGGGTCCAGCTATAGATGTTGCTCCTAACCCTAGCCCCGAAAACAAAAATTTTAAAAAATACGGAGTATGTTTGCTGTATCCCGAAAAAAAATACGGAGTATATTTGCTGTATCCGTAGCCACTTCTTAATTAAAAACAGTAAACAGTCAACAATGATGGCATGATACATGCAAAAAATGTAAGTTTTTAATTTCTCAGCGTTAGAATAATTACCTGGTACATAGCTGTCTCTCTTTTCAATTTCGAAATTCTCTTCTGAGTTACAAAAGTCTGACTTGATAATTTTATTTGTGATAGTTTTTCTTGATCGTGGTCGAGGTATAATTAGCGGACGATTTGGTTCACGCTGCTCGTGCGAATGATTAGCCGATACTATATCTTCAATATCATCTAATGCATTAGAGTTATCATAAGACATAGTTTCTTGTGGTGAAGGCATAGTTATCCTCTGAATATAAATATTAATTGGGGATGAAAGATCTATTTCTCACCGTTTTACATTGCTCGTGGAGATTTGTTTTCATACGTTGACATATTATCCATATAATGTACTAGCAAATAATTCTTATGTTATCGATTAATCTTAACTAGCTCACTAGCCCCCATATAAATAAAAAAAAAATTGTTATGTTAGCAACTAAAAATAAAATGGTTGTTCGCTACAAATAATCCGAGGCGCTATTAGTATTTCACTAAAAATAGGCACTTTCAAAAAAGATACATGTACAATAAATCACTAATTGATATAAGGCCGCCTTTCAAACCCCAGCCTCCAACCAAAACCCATCGACTGTAAGTAATGTAACCAGGGAGTGGTGAAGGAGGAGGTCCGCCCCGTGCACGACTTACATTGTCATCAGCAAGGGGTAGCATTTTCATCATCATTTCATCATTTGTCCCTTAACACGTTCGTCGTTGGGGAGACTTTAGGGACACTGATGTGGAAAGGTATCTGAATTCCCCCCTACCTCTCTGTGTCGCTTGACTTTGAAGAACCTTTTATCAAATGCCTGTATCATTCTTTTTAATCTCCGCTTGTATCATCCATAATGGGGATTTGTACATCATGTACTTGGTACTTTCCCAGATCATATTGTCTGGTCATGGCTGTTGCAATTCCAGTGCTAATCTCAGAAACGCAGGAAACCTCCCTGGAGAGCGTTGAAACCAAATACCTCAAGCTCTCCACCTCTTCCAGTTTTCACCAGTTGAGTGAGTGTGTTTTTGGCACAAATCTCACAATAATCGTGCGGCATTTATTGACTCCGCTTCAGGCGACTAACGCTAGTTACGGTTCTAGTAGCCAGAGGCTTTCTTATGAATCGGCAACATAGGCGGCAGTTCTAAGGGGGCCCCCAACAGGGCCTTTATGTTTTGGTTTTTATTTTAAAAATGTATTTGATAGTTCCCATTTTAGGAAATGGAGGAGAATGACTTGTTTCTGAACAAAAAAAATATTGGAAATTATCGCTTTCTGCTGGTTTCAATGTGAATTATGGGGCCGTGATTGATGATGAGGTGTTAATTTTGACCCAGATGCTGTTTTTAAGAGTTGCGGGGAAAAAATCAAGACGAAAATGTTTGTAAATATTCATATTCTTGTAACAGAACTTGATCAGATCAAGGTCTGCATGAAGTCATAGCAGCTATTAGACATTAAAACCTGAATGATATAATTAGTTGCAGCTTGCCACTTGCTGATAGACGGGTGTCGTGAATTTCAACTTGAACAAATCTTCAGAATGTTGAGGGTTTAAAACGTGACGTTCTACTTCATTTCCATTAACATATTTGGAAGCAGAGGTCAAGATTGTCTTTATACACTCGATAAATCGGTGTTCATAAATGAAATTTTATTGCCTCTTGTTTTTTAACAGACAAGAAATTGCGTATAGGCCTACTATTACAATCACTTTTTTGGAAACCTAACGATAGAAAAAAAAATATATAATTAGTCATATGTATGAATCAAGTCTTCTGTATGTCATCGCAACAGTTGAGAAGATGGTGGATCTACTTTACTCAAAAGTATTCGCAGAGGCGTTGCTAGGGGTTCGGGGGCCCGGGGGGCTTGGCCTTTTTGGGGGCCCCTGCAATTTGAATGCGATATCATGACATGAGATAATGTACTTAATAAATGTATGTCTAAATTCAAATTAGTACAGTATATCAATAAAAATAACAAAAAATAATCATTAAAACTTTTAATGAATAATTCCATTGTTTAGTGACGAGATAATGCACAAGTGACAAATCTCAATTCACATAGCCTCACGTCGTGCTTTCTGTGCAACAAAGGCATTTATAACATCATCTAAATCAATGGTGTCTAGTATTTTTGACTTCACTTACATTAAAGCCATGTTTTTAAGTCTTTCTTGCGTCATTGTGCTCCTGATATACTTTTTGATTGACTTGAGTTTTGAGAATGATCTCTCACATGATGCAATGGAAGTGGCCTGAGTTGGCAGTATTTGGATGGAGGTTGCAAGGTTTGAGCACACGTCATTACCATATGAATCCAGCTTCCTCAATAAGTCAATTGGTGATTGTGGTACTGGTTTATTGATTAAAGTGTTCGTGCATCGATGAAACCTTTGAAAAAGTAATTTGCCTGTATGTCATCATACAAAAAGGAAAAAGTAACAGTTTTTCATCAGTGTGTAATCATCCATAGAATTCAACAGGTGTCTTGGTTTAAGAAGAACCCCAAAGGTGCCCGCATGGTTTTGCAACCTTTGGAACCTATCCTTCATCTCCATATGAAGTCTGTCCAGCACTTCTGTTGCAACACGTTTGAATTGCAGTTTTATTTACAATCCTACATCAGAACTCAACTCCTCATTAATTCTTTTCTTTCTTTTAGTTGTTTTGTCTACAGGAAATCCATAGCATTCAGTGCCTTCTTTTGCTCTTTCGATGGATTGGGTGATCAGTTTCGTCCGTTTCTCATCATTTAGCAGAAAGCATGAAAGGGTCTTCATCTCTTCATCATCTTTGTCAAGATGCAAGGAAACTGACGACGTAGCCTCTTCTCTTGAGTACCACCATGTAGGCCTACTACTCTCCTTTTTTGGTTTCCCGGCTCCAGTTTCTTTCAGTTTGATCTATCTCTGGGGTGAATTGGAAAAAAGGTTGAGCAATTCATGAAAAAGGTGACAATTGTTAGATCTGTCTCAGCAGAATGAAGAGCTGCCAAGTTGAGAGAGTGATTATCACAGTTCAGAAATGTTACGTTTGGATTTATGTCTAAGAGACGTTTCTGCCGGCCAGACCAACGGCCACTCATTGTGGCTGCGTTATCATAGGTTTGATCTGTGCACAGATCAAAGTCTAGTCCAATGTCTTAAAGAGTTCTTCATAATGTTATGCATCTTGCTTCACAATTTCAAAATAACCAAGGAATGACACTTTTATTTCAAAATTCTCGACATCCAAGTTACGAACTTTAAGGGATAGTCTACTTGTTCTTTGTGAGAAACATCTGGAGTGGAATCAAACATCAGAGAAAAGTAACAAACTTGCATGACTTTCCCAACAATTGATTCACTATCTTTATTGCCCATCATGCTTATGAACTCATTTTGAATTATTCAAGTGATGTTACGTAACTTCATCAAATTCTGCAAGAAATTTCAATGATTCTAGAAAGTTCCCAGGACTGGGAGAATCTAGTTCTTCTTTGTGGCCAAGTAAGCTTGAGTCTGTTTTTGCTGAGTACTTTAAAGTTGTTGCTGCATGAATTTTCTGAATGGTATTACTTTTCTTCGCCATGTTCATGGTCTTCTTTGTTTTCAATGCTGTTATCAGGTTTCTTCTTAAAAAAAAACTTCAAATTTTCCTTGATTTTGCAGCCACTCGTCTTTCTGTAGCATGCTTTTTCCTTTTATAGCCCCACTCTGGTAAACTCATTCATTCGGCATGGGTGAAGTTTCTCTATAAATAACAACATTCTTTACATTTCACAAATAAAAAATCTACAAAAAATTACGTATACAAGTTTCATCTGCCATGATTGTGAGATTTCGTCAGTCGAATAGACATAAGTATACGAACCATGAGTCTATGACCCTTCTATTTATGTCTATAGACAGTTGGATTGTAGCATGGACAAAAAATGGAAGATAAAATGCCGTCAAGATGACTTGTTTACAACAACCGAAACTATGTTTTGACACTTTTAGTAAACTTTTTACCAGTTTTTATTTGCGTGATGATTTACGTAATTCTGAAATCCTTAATCTGTATGGAATACATGCAACAGTGCCACTAATCAGTGGCATCATTATGGTTGGTGTCACCTGATACGGACAATTCAGGGTGTCACCCCCTCCCCCAAGACTTCCAGCATGAACAATGGTACATATTTCAAATTTTCCTGCTCTATACGGTCTTCGCCTTAGAGAATTTACTTTAAAATATTTAAGCGATGAAAACGGTAGTATTACTGGCTGTATTTCAGAAATATGTATATTACTTTAATTCAACTAATTTTATAAACTACGTCTCCTATTTCATAAAACCACGTGACTACCTCCGTCTCTTTTTCTAGCGCGTTTATAAAAACTCAAGATTGATCCGAGCAGCTTTGAATTAGATTCATTTACCTAAGCTCCAGACGCTCTGCATGATGGCACCCTGTGCTACTGCTCGTATGGTGGCACCCTGTGCTACTGATCATGTTTTTGACTATGACCGGTTATAAAACTGACCATGCCAAGTTCTATCTGCTTTGAAATTTAGAATTGTTCATGTTGTTGTCACCCCCATGTTGGTGTCACCCGGTGCGGCCCGCACCTTCCGAGTGACGCCTCTGCACTAACTTATATAACAACGTGCATAGCAAGATTACATGGCTTTGGCTTTATCTATATAAATAAAAATGCTAATAGGATTCACGCCTTGCTAATAAATTCTAAAGTTCTTCACCAAAAAATTTGGAAACTCGTTTGGGGGCCCCCCTCAAGCGGGGGCCCGGGGTAACGTTCAAATTTGGACCCCCCACCCTAGTTACGCCACTAAGTATTCGACACTGAAAACGTCAGCTGACTATTTTGGAATGTCAGAGAAAAAAAAAACTAGGAAGGTGGGTGATGTGAAAACAATAACTGGGCTACAGAACGGTGCTAACTCCAACCATGTACTGTCTAAATGAAAGTTTTCCTAAGTCAACCCCTCCCCTATCGCAATATTGGTAGGTTCTATCTACCTCAAGAATATTTGTATAAATAGGAACAAGTCTATTTCCTTTGTCGTATTTATAGATATATTCAGGGTCAGCCTTAGAATTTGCTGAACCCCATATTCACCTCAAATTATTTTACGTTTGAATTTATGTCTAAGAGACGTTTCTGCCGGCCAGACCAACGGCCACTCATTGTGGCTGCGTTATCATAGGTTTGATCTGTGCACAGATCAAAGTCTAGTCCAATGTCTTAAAGAGTTCTTCATAATGTTATGCATCTTGCTTCACAATTTCAAAATAACCAAGGAATGACACTTTTATTTCAAAATTCTCGACATCCAAGTTACGAACTTTAAGGGATAGTCTACTTGTTCTTTGTGAGAAACATCTGGAGTGGAATCAAACATCAGAGAAAAGTCGTATTTATAGATATATTCAGGGTCAGCCTTAGAATTTGCTGAACCCCATATTCACCTCAAATTATTTTTTTTTTTAGTGACAGAAAAATATTTTCGTTAAATCTTTTATTTCTGTGGACGTAAAAAAAATGATAATTTTGGTACACTGTTGAAATTTAATTCAATAAACCAGCAAATAAAGTGAGAGACACCCAGTGGCGTAGTGAGCTTAACTCGAGCCCGGGGCACAAAAACTTTTCAGCGCCCCTCCCCATTCGAAAACCATATAATATTATTTACAAGTTTTTGTTTTGCGGACCATTTGGCGCCCCTTTGTGAGTAGCGCCCGGGGCATGATGCCCCTCTTGCACCCCTATCTACGCCACTGGAGACACCTGCTTTAAACAAAGTATTTTTAAAGACCTCTAAACATCACGTATAGGCGGTATAGGAACGTAATTTGAAGAAAAAAAATGTGTCTGCAAAAAATTCTAAAACATGGACATTGGACAAGAATCAAACTACCGCTTATTGCAGACTAAATAGACAATATCGCTTAATCGTTCATCATCGTTTTGTGTTCCGAAATCCATTCAACATTGTGTAAACTCCCCCCACCCCGGGGCCCCGGTATTGCTCTCAGAAACGTGTCGAATCTATTGATTTACTTCTAAAGTTTGATAATATTAAAAAGTCATTCAGGTTAAGCCTTTGAGTATGTGTGTGTGTGGGGGGGGTGCTAGGCTAAATTACATTTTATGTTATTTGGTAATAATTACATTTGATGTTATTTGGTAATAATTACATTTGATGGTATTTGGTAATAATTACATTTGATGGTATTTGGTAATAATTACATTTGATGGTATTTGGTAATAATCACATTTGATGGTATTTGGTAATAATTCCATAGCACCAGTTGATCAAATACAATGTCGCTATGAATCAACCTTAATACTTTATGTCGTTCATTTAATATTTAAAAAATATCTATCAAAGTAAAAAAAAATAATGAGCGGTGGGAAGGGGGATGGGAGGAGAGAGAGAGGGGGGGGGAGAGACTGGAAGAGTGCATTAAACACGTCTACCAGTACCGAACCAAATTGCAGCCCCTTTCTACTACCTTAGATACCTAGAGATAGAGGTTGTCCTAGACGAGTAACATGTTTGCTTTCCTGCCCCATTTCACCGTCTGCCAAACGGGTGTTACAAAGCTGTTATAAAACAGTCGTGCAACACCTTCAGTTCTTCTCTGATAGTTCACCACCGCTGCTCGCACTATATGATTCTTCCTGCGCATGTCATCATGCCAGAAATACGTGTTGACTGTAACAGTACCATCATTAATGGAACGTTTCAATTCATCATTAACTTCAATCCCTCACAGGAGGAAACAAATTCAACAAAAACTCGTAAGTACAATATACATAATATATATAAACTAGCTGTACCCTGCAAAACCTTTGCATAGAGTTATATCCCCTTAGGCTTGATCGGTCGGCTAGGTTATTTTTTGGTTTCGGGCAGATCCGATTTTTTTCAGGGTTGTATTTTAAACTGGAATACTGTTGTATTAATTCTTTACTTTCGATTTAACGCACACTGGAAATGAGTATTATTATATATGATATATATATATATATATATATATATATATATATATATAAAGTCGTGACATTAATCAATACATATAGTAATGTCTCACATTACAGCTAAACAATAATGTAGAAAGTAATATGCAGTAAAAGATAACAGATGAACAATGTACGTTGTGAACATGAATAAATTTCGTAAACATAATATATTGCATTTTAGTTTACTGAGTGTGGCTTTGCATAATGAACTCCCATATTACATCTATTTTAATTAGTTTATGTAAATATATATTTTGACCCAATGACACATTTTTTTGCAGTTAAAATTAATTGATTATATGATCATTGTATTTAACATACTCTAATTAAGGTTTTAGTTTAACTTAGACCTAGAGATTTTCAGACGAAATGCCGAGTGACAAAACACATTTTTTTTTGACTAAATGTTAAGTTATTCACTTATTGAGATGATCAAAACTTCATTGAAATCTATACATCTCAGAGTTTTACGTTAGCTAATCTTGTTCTAATTTCTTAACATGTGTCATTCATTTACAACACATATATAATGTTTTGTCAGTACCACACACCACACTGCTAACAGTTACGATTTTTGTTTTAATCCATTCATGTGTGTATGTCTTATATAATGGTGATTATGTTCTATTTAATGATTTTGTTATACGAATGTCTGTGTGTGTGGGGGGGGGAGGGGTGTATGTATTACAAAGCCAGAATTTCCATTGTTTTTTAAAGTAGCCAAGTAAATTACTTATACAAATAAAATATTCAATGCGGGAAGGGGGGAGGGGAGAGAGAGAGAGAGATTTAGAATTACTTTTCATTGACGTGGTAAATAATTAGAATAGGAATATAGGAATTAGACTTATTATCTTCTGTTCTTTAATGCAGAGCATAATTTGCCGATTAAACTGGATAAAACGAGACGAAATCATTTTTTGATTCGATCATGGTATGTAATGAATATACATGTGTTAAACAAAATTTCCGAGTAGGTCATGTGATATATAATTGTGGCTACGTATGAAAATATGCGCACCTACTTATCTGTCGTACGAGGAAACTGTCTATATTTAGTACTGTAACTTATTAAAGGCAACCAATATATATATATATATATATATATATATATATATATATATATATATATATTGTAACGTAGACATACATACATTATCGTTGATATGTAGATAGATATTATTAAACCCTTATCAGTAGTCTCCCCTTGTTTCTTGTTTCCATAAGATTTTATTCATGGTTCATGGGGCAGATGCCACGTATCGCCATATGTCTCTGTCTGCTGTTTTATTACGATCTTCTGAAAAGCTTAGGTTTTCTGGTACATTTAATAATTTGAGGTTGTACTTTTTTTTTTTTGGAGGTTGTGAAGTAAATATTTCAACATACAGGTGGCAGGATCATTTCTATCGTTATTCTAGAACTGGCAATATGAGTACACTTTTGATTTTTCTTTTATATGTGAAATAAATTTTACTAGCCTGCCAACTAAAAGTCAGACACCTGTCCTCTTTTCAGAGCCGTAGATAGCCATTATGCCGCCCTGTGTGAAATACGTTTTTTTGGCTCCTTCCTCCCAATCTAAAAAAAAAAAAGCAAAAACATTTGATAACGCTCTTTCGACTCCCCCCCACCCCTTCCTAGCACAACATTCTGTGGGGGGGGGGGGCGCACAACCCACGGTACTCTTCCTACGCTACTGCCTATGAACAATTTCAAACGTTTAGCGATGATTTAATATGGACCAAATATTTTTCTTTCAGACGACTCACTGGGTGCAATGAGATTCACCATTGCTGTGGTGCTAGTGTATGGGATCGGTGTCATTGGTTTGCTGGGTATCTCTGCCCGTAGGAACAGAAGAGTGGACCTCATGGATAAGGAGGTGAATAAATTTATCAAAACCAAACTTTCTAAATACGACGGGAGGAAAGTAAGGTTTGTATATTTTTATTTCCATGATTCAAAGCTTAAAAACACTTTGCTCAATCAAAGTTATACATTTCCATTAGTTATAAAAAGATTTTTTTTAATAGTAATAAATTAAAAATATTTTTCTTGGTAATTTAAAACATAAGTTAATTGATTCAGTGTCGTAAATATGTGCTGGTGGATGGGGGGGGGGGTGGTAGTCTGCTCTCACTTTGTCCTAATTCAGAAGCGGCATCTTTCGTAATGTAGTAGTCGTTGGAACGGATATTGGGTGGCATTTTCAAGAGTCCATCCCGGGCTCCACTAACACTAGTTACGCCACTGAACAAAAAATTAGTATTTTCAATTAATGCTAAGTAACTAATTCAATATAATCTACATTGTTTCAAGGAAACAAAAGCGGACAATAAACAAACTCATTTCATCTTTGCATTCGATCATACAAACGGACGAGACGTGGATGAGTAAACCAAGAAACCAAATCAAGCTCCAGCACAAAGCTACCCTCAGCAGATCCAACACGTGGTCTGGCCACATTCACAATCATTCAAGGTTGAATCCTGCCGGACACATAAACACCATAAACGTGGTGATGAACCCGGTGGGAGTTATCGAACCGGAAACCCGTCTTACTGATAATTGTCATGAACTAAGTCATTTGACAACAGCGCCATCGATGTCTATAGATCAAACATATAATCCAACACAAGACGCGGCCACACATTCTACAAAATTTAAGGTTGACAAGAAAGTGACTTTTTCTGAAATTGTATCGATACCTGTGTCACCAGTTTAACCCAGAGGTCGGCAAACGATGACCCGCCTATCGTTAGTGGTTCGCAGACGAAAATATTTTAAAGAAATCACGTGATTTAACAAAAAAACGATTTTTTAATGTAAGTCTTTATTTGTGATTTTTTTTTAATTCAAAGATATGCACTCCTGATCACCTAGGCTACATATTTGGAAGTGTTCCCTGGTAACAGAGTAGTAGCTAGCTGTTGTGGCGCCCTGTGCGAGCTACATTAGTTTGGCGCGCTCCTCCCAATTCGAAATGTGCAAAAACATTTCCTTCCTAGTTTGGTGGCCTGCGTGACCTCACAACCCGCAGTTCCTTTCTTTCGCTACTTCATGGGAATAATAATGATAAACCCATCAAACTCATTCATTTGGTACATGTTACAATTACTCACTGTTACATCCCCAATCGGCAAACATCAGTGCGATAATTGACATCGGACTAGACTCTTAGAACTTAACTTAGAAGCACATCCATCAGGATCACGTGTCTGGTTTCAATGATGGTTTCTGTTACGGGTCCTTTTTCTTTTATTCCATACATGTTACGGGCTCTTTCTATATGCTCTATAAACGTCTCAGGCCCTTTGGTTTATGTTATGAGTTGTATGTTTTAATTCAAACGTAGAGATGTCAATTTAGCTTAATGTCTGTCAGTTTCACTCTTATTTGCTCACTCCTTTGTCACAACTTAAAAACCAATCAAACTCGATGCGTTGTTAGTACAACGATTTATTTCTATAAATGTACATCAGAATACAACAAGTCCATAAATGAATACACATTTAAATCCACAGTAATTTGCTCTGCCTCAACTCTGACTGACTAAAATTCCTGTCCCTAAAACTCTCGTCACTAGATCTCTCGTAACTATCTTTCTTCTCTAACTCTGGTCCAAACTTCTCTCATAACTTCTCCTAACTACGAACTGCCCCCTCACTAACTAATGTCCGAATCCAGCCCCTATTTATACCCCTAGCGTCCGTGCCCTAATTACCCTAAGTACGTCACAGTCTCTTTTAGTATTGTCCTAACTATCTAATCTTTCTAGGATCGCCACCTCGTCGTCATTGATACCCTACTAGCCTGTCCGACGCCGCCTCCCGGTCTTCACACCTTTGCTGTCTACTATTCTATTGTTTCCCCACCTTGCCCTAAGTCGTCTTTCATCTTGTCACTAATCCTAATTCTTAGATATCTACTATGTTAAAAGGTCGAAGGGGATTGTCTCTGTCTCTAAATCTACTTTAGCTCGTCACATTTTCCTAAATGTCATCCATAATTACGGACAGTAGTGTATGGTGTGTTTGTGTGTGTGTGAAGTCCCTGTAAGGATGAGATGAAATCTCTTAGATCATATAAACCACTAATGGGACGGTTTTTATGATGCCCTTATTTTATCCCCACCATAGACGATAGTGCAATGGCCATGGAGGCACCACGGGAGATCGGAGATCGAACCAGGTACCTTCAGGTCGACAGTCGAGAACTTTACCTCACGACCATCCGTCCTAAATGTCATCCATAATTACGGACAGTAGTGTATGGTGTATTTGTGTGTGTGTGAAGTCCCTGTAAGGATGAGATGAAATCTCTTAGATCATATAAACCACTAATGGGACGGTTTTTATGATGCCCTTATTTTATCCCTACCATAGACGATAGTGCAATGGCCATGGAGGCACCACGGGAGATCGGAGATCGAACCAGGTACCTTCAGGTCGACAGTCGAGAACTTTACCTCACGACCATCCGTCCCCTTGTAGTGTGGAGTGTATGGTAGATTTCCTCAGTCTTCGAAATGCAGCACCCTCCATTTTTTTTTTACTTTTAAATAGCCTAAGACTTTGTTGCTAGTGCCGCTTCCTTCCGGTGCCGCTTGATGCGGCCTCCTCCTCTCTGTATCATAGTGCCCACGCCCCAAATGGGGCAGCACTGGCAGGAAAATCTAAGGCTAAGTAATAAAAAAAAACATTTATTGGGTGGCATTAATGAGATGCATCATACTAAGAAAATCTACCTTTCACTCGATTCAGGGTAGTGCGGGTACTATAGACTACTTACAGCTAAGGTCATCTCCATAGCAACCACTGTTAATGGTGCCAGAAAGTAAAAAAATCCTATTGAATCCTATGCTTAAATTGTCTCTGCAACATCGCATTACATATCTTTGTATATGAAAAGGTGGGGGGGGGGGAGATTAACATGGGATTTTCCTCTTTTTAAATGACATTTTTGGAGCTGTCTTTTAATTATGTCAACAAAATTGGGGAGGGGGGGGTCTGAAAATTTTTGACGATTGTTGACAAAGGGGGGGGGGGGTCAAGAAAAGTGGATGTTCACAATGTTACTTTATTTTAATAAATTTAATTACTTAACAAAGGAAAAGTAGGCAGCGTTTGTAGTCCTGTGTTAGACACTCGTCCAACCTTCAGTATTTTAATTTAATTAACTATATCCCTGTAAAATATGTAAAACACAAAGCAAAAGTACAAGATAAATTGCAGATTCAGATAAGCATCTGCAAGAGCGATTTGATTGGCTTGTATAAACGAAAAGAAAGTGGTGTTTTAAGTTGAGATCAGGAAAAGGAATTAAAAGAAAAAAAAAGTAAGGACGTGAGCATAAATTGAAGATCTTACAGAAAGCTGGTCGACCAACAATTGAAGATCAGCCGCTCCTTTTAACAACCATTGTTGACATTGCATTGTATGGGTCTGCTCAGGCCTGTAGCCAGGAATATTGGATTGGGGGGCCGAAGACATTTTCAGGGGGGCGAAGAAATTTTTTTCGGGAGGGGGGGGGGGGTGCCGAAGAAATGATCGGGACGGATCTAGACAACTTTGACGGGGGGGGGGGGGGGCAAAACATTGACCTCCGGGGGGGAACTACTTTCATTGTTGAAAATTGGTCTTAGAACAAAAAATATTTTGATAATTTTATGATGTGTTACCTAAACTTGCGATAACGGGGGGGGGGCATGGTCCCCCCGGCCCCTCCCCCTAAATCCGCCCCTGGTGGGGTAGAAGAAATGTTCGGGGGAGGGGCGAAAATGGAGGCGCGAGGCGCCGAAAGCTTGCGAACGGAGAGGAGGGGTTTGGGGAGGGATCTCAGTGAGTCCCCTCCCCAAGAAATTTTTTGCAGTTCCATATCTGGAATGGGGCATTTTAGTACCCATTGTTTAGCTATTAATTAGAAATATATAATTTTAACTACGTTTCAATAATGCATGGCATGTTGCAGTTTTGTTAAAATTAATTTAAATAGTAAAGAGTTTTAATGATAAAAATTTATTGAGGCTGAGCAATTTCTGATTCCTGTTATAAATATATTGACCAATAGCTATGCTACACAATTGTTACATAACACAGCTCAACAAAAAAATTTTTTTTTCGAATTGCCAAGAATATTTGAATGAATTTATAGCAATTCATGGGTGCTGATTTCAAAACTGCCACTGCTTTTGCTGAATTGGCTCTAGTTTCTGAGATATTGGACAATCTTGAAAATATGATTGTACCCTTTGTGTAAAACAAATGCAATACGTTTGGTGTCTGTTGTTTTATTTAACTATACCAAGTTATAACTTGGTTTATTTTTTTCTCTTTTATAGCTGCTTTCTAAAGACATCATGAGTTCATCATGAAGATGCTGCAAAAATAATCCGAATGTATTCTGTTACATCTGTGGAGAATACATGATTGAAAAGCAAAGAAGAAATATAACTGACTTTGTGTAGCAGGAATATTTGGCTTATTTCGGCGTGAAGCTGGAAGACCAAGACAAGTCTTGGGTTCCCCATAAGGTCTGCAAAAACTGCGTGGAGAGCCTACGGCAGTGGACAAATAGTGAGAAGAAAAGTCTAAGTTTCGGTGTACAAATGATATGGCGAGAGCCGAAAGACCATTTTGGTGATTGTTATTTTTGTATTGTGAATGTTAAAGGCTTCAATCGCCACAAGAAATCTAAGTGGGGTTATCCTGATCTTGAATCTGCAATGAGACCAATTCCACATAGCAGTGAAGTTCCTATACCAGTGTTTACTGGATTATTAGAGCTTTCACCATCAGACTCCGACGAGGGGCAAGATCTGGAGTTTTTGGGAGGTGAAAACAGTGGAAGCGATTATGAAGGAAGTTCTTCAACACCTCAACCATTCAGCCAAGAAGAACTCAATAACCTAATACGAGACCTAAATCTGTCCAAGCAAGCATCTGAGCTTTTAGTGTCCAGGCTCAATGAAAGAAATTTTCTCAAACCAGAAGTTAAAATAACATTTTATCGGAAAAGAGAAGATTTTCTTCTTCAATATTTAAGTTTACTGTAATGACATCCCTGGACTTCCGCTCCAAATGGGACTACAAGACTACCATTCCGAAGACTGGCGTCTTCCCATTGCTCACTCAACAACACTTAAAGAAGAGTATGAGAATATCAAAACAGTATTGCAGAAAGTCCGTTATTATGAGCATTAGTGGTCAATTTGTGTTGATCTAAAAATGGTAAACTTCTTGCTTGGGCAGCAGTCAGGATACACAAAATACCCATGCTTCATGTGCCTTTGGATAGCAGGGCAAAGCAAGATCATTGGACAAGAGTAACATGGCCTGCAAGGGAAACCATGACTGTAGACAAAAATAAGATCATTCTCCCACCGCTTTATATCAAATTAGGTTTAATGAAACAATTTGTTAAGGCTTTGGACAAATCTGGCAAATGCTTCAAGTATATTTGCAGATCATTCCCCGGATTGAGCATGGAGAAGCTGAAAGCTGGGATTTTTGACGGTCCTCAGATTCTGAAACTCATCAACGATCGACATTATACTAATTTCATGGATCACCTTGAAGCTTCTTCATGGAACAGTTTTGTTTCAGTTGTCATGAACTTCTTAGGTAATAACAGAGCATAGAATTACGAAGAACTGGTGCAAGATATGCTCGTTAACTTCAGAAACATTGGAGCAAATATGAGCATCAAGGTACATTACCTGCACAGTCATTTAGACAAATTTCCAGGTAACCTTGGGGACTTCAGTGAGGAACAAGGCGAGAGGTTCCATCAGGATATGATGGTGATGGAGGAGAGATATCAAGGAAGATGGGACATACATATGATGGCTGACTACTGTTGGAGCCTCCAGCGCAATTGCACCAACGACACATACAAAAGGAAGTCGAGCAAATAGCGATTTGCTAATGCATTTCTATAGACAATTAACATATTAATTAATTAATTAATTAGACATAATTAGTTTTTCAAATGAAAATGTTTTCTTCTATAACACTATTACACATATTTTTGAACAAATTTCTGCATGACTATTAACAGTTTCACTACTTTTTGTTAGTATACTATTATACTTCATGCAATTCTTGACAAATTCCAAACACGGTGCATACATTATTTAATTAATTTTAATTATCTCGTAAAATAGAGCCAATCTAGCAAAAGCACTTACATATTCTAAATCAGCATGGTTGACTTTGTATAAAATGATTCAAATATCACTGGCAACGAAATCACTGTTTACCAGTGTAATAGATACCTGATTTATATTATTATACTGTTTGTTTAACGTAGAACCCGGGAAGAACGACAAAGATGCATGAATAAAGCTTAGCTATTTGTGTGATATTTCTTATAAAATACTGCAAACAAAGAACAGATCTATCAACAACAATAGTCGCAATTATTCAATTTAAAATAAAATTAATTCTGCTAAAAAGTAAATTTGCAAATTAAATAACATCACTCAGAAATCACGGAGTTTGTACTTTATTATTTTATTATACATATGTATAAAAGTGAAGTCAGAAGCCAATGTTATTTTATTAACCTATTTAAGTTGCTAGTGGTCCTCAGAAGATATCAATATATAAAACTATTACAAGGTTGCGAACAGACCCATCGACAGAAATTTTGGGCCCTTGGGCTATTAATATTTTAAAAAGTTGACTGGCCAGCTCAGTCCGGGTCCCTAAAACTCGCCGGGCCCCTGGGCATTGGCCCCCCTTCCCCCCCCCCCACTCGTCGGCACTGGTTGCGAACTTATATTATTATACGTTTCAAATTTGCAAACTTCGTGATTTAGCCAGCCCCGTAGCCAAGGGGGGCACTGGGGGCCGTGCCCCCCGCTAGGTGTGGAGTGCCCCCCCCCACTTAAAAAAAGAAGAAAAAGAGGAAAAAATAAAGAAAAGTAAAGGTGCCCCCTTGCTGGGTATTGGTGCCTCCCTGCTTACTTTGACCTGGCTACAGGCCTGGGTTTAGCACTGAATTTACCTAAAAATGCTTCAGTATTCAGATTGTCTGTTAAATCTTTTTCAAATGCAAGCAGGAAAAGATTGCTTAGACGCTTTTGTAACATTGATCTGCGATATGGGGTGAGCATTCGTGTTAGTGCTGTTGAAGCACCAAATGCCAATGCTGCCCAAAAAACCCCTCTGGCTACGGGCCTGGGTCTGCTGCTCACGACAAAGACAGGGTGGTATTTATAGTAATGTTAGAAATCTCGATGATTTGACAGAGCTATTAAAGATTCAATGTTTTCAAATAAGTAGATGTGTTGTTAATACTCGGCTCTTGCCAAAACGAAGTTTATCATCGGAAGGCAAACGCCATGTAATAACTGTACCAGTGAAGTTTATTCGAGCACAAAATGATTTACACTCAAAACACATTGATGGTTGATTTTGTACAGCTACTTTGAATCACCTAGAGGAAGTGGCTTCTTTGTTGGGACCTAAAGAAGTATGCTTCATAAGTCAAGATGACAAAGCCAGAGTCCCCATTCGATTGACAGCAGCTAACAAGCAAGCTCCACCTTTAATTCATGTCGAATACCGCGTTACATTGCCTGATCAAGACTAGTTAGAAGCAGTGACGCAATCAGGGGGGTGCTTTGTTCCCCCCCCCCCCAGGCCAAATCATCAATACATAATTTACGTTATAAAGTTATAAAAAAGACTGTCAAACTGTCAAACTGTCAAACTGTCTTTTTTCAATATGTGAGCCCCCCTCCCCCCCCCCAGCATTTTTTGCTGGTTGCGCCACTGGTTAGAAGCATCTAGACACAAACTCACACCATCTGTTCAAGCTGGTATTGAAATCCAAAAAGACGGTTTAGACAAACCCGAAGCTGTAACATATGCAGGCCCAACTTACATAGCCAAAAGATCAGGCAAGCATTCATCAGCTTATAGCCATGGACTGGAGTATGAAAGGATACTTGATTTGGAAGAGTTTGACATTGTTACAAAGGATCCAAGCAACAAATTGATCAAACCGATTCTTATGTCTGTGGGTGGTAGACCTGATCCAAGGTATCAAAAACTTTTTGATGTGGCCATCCATCATTTTGTAAAGCAGAACATTGATGCAATGTTTGTAGCAACGAATGCTTCGGGTAGAAGTGCGTTTAATCGAGTTCAAAGGCGAATGGCTCATCTTAGTCGAGAACTGTCGGGACTAATTTTGCCATATAAACATTTTGGAAGCCACCTTGACACACAAGGTCGAACAACTGATGAAGAGTCGGAAAAATTATACTTCAAATATGTTGGCGAAACATGGACAGAAATATGGAAGCAAGTGTTCGTAGACAATTTTACAACAGTGGCATATATTGTATATTGTGCCTGAAAAGTCTGAGCTTGAAGTTTAAAATTTAATACTCAAAGATCAAGTTTGGTGCCAAAACAATGTAAGAACAACTAAGTACTTTCTACAAATTGTCAAATATTGTGATTTAACTTGTTGCCAACCTATTAGAAGCTCGTACTTTGATATTATTGCTGATAGATTCATCCCCCCCCCCACCAATTCCAGTCAGCCGAACTAATGAGGGCCCTAAAGCACCCGATGTATCTGATATAAACTCACACAGATGTTCATCTCTTTTCTTCAATCAGTCTGTGAAAGTTGAAAATATACTACCCCGATGTTTTTCTAAATATTTTAATTGTATTCACTTTTTTGTTGTAGTTGTAAAATATTTTTTTTTCCATTTTATTTTTATTTGGGGGGGGGGGGTGTCAAATGTTGATGTAATTTTATAGGGGGAGTGGGTCTCTGGAAGTTTGACAAGTTGTTGACAAGGGGGAGGTAAAAATCGACAAAAATTTGTTGACATAATTAATGGAAAGCCCCTTTGATTTCGGTACTTTGTCGTTGTTTGAGAGTTAGCCTTTCCCCCAATGTCTGAATGTTACCCTTGCCTCCAGTGTCGGTGAAAATCCCACCACCAACACAGAAAAAATTTCTGGTAAAATAATTTGAGAAAAAAAAAAACGACTAAATTGAAAAGTTTTCGTCTCTCTCTCTCATTAAAAGAACCCGTTTTACCTATGAAATAGAATAATCCTTGATATTAGACGTGCAATGTTTGAATTGGTCTTCCAATGAGATGACATAATTCTGATAACTTGGATACTTGTGTGTCGTCATCAATCTTAGAGTTAAGTCTTGTTATTGATCACATACATAGTAGAAGGATCGTGTTGGATTAGAATTAGTATTCAAGGTTAACCCCATAAAAATCTGGTACCTTTAACACTAGAGAGTTGTTGGCTCTATGATTCTATTACTAATGTATTCGCTTATTTATCTAGACGACAAAAATACATCCTGAGCAGGGGCGTCTTAACATGTGTGACAGGGTTAGGTTTGAAGGTCCCAACATTTCATTGCTGTCATTAGTACCCACTCTAGTTTGCCCCGGGACAAAGGAACGGATTCAAGCATTAGCAGCCAGAGCAGCTGTCCAGGTCTCTGTGTTTTTTCCAATGGCAATGTAATATAATTGTTTTAGCGAAATATTGAAAACTGTGAACTTGGCTAATGTACATGTATGTGGTTATACATTTTTATTAGTGTAAACCTGTGGTGTAAACTAAATATTACATGATAATTGATTTTTTTGTAGGGCTATAGGCTGGTTTTTAAAATAAATTTCTAATATGGTAGAATTTCATGGCTTTTAAAATAATTTTCAAGTTAATTTCAGCATGTTTAACATCCTTATTCATAAAGGACAAATACAAGCCTTAAGAAACCGGTCTTGTATTGTGTGCAAGTTATAAATGTATTTTATTTTCAAACTGTATAAGGCATAGATTCTCAAACGGTGATATGCATCCCCCAAGGGATACAAGAAAGGTTTTGCAGGGACATACAATTTTCACTTTTAACATACAAAAGTTTGAAGAAGGTCGACAGTTTGCTGCGTGACTCAACAACAAACCACTTAACCACATTTCACATTAGAAATGTAAGCACGTTCTATTATTAAAATAAATACATTTATTTGCGAACTTTTGGGAGAGGGATAGCCACTGACATACTTTTGCATCTTTGGGGTACAGTCGCAAAAAAGTTTGAAAACCGCTGGTATAATGGATTATGATTTTGACTATCATATAAAATGTGAAGAAATTTCCAACACTTAAAAACTCATGAATTCTATGTTGTCCATGTATCTGTCTGTTTATTTCAGATATTCAGGTTCATGTTTTGTCAATTACAATGGGAATTAATGGAAGATCAATTGGTAGAAAACTTATAATTGAAATTGTTGTTCAAAATTAGAAATAAAATAAATAAAAAAAAAAATGTCTTGGGTTTATTTATTAACATCAAAATATTTATTAATATTTTCAAATTGTAGAGGTTCACACCAATCCCAAGTATAAATGATTTAACATTTTTTTCTGAACACACAGTCTCTTCAAAATTACAATAAGTATCATACAACTACATAACATTCACAAAAGATATGTATTTACAAAACAAATTCAGATGGGAATAAACAACAGACTTTTTTTTCTTCTTAAGAAATTCAACTTTTATGTTCCTAACGTTTCCACACAAATTTGTGAACCATCACCTGTATAGCACAGAATCGATTACGATTTACTTGCCACATTATCTATTCACAGTTTAGGACAGTTGTAGTAAAAATATATGTCAGTCAATTCCACTTATAAATAGGTAACAGTTGAAATGCTTATTTACAAATTAAACACCATGTCATTACAACAATTAACCAGCTGCCCAAATAAACAAAAAAAAAAAAGAAAGAAATATAGATTATA
This sequence comes from Bulinus truncatus, assembly GCA_021962125.1. Taxonomy (NCBI): domain Eukaryota; kingdom Metazoa; phylum Mollusca; class Gastropoda; family Planorbidae; genus Bulinus; species Bulinus truncatus. The sequence continues at coordinate 1,291,252 of JAGDYQ010000206.1, read as the reverse complement.
GGAGTCGACTCCTTGAATTGGTCTTGTAATAGGGGTTAAATATTTATACTACTTCACAACAGATTCAATCATGCAGGAACTTTGTATTCAAAGGCATCTTCAGAAGATGTAGTGCATTATAGCTTTTAAGGAATCCCATTGACTTAAAACAATCTTGATTTTTTAAAAGAATCTAAATAATGTCCTCCCAGTCCTTGTGAGTGTTGCCCAATGTAATCACTACCATCTGGACTCTGTTCTGGTTTAGGCAGTAGCTGAGTGTGGGATCGCTTCTGACCAACTGGTGTAGCCTTAAAGAATCAAAATAATTGCACAAACTAGTTTTAGGTGAAAAAATGATCATGAAAGATAGATGACGTTTCGAAAAAAAAAAGGTAGAAATTAAAAAATGTTGATGTTTAAACCTGAACTACAGGTCTACATAATGGTTTTAAGTTATCAATGTATGAATATAACACTTTTATGCTACTCACATGTTTTGAAGGGGAAGGCAGCAGTCCGGAAGACTGTGTACTACTTGTTCCTGTATAATATGTAGAACTGTTGGCAGTATCTTTGTTTGATATACCACTCATTCTGTTGGTCATGTTCCCAGAAGACACACTGCTTCCGCTTCCAAGTAATCCCATTCCACCAAAGTTACTTTTCCCAGCTGCACTCAGTCCTAGGCCAGCATTATATGTAGACATACTGTCTGACAAGTTGCCACTCATCCCTCCTCCACTACTACCCATGAAAGTACCTGTACCGTAATATCCCCCTCCACTTCCCAGAAGACTACTACTTGCCCCAACTGTCCCATAAAGACCATCCCCTCTTCCAGTACCAAAGAGATTATTTCCTCCTCCACTGCTTACCGGGCCACTCCCTAATATTCCTTGATTTCCTCCACTACTATTCAATAAGCCAGTTCCACCCATGTTACCAGTGCCAGTAGCACCTACTATATTATCTACTGAAGTACTATATGACCCTGTTACAGAGCCATAGGAATCAAATCCATTACCAAGCTCATCCCTATTACCATAACCATAATTGCTCATCCCCATCCCCATATTATAGCCATCAATAAATTTTGAATTATCTGGGCCAAGGCCACTGATGCCTCCTTTGCCGAAAGTTTGTCCATCCTGTAATGAAATTAATGATAATAACCAAAAATATCTCAAAAAAGGAACAGTCTATATAAAAAGAAATACTTTAAAATGTTCTGTTTAAATAAAAGAAATAATTTATTGAAAATGAAAACAATTTAGGAAGAGCAGCAACTTGGATGCATGATGTAACAATGACCAATGTAATTTTTTACTATGAATAATGGCCATCAACCAATGAGTGACACAACTAGATACCTGGAAATTCACACCTGATGCTTGGTTGCTGTTTTGTCCAGTGCCATATCCATTTCCTGGTCCACTCATAGAAGAAGACCCACCTCCAGAATTATAATTACCACTAGCAAACTGAAGAAAATAAAATAAATTACACCATATATTCATGGAATAAGCTGTCATTTTTTGTTTCAAAGAGATAGATAAAAATTGACTACAAAATATCAGTAAAACTAATGGTGCATTAAATATAAACATTTAAAAAATATTAATCATAAAAAATGCAACAAAAATTATAGAAAAGTTTTTAAACATTTTTTGTTGAATTAGATACAATACAAATTTCCAGGATGCTAAAGATATTCTAAAGACCAGTTGGAAATTTGTAGTTTTTGATACATAAAAACATTTTTAACTGCAGTGTTTGCCATCCCTTGATTACATTAAAAATTCTAAAAATTCCAGAAAGAATTTGATGATTGCATATCATTGTAAGTGACAATAGTTTTTGAGGTTGACATCCAGCCCACAAAAATTATTTTATTGTAACTAAGTATTTGTATCTTTTGTCTTTAAAATGTGAAATATTTTGTATGGGCAGGCAGTCCATTATTAATATATCTTACTGGTATAAAAGAAGTAAACCTGAATTACGCAAAGCATTATTTTTTGTGACAATCACATGACAAGCCTATAGTACATTTTATATGTAGTCTTAACATTTTTTGTAAGAAATGCAATGAATCATAACTTCAAATTCACAGCAAAAAAATCCCCACAAACTGAGACTTGACTAACTAGATTATAATCAGAGGAACAATCTGACTTTAAACAAAAGGTTTAGTGCAATAATTGTATATATTTCAATAACGAATAGAAAGCCAAGTTTGCAGTTCTAAAACTATATTATTAATAACCCAATTAGTAAAGTGTTCCTAAATTATGAAAAATATTTTTCAGAAGATTGAAAGAGTTTAAAATACCTGAAAATTGCTTTTTTTCTCACACTAATGGCCTTAAGTTACATATCAAACACCAGTCAAAAGACCAAATTAAATGCAGGAAATAAAGAAGAAATAATTATGAGCCAAAGTTAAATAAAACAGATTATTATGTGGCTTAAATATTGTACAGTATGAAATGGCCATACATGATGTCAATAAGCCTCTTTCTAGTTTTTTTATATTGAAAAAAAAAATCATCACGAAGTTTATTGAAGCAGATGTAGTCAACAAAATTAATTAAATTAATATACAAAAAAATAAGTGCAAGCTGAATATAACTCATCAAAGAGGTGCATTTAGTCACCATTGATACACTTTTATCAAGAGAAAAAAAAAAGGATGTGAGCCATGTCATGCTTTATTTGGGTTAGCTATGATTGTAAAGGTATACATTTTAAAGATTTTTTAGTTTTAGAAAAAAAGTTCATTAACGAGTTAAAAAAAAAACACTGCAAAATGATTATTTTTTTGGACATCAGTAGACAATGGTCTTTTTTATGTAATCTGATGCCTAGGTAAAATTACTGACACAAGAGAAAAAGACCAATAGGGATTATTAAAGTCTAACATTAAGCCAAAAAAATAGTATTCAATAATTCTCATAAGTCTAATAGTTCTTAAATATGTATCGCACATGTATCTCTTCCCATAAGGACCAATAGATTTAAGTTTGACTTTTCAAGCATTTTCTAAGCTAATGAAATTCATGTTAAAAAAAAACACTCAAATTTATGACAATGTAATCAATATACATTAGTTGTCAAAACAAAAAAAGTGATGCGTGTAATAAATTGCAATTGTTTAAAAATAATATAAATTAATTACACAATAAGCAAATAAAGAAAGTTCAAGTGTAAGAGAAATCTTAGTTCAGTGTAATTATCAGCAGGATAAGACTATGCATATTCCTACAAGCAGTTCAATAAGCAGGAAACAGAATTAGCTTATTAAAAAAAAGGATAACCCATTTAAAAAGAACATGATAAAAAAATTAAAAAAAAAGATTTTTGTTAAAATGTACTGACAAGAGAAAAATCATAACAAAAATTATAGACTTGATGGGTGAGCACCAAAATAGCTCATTATTTCAGTTAATATCTTGCCCTTTATTATGGTAGTATAATGATTGATTAATTCTATTGTTACCTTGTTTGATCTAGCTATGAATGTTAACATTTTGTCATTTCATAAAAACAAGAGATACATAATGGTACTCACAATTTAGTCATATTATTTCTATAAAAATCTTATCTTTAATTTTTTTATCATATATATTGTTAATAGAATTTCTCTTGCTTTTGTTGGTAACGTGTATTGGAATATTAAAAACAACGCACAAGACTTTAAAAAAATAAGACTTCAGAATTCTGCACTTAAACAAACCAGGGCTAAAAATAGTCATAGTATCTTTCAACAATCTCTCTCTTTATATAAAAATTATAAAAATATTTATCAACTTTGGACTTCATAAGTTTAATTGACACAAATGTTTTAAAACAGTGTATTGTCATCAAAATTTCAAAGCGATTGGACTTCAAGGAGTTAGTGATAATTGATTTCAAATTTCACAAAACACAGCTTTTAACACATCTTAAAACAGCGATATGAATAGCATTCTAGCAAACATTGGTCCTAACATTTACAAAATTTGTAAAAAATTCTGAAATGTTAATGTTTGTACTTCAAGAAAATTGATGAGGAACTGCCATCTCAATTTAGACAGTATTAAATCATAAATACATGTAATCCATTTTGTAAGAAACAACTAGTGATGGAAAGATGAATATGAAGCAGACATATCACATTTTGGTATATAAATATCACAAAATTATTTATTTCATTTCAGATTTCTCATCCAAGCTATTTAGCTAATAGCTATTTTCAAGTATCCCAAAAAGTCTGTTAGATCTATAAATCAAAACCATCAAACACATCAGAAATGGCAGATAGAGAAGAATCTATGATTTTATTGGAATGGTAAAAAATTCGCTCTAGTCCCGAAAAATGAGAGACGACAAATAGCTCTACATTTCATTTTTCTAATGTTGATTAATGATTAAAGAACAAACTAACTATAAAACATTTCAAGTTGTAAGAAAATCATCATAATTATTTAAATTATAAATTGGATGATGCTTGACGTCTGTTTGTGAAATCTAGTCTATTTGACCAGAAACTTTTCTACTAAATCTATAAAAAATTGGGATATGAGAAAAAATTCTTTCAATTTTGCTTCAGTTTTGGCAAGTGCAAAAAATTTCATATATACATGTATTAGCTTTATTATTGGCACTTTGATAAAGTACTTTGATAAAATCCTATTTACCACCCCTTTGGTAGACATTTGTCATATAACACACATTATACAAGTACTTTGCAAATTATAATTACAGAAATGAAATAATATTCTAAATATTGAGAGAGGAGGAGATTATTACTAAACGTACATGTATATATATATAATTAGAGGAGGGAGGTGGTGTAACTTTTATGTAGTGTTATAACGGAAAGGGGGGGGGGGGAAATTATTTATATCATTTCTGCCTAACAAATAATGGTCCTTATCCATTTTCTTATACCAAAATAAGAAAAGTCAATACACTGTTCCAGGTTCTGGTAAAAATTCAGTTTTCTACTTCAGACTAAATAGGCGTCATACAAGGGGGAAAAAAAGCACTGATCCAAAAAAATCCATAGTGATTCAAGTGTGTGTGAATATTATCTTAAAACTGATCAAAATAAATAAATCTAATAAATAAACAATATGAACAGGTAAAAAATAAATAAATAAAAGCATTAACAAGACCAAATCTCCTTAAATAAGAATATAAATGAAAAGCAGCACCCATAAAGTATAAAAATGATTTTGAAAATCAGCCAGCTAAAAAATTTACCTGGCTGTTACAGCTACTGTCGGTCTGGTAAAATTGTTCCACTTGTTGAGCATTATAACAATACTGCTGAAATAGCATTTTTTATATGCAATAATACAGAAAAAAAACTTATTCCAGTTACTGAAATTGTTTAACTTTGTTTTTTTTTCAGAAGATGTCTGCTGGTAAGCGTTTTAAAAATTATCTTTAACCTGACTATTTATTCTGTTTTTTTTTATTATTAATCATGCATAAGCGCATCTCTGATTTAATGCTTACATTTCAGCATTAATAATTTACAAGATAATGAATACATTCAAAATCGAAGTGGTACAGTATTTTTTTAAAAGAATGTTCTGGTTAATGTGTTCACAAGATTAATTTTATTGCTAAAAACCTTTTCTACTCATGACATGGGATCACAAGATTAATTTTATTACTAAAAACCTTTTCTACTTATGTCCACACACTGGAAAACAACTCATGCAGAACTATGTAATGCCCCATAAAACAATAACAGAACAACAGTTTATTATTACATGTATTACTCACAGACTGATAGTTATAGAAGTCCGACCCTGTCTCACCATATCCTCCATACCCACTGTTTACATCCTTTTTGATAGAAGAAAATTTATGACTTTTCTCCTAAATTATTTACAATAGGGAAATTTAAAAAAAAAAAAAGATTACAAAATTATTACACATTCCTAACTTGCAATAAACACTTCAAAGAAACAATAAAATAAATCTTTGTAAATTTTTTACCGTATAAGTATCACCATAGCTGTAGTTGTAGCCTTGATTAGGGCGTATTTTGTTATTATACCCACTTTCATAAGCACCAGTACCCCATCTGTAAAAATAAAGCTCAAATATAATTTTAATAAGTCTTTTAAAAAAAAAATTTTAATATTTATTTTACTTTTTCAAAATCGCTGCCCGAGTTAAAGAAGCCTCTGGGAATTAAAAATAGATATTTTAACTTTTTTTTAAAATTAACTTTAAGAATTAATGAGAAAATTCTTTTTGTCAATGTTTAAGATCAAACTTATCATTTAACATTCTCTATTGATAAATTAAGTCCCAGAAATAAAGAAGAGATTTAAAAATCTGATGATCATTCTTTTAATAATAAGATAAAAAAAAATATGTCAGGTATTAGAGAGACAACCTCGACACTGATAGTAAAAAAACTAGTGGGTTTATACCAAGGACAAATGCTAACGTATTTCAAATAGCAGGAGTCAAGATCATGAACACACCCAAATCAGAATAAGAAAAGATAGTCTGCAGATTAATTTCATATTTCACGTACTAGTGGAGGCTTTAAAAAAATTTCAGATAAGTACATTTTTGTAGAGATTAAAATAAATAAATTATTGTAAGTAAATAGTAATTACAATTACCTATCGCTGTTGTTCATTATGTCCAAATTAGTCTCCACTGTTTTCCTGTAATTATTTGTCAAAAGAAAAAGAATACTTCAACAAAGCTGTTTTTAAAGTTTTTTTTTAGCATTAAAAAGACATTTCTGCAAAAAATAAATGTGTAAACATTATAGGAAAGAAAGGATTGATGCTTAAACTCAAAATGAAATTTTTTTAATCAATCTACAACTCATTCAGAGATTATATTTTTTGTTTGATAATTAGATAAAACTGTATTGCGTTCTAATATTACAAGTTTTCGTCCAATGCAGACCAAGGTGGAGTTCATGCTTTACAGTATTTGTGTTCTTTCCTTATGGTTTCTAAAACAAACTTACTTGTTACCCATCCCTTTCCATGAATTTTGATCAAGCTGAGAAGTTGGTGGTACACTGGAATGAGCAGCCTTTAAATGTGCAGGTGGTTCTCCTAGAAGTGATGACTTGGATGTTGAAACATTTTTAGCTTTAGGAACATTGCTGGGAATATCTCCCAATAACCCTCTGCCTGAAGTATTCTGACTAGAATTATTTTGACTTGTTTGCCCGACAGACATTTGATATAAAAGATTCTGTTCAATTTGATGCACCAATCCTTGACTTATTTGACTGAGCAGACTTTGTCCTACATTTCCTACTGTATTACTACTGCCAACATTAAGTCCAATTGCTTGCATTAGAGAGGTATTAACATTAGCAGCTCCTAAGTTTGAAAGAGGACCAATACTCGGTGGATCTCCAAGAAGTGATGTACTTTTGCCACTGCTTAAAAGAGGTTGTGGTAAAATTCCTGGCACCGGACCCAACAAAGACTGTCCTTTCATTCCTAAAAAAATTTGATAAGAAATATTTCCAATGTAAGATTTACATTCAATCCATTTATAGTTTCTTTGCTAATATTAAGAATAGTTGTTACACATCCTATCAGAATTATATAAAAGAAATGTAAAAAAAAAAATTACCAGTTGCAGTTCGCCCACCAATGTCAACTTGTTTCATAGTAACAAGAAGCTGTCCTAAATTGTTAAGAAGACTGAGATTGAGGTAACGGCCATTAGCAATAAATTTTTTTACTATGTATTTTATTTTTTCATACAGTGCATCTGGCTCTTTTAATTCTTTTCCATCTTCAGTAAGGGGTACTTGGTTAAGTTGCTGTTTTAAGCTGGTCAATATTACATTGGCTTGGCCTGTCAAAGGGTCCCCGAGAATTGAAGGTTTGGGGGCTTTGAACTGTAACATGATAAATGAAAAAATTAAGATTGTACACATTAGAAAATAACATTACTGCGAAATTCCATAACTGGTTCATATATTCCTACCGTGTATTTTATTTATTAGCTAGTGTGTTCCATACAGCTTTACATAATAAAGTGAGGTAAAAAAATTATGAATGGCTTGCTTACATTAAAGGCAAATTGTACAGATATAGAGCAAATTTAACACGAAAATATTTTACTTTTAGATTCGCGATGAAAAAAATCATGTGTTCTATTATGCCTAAACTAGTGTATTAACAGATTATTAGAACACTGATGATAAATATATTTTTACATAGAATTTAGACTAAGATATATACCAAGAAATCACTTTTAGTGGTAAACATGCTGATATATAAATCGAAAGCTTATGCTACCATAATTGACTAAATTATGGGAACATGGAGGATATGGTGATCTATTAATCTTAAAATAATATTACAATAGTGTCTTTAATGACTATTTATTCACAGTTGTAAAAAGCTCTCTGCTTAAAATATGTGAAAGCTTTAAAAAAGATTTTGTGGGAGTGACACATTTTACCAATAATTTCCAAAGATCTTGCTTATCTTTGCAGTGTAAAAAAAAAAAATTCTTCAACTTGATAACTTACATCTGATAAAACATCTAGCTCACTCAAAGTATTTAACTGTTTGGCTAATACACCTGTAAACTGAAATAAGGAAGAAAACAATTGAGAACATTATGAACTAAAAATGTAATTTAAAAAAAAATTATTTTCCTTTTATTACATTCTATGAACAATAATTGAATTTCTCTACTTATCTATTACCTGCTCTTTTTTAGCTGCCTGAATATGTATTGCTAACATGACAAGAAGACCCAGCTGCATATTTGGGTTCATCATTGGACTAAGTGGGAGAGATGGAGCAGGTCCTAAAAGTCCTAAACAAATATAAAAATAGCCATCATAAAGAAGTCCTTACTATTTGTGTTTACAATTAAGATAACCTAAAAAAAAAATGGTTCTTCAGAAATTTCGACCTGCAGACAATTCGACCCCGACAGTTCAACCCCAGATGGTTCGCCCCTGACTTTTGGTTGACTTTTTGTCACCCCACTTGAGCTGCTAGTGCCTTAATGCTGTTGACCATATACATTGGTAAATAGTAAGAACCCAGGAATACAAGTGATCTTATCTAATTAATCTATGGTAAAACCCAGCCTGGTTAGTTGCTATAAGCCGCAATTTAGCTAATGCAATATAGTTAATGTCATTCTGTCTTATGACCTTTAGGTTAGAAAGGAACTCAGCAACAGGCAACACAACGGATTTTTCTCTTTTTACTAGCAGTTTAGCTCAGGACTCCTTAGGAAGCAAACTCCTAGATATGATTCACTATAGTGAATGTTTAAAGTCTATATTATTATTGTTTGTTTTTTATTTGGAACTTCTGGCTGTGTTGGTTCATCAGCTGTGAGTTCATTACAATATCTACAATATCAACCAGCACTGTCACATTGAAACCCTTAATATCCAGAGCATTTCCACCGCATACATATTTTAAACAAAATCAATACAAATAATTTTTAAAAGTTAAATCACATATTTTAAACAAAGTTGATTTAGTCCAACATATTTACCTACATATGTAAACAATTTTAGAAAAAAATATTTTTATCATTATCAGTTGACAGGGTCAACCAGCTAGGATCAAACTGTCCGTTGTCAAAAAGTCCAGCCACCAAAATAATTAATGTGATATGCATTCCAGTAGATACAACAAATAAAATTACTGATAACATATGATGTATAAATGGTGTAAGAAAAGTATTGTAAAAAAGAATTAAGTGATAAAGACAAACATCTAATAAAACACAATAAGGCCATATCAAGTAATGTGACTTAGCATATAACTAAGGTAAACTTTTTTTTATGAAAGATATGTATTATCAATGTTATTATAAGTTAAATTTATACACTGTGTGTAAAAAAAAAAAAGAAACGGATACACAATTTTTATATATTTTCAATTATAAATAATTTTTAAAAGATTATCAAACGCTTAATAATAAAGTGTTTCAACAACAAAACAGATAAATATAGAAAACATCAATTGTATCTAAAATTTTAGGCACTGAAGACAGACGAGAGATAGACATTGCAGAAAAAAGTGATGAAAATAATTCACCTTCAAACTGGAGTGATAGAGAGAAGACAGAATAGCATGATAAAACTAATGAAAGCTCATCTGGCTTAGGCAGACAGGGAAAGACAGCAGCATGGAAAAAGATCATACTCATCCAGTATCTCAGGAAGATTCATAAGAGTAACAGACAAGAAAAATAAAGATGCAGGACTTCCACACAAAATTATGTAGCCAGCTTTTTTGAGTTCTTAAGACTTAAGTTGTATTAGTGATAATGCCTGAAAAAAAAGTTTTAATTATTTGCAGAAGAGTCGAAATCTGACACCTGGGTAAATGTGGAAAGTTGTATTGAACTACTGTGTCTGGATGAGTCAAGTCTACTATATCTGAGTCTTGAAAAGTAAGTAGAAGATGAAATCACTTTTTCTCACGAGCCAAACCCATCAGCAGGGCCCTGGAAAGAAAGAGCCTAAACTGTGATAAATATAAAAAAACCACACTTATCTACACCTTATAACAATTTCTGCAGACAAACTTAAACTTTTTAACAACTCCAAAATTTAAACACGCAATTTATGGAAAAAAAATTTTTTGATTATGCTTCAGTTGCCGATCATATAGTTAATAGCTTCATTTTTAGGAATATGCTAATTAATTTTTTAGAGTATAGTAAAAACGCTCATACATGTATTTCAATTTAAACTACAATTTCCTAATCTGCTATCAACTAGAAATTATCAAAAGCATTGGTTTTTTAATCGACATGATCAACTAAAATTTTTATAATTGTATTTAAGAACATTGTAAGAATATGAAATTATGTAGATTATTTTTTTACTATTTGAGCTGAATTTTAAAATCAATGTCCGACATGAATGTTAGATTACCTTACAGGTTTATATTAGAAACTTTTAAATGGTATAAATTAATATAATTATCATGTGTGTAAACTAATAAATTTCCCAACATTGGGAAACTAACAACAAAAAACAAATTATTTTCTTCAAAAAATTTGTTCCATTTTATAACATTATCCAAGTGGTAATTTTTGAGGGACATTTTGTAAAAAAGCTAAATGGTCCATTTTCATAATAATGTTTACAATAAAGAAACATTGTATGAATATTAATTTTACAATTATATCAATTTAAACAAATACATTAGAAGTGAATTGTGAAGGAAAAAAGAAACATGATATCATTGGATATATAACTATAAACATTTTTTTTTTATTTTAAATATTTCTTTGAGTTTTTTTCTTAAATTAAACAATGGTATCAACACTAACCATTTTGGTGAAAATGAAAACATAAATATTAAAAAATAACAATAACCATGGAATACACTACTCCCTTGAACTTCTTTTTGCTAAATTTCTAACCATCATGAATTCATTGAAAATTATACTGACACACACATAAGGGATATAAAACTTCTGTTCGAGTTGAAATCCAGACAATGTTGTATTCCCAGCTATTCTGGCAGTGAATTTAATAACATTGGAAAACTAATGTCTATCGAAGGAGTATAATAATAGTAAAATAGGAAAGAACACTGTTTTAGTTTTATTCCTTATCTCCTTATAAGTGAGCCATACAGATATAAGTACCAACAAACTATAATGCAGTTGCCCAGAGATAAATGAGAATAGGTTAATGAAATCTTGAAAAAAAAGAAGATAAGCTTCCACATCCCTTATAAAGGCTTATAAGAATATTTTTAAAATCCATATTAAAAATTGTAATGTCAATAAATATTGGAATAAGAAAAGTACAATATATTGAATTGCATAAATATGCTTTAACATGTTAAGATGGTCCCACTTTGTTCTGGTTTGTTGGTGATGTTTTTTCTTAAAATGTATCCCTCCATTTCCATGTTAAGTGGGATCAAACTGTAATACTACTACATGTATATAACAGTAAAAATATTGTTTAAAACTAGCGTTCTTAACATCAGTGTGAAAGAAACTTTTTATATTATAAAACACAATGTAAACCTGACATTCTGAAAAATGTAGTAGCTTTATTCAAAATAGTAAGTTAAATTATAAAAGGTTAATAAACAGGTGCAAAATTATGTACCTGGCTTATTGATAGGTGACATCATCTGTGATACATATGCTTGTTGTAGCTCACTCAAAACTTTGGCAAATTCATCCATTACTGTTATTGGGAATGAGTCAGGTTAAACTATGTGGTAATGTTTTAATAAAAAAGCAATCATTAAGACAAAGCTGAATAGTTTCAACACAGCACAGACTATAAAATGAACACAATATCCAATATTATATTACAAAAAATTTTCTTAGTGTAAGACACATTTTTCCCCCCAGAAAGCGGGGTGGAAAATGTGTTTTTTTTTTTAAAGTCTGATTGATGTTTAGCAAGGATGAAGAATATTTTTTTCCCTGCTTTAAAAACTATGTACTTTTTTATCTATTAATGACACATCTTAAAATAATATAAAGTAAAACTATGTTTCTAAAAAGAGTTACATGCATTTTATTGCTTTTAATACAGTATCAAAACGGCATTAAAAAAATTATGATTCAAAAGATTAATTATTGTGGCAACTTTATGAAGAATTATATCACCAGGAATAACTCAGTTTCAATATTAATACATAAATATTGATAACCGTATACTATTAAGTCCAAATGAAACCATGTGATTCCAAAATATGTGCCCTAATAACAAAAAGAAAAACAAGAATTCTGAAAAAAAATTCAGCAATATTTAACAAGTAAAGAGAAAAAAAAAATAGAATTATCAAAGCTTAACAAAATGATGGTTCAACTATACTCAAAACATATAGTATTAGCAAAGGCTGTTTAAAAAAAGTACAGTAAATTATAACACTTAGAAAACACTCAACAGGAGACAGATTTAAGTCATAATTTATAGTCTGAAAGGACTAAAAGAAAAAAAAAATATACAAGGATATTAAAAAAAAAAAACAACTGCAGATTTGAATTCATTAATATAATGAAAAAAGGGCATCCAAGAGACCTGAGGACATGGAAAATAAGCAGCGTGATATGTCTGCTTGGTGGGGAGGAAAGAAGGGCACTGCAAAAACTGACGCATAGTTCTTTATAGGATCGAAGAGATAAATATCTCATCCTTACAGGGGACTTCACAGATAGGATCAAGTCCTCCAACATAGAAAAGATGCCCCCCCCCCCAAACCTTTTCATTGAGTAATTTATTCATAATAATAACTTTATATCTTTAAAACAACTGCTTGGAGAGAGGGGGAAGTTGAGTTATTTATCATATTGGCCTAAAGGTAATCTCACATCCCTGACTCAAAAGATACAAGTACCATGTAAAATTACTTATATGCATACTTACAATAATGGAATAGAAAACTAAATAGTAATATTAAAATGGATTGCGACGCTAAGAATCATTAGGGGACAGGTGGTCATGTGGAAAAGCACACAAGTGTCGACTAAGGGTCACTGGTTTGATCTCCGGTGAGGCTATATATCCCCTGGTGCCTCCATACCCATTGCATTATCTGCCATAGTAGGGTTTGAAAGAAGGGTACCATAATAACTGTCCCATTAGTGGTTTATAGGATCTAAGAGATTTCATCTCATCTTTACAAGGAATTCACATACTATGAATCATTATACACTGACTCGCCTTGGCGCTTGTGCTCCTTTTTTGATGATGTCATTTGCTTAGTATCAAACTTAGTATTTTCTTTAAGTACTGATAACACTTCTTACATTTACTTGTAATCAAAATCTACAAATAAATCTTGAATAACTCATTGATGGCCACAAATGTTTTTTTCTTTTTACGACACTTCAGCACTTAATTTAGTTTACTACACTCCAATTTGAGGATTGACTATATTTTGTATTTTTTAACGGTATAAATACTCTCCCTTAATTAAATTAAAAGGGCAACTGAAAATGAACTAAAACTAAATACTCTACAATTTTTATAATACAAAAGAATGTATAGTAATATTTTGATTGAGATATTAACAATTTTATTTTTACACCATGAATAATCTTTATAAAAATCAATAATCTTTAACAGTATTAAAACTAATACATGTTCCATTTTAAGGTACAAAATCTATAATTAATGCTCACCCAAAATTACAGTTAATAGGATCAATAAGATATTATACTGCCATTTCAAAAATAATATATGACTAGCTTTACTTAAATGATAAAAGGGTGTAAAACTTACAAGATGGATTGAATTTTGAGAGACTAATTACAATTGGATTTCCTGCAATCACTGGCTTAGCTGAAACCGGATCAGGGAGAAGACTGGAACTTTTTGTTAGTTTGTCCCCCTAAATGAAGAATAAAGGCAAATGTTAATTAAGTTAATCAACTCAAATTAATAACAATTATAATATTAATAAATTAAAAAAATATACTTACAAATTTCCACATGATGCGATTATTTATAACAACTGCAGATTTTCCAGGGATGCAAAATGTTAAGACAAGATCTTTTCCTTGTATCTTTTCGTCTTTAAGTTTGAACCAAGTTTTTTCAGCGTCTTCAGCGGTACGAAACTCAACAATGCCATACCCTAAAGATCTATCTCCTTTAGCAATGATCTATACCAAAAAGAACAAGTAGCAAGATTCATTACTGTAAGTTTGGCTTTTAGCAGTTCCACTTCTGTGGTATTTATTATAACTCAAATACAAATGTTAAGTCACAGGTTTTACATAATGTTTATAAAAATGGGAATCATCTGAGTTTTTTCCTCAGTTATGAGAATATACTATCACATGCAGACTCATGGTTGTAAAAAATACGAATTTCCAAAGTATTTTAAAACAGGGTAAAATCTTGATCCAATAATATGACTGCTGTATAAAAAGTGAAACGTAACATAGTTGATTTAAATTTCTGAATGAGACCAATAATAATCTAACAGTAACAAATTCAATATCTAAAAATAAACAGATTCTTAAATTTGTCAACAACTACAAAAAAATATATACACCAGACTTTGTCCTACCTGACAATATACAGGACTAGTTATTACTCCAAACATTTCTCTCAACTTGGAGACATCAACAAAATTCTCTGGCATGTTGTTAATAAGTAGACATCTTGACTGTAAGCGTTCCCAAGATTGTCCATGTTCATCTACAAAGTCTGCATGCAGAATTTGTCCATCAACATTCTTCCAATCAAATTCTGATTTAATCAGCTTTGCCTGCTCAATATCAACAGCGAATTCTACAAACCCATAGCCTTTTCCATCTCCTAGAAAAAAAAAAAATTAGGAAAATAAAAGACAAGTCTCTAATTATGCATTTTTTTTTTAATTTAAGGAGTTTGTGTTTTTATACATTAATATTTGTCAACCCTGTAAATATTGGCTATTTTTTTCAGGAAAGCCCTAAAATGACAATCTCAGGGAAAAGTTACAGTCACTGGGAAAAATGCCATGCTCGACTTCAAGCAAATAAAATATTTGTAACTTTTATTAAAACCTTTATATTTATTGTATAAATTTGTATACAAGTTTATCCCACTTTTTTATTCCTCTACTGAAGGTAACATATTTCTGATGATAGGATTCATCTATCTTACATCATTCTGAATAATTTTTTTTCTTATTAAAAGAATTATGTGAATCAAACTAACTGTAAGCACACATAAGATATCTTTACATAATTTTACAAAAAAATGTGTATCCGCAAAGAAAAAGCAAGATCAAACTAATGGTTAATACAGAAGAAGCTGATTGCCCCCCATCCACATCCAGGAAGAAAATACATAAATATTATTCAAATGCATACAAACACAATTTTTAAACATTATGAAGAAAATATTTTTAATATGTTCTCTAAACGTTGCTTATTTCACTTGCTTGTTAGCAAACTCTAATGATTTCATCAAATGATCTGGATAAAAAAAAAGCAATGTTTCTTAAGTTGCTTCTAAAAGAAAATGACTTACCTGTATCTTCAGTTCGCATAATATAGCTATATTCTACAGTGCCATATTTTTCACACATATCCCTAAACTGAGTCTCAGTGTAAGATAAAGGGATATGAGCAATGCATATTAACTGATTACTAAAGCCATATTTTACAGTTACTGTATTGTCCTTAAATTCTTTATTATTAAGCTTTTCAACAGCCTCATCAATTTGATTTCCATTTTCAAGAACAACAAGAGCTGAAAAATTATATAATAAAGACTATAGAACACTATACATTATAAAGTAATGACTTCTAAGAAACTAAACAATACCAATATTCATTTTTTTTAATATGTGGATGAAAATTAAGAGTAAATATATTTAGGGTGTAGGAATTTAAATGCATATACTAACCTGAATCAAGAGAATCATTAATTTTTATTTTTTTAGCTTTAAAGCTACCCAGGAACTCTTGTAATTCCTTGAGAAGAAAAAAAATTACATGTCAAAATCCAACATCTGAAAATTTCAATTTCTTCATTTGTGGAATTGAAAGCATTTAAACTTTCAAAGATCCCATAGGCATTATTTCCTATAATTTTTTTTATCTGTTTAAATGATTTTAATTCTGAAATTGTGCATACAGGTTTTCAGGCTATATTTTTTTTTACCATTTAACTAGGATTTACATGAAATAAGGATTAACTAATGCATCCCTACTTATTATGATAAATTTATGCCAGTAAAATACTAAAATAATGAACCATTCATGCTGAAATGTATACCATACATATAAGAATGAATATACATAGGTCACAGCTGTGCTCATTGTGTTGGGTATTGTCATTTGGTGGAATAGTCAGGAAATTTACAAATTACAAAATAAATTTAATGACATGTATCTTTATACAATGTCCTTTTTCTTGCATGGAAATGTGAATCTTTTGGTTAGTACACATAGTTTTACTATTTTAATATTTTATGTTATGACCTTTAACAGTTTATTCCTTTAAATTGCAGACATAGGGGTGGTGCTCAAGTTTGCCATGAATCTATGACATTTCAATCATATCCCTGAAGGATAAGATATCTATCTCTTGATCCTATAACCACTACAGTGCCCTTTCTAAAGTGATAAGACATCAAGAGCCATGAAAGCACCAAAATGGAACTCTAGACTGGACTGGACATTGATAATTTAAAAAAAAAATTTTTTTTAATAAATTCTGGATTTTTGTATAATTGGGGTATTTTAAATTTAATAGGGAGAATATTTTTGAAGAGTGTTAGGGAGACGTTTACGAGTGTTAGGGAGACACTTTAATTTTAAAGGGTTTCGGGGGGGGGGGGATATATATTGCACAAATTTGTAACATTTTTTTGGTTTTGTTTGTGAACTTTTGTAATATGAATGAAATTATTTAGTTCTAGCTGGTTAGGATTGGACGGAAGCCAAAAAAAGCAACTAGTGATTTTTACTAAGAAACTAACCCAGCTATCTATAAATTTTAGCAGTAATTGATATCTATTCTATAAAACGGTGGTCCCCAACCCCCAGAACAGTACCGTTCAGTGGATCAAATAGTACTGGGCCACCCAAGAAACATTAAATTTTAAACCATTTCCTTTTTTATTACCGTGGTGTATATCTCTCTGGATTGGGCCATTTTCCATGGACAAGAGTTAAAACAAGGAGCCGAGTGGCTGTGACTGGTCCGCGGCGAGAAAATGTTGGGGACCACTGCTATACTATTCTCAAATTCAATGGTATAGTCTTTAGAAGTCTATATTATCTATAGTATAGGTCTAGTATTAGAAATCTAAATGTAAACAAAACGCTAGGACGCATAGAAGCTAACCTCTATGTTACAAAAAAGAATTCGGCAAACTTTACTTAATTAGATAATTTACTTTTTAATACATTGTCTCCAATCGCGATAGTGCCGATGATAACAAAAATGTTAAATTACTTTCGACAGTTAACAAGGCGATAGACTTAGTAACTTTATTCAACGTTATTCACAATAACTGTCTACAGTTGAAAAATTGACAAACAATCAATTAAATATTAACTAATTAAAATCTTACTCCTTCTGTACTTGGGGGGAGATTAATCAAATGAATGCATCTATGGTTATTAAATTCTTCCTTAGCTTTGAGGCGTACGGCCAAATTAGTGGATTTTGCAGCCATTTTGTTGTTTAGTTAAATTTGGTTAAGAGAAATGTCACATGACTAGATCAAACCAATGAAATGAAAAGAAAATCAACAGCCAGTAGCAGCCAGTTTGCATATGTCTACAAGGCTTACAAAAAAGCTATGCACAAATGAACTGTACTATGTACACGTCATAATAGCCGTACAATAATAATTATCCGAACACCCTTTAAGCAAAAACTTTTTTGCATGAAATTTTTAATTAGATATGATACCTTGTAGAGTCAGATTACTAGCATTACAAATCTGTTTTGCTGTATAAATATATCTCAAAAAAAAAAAAAAATCTAAAAAAAGAAACGCTTCACTTTATGACGTTTAGTAATGGTAAAGAGACGGCGTCTCTTGAAATGAACAAGATTGTTGATGGATGTGGTCGGCACATACCACCCGTGACCCTTCAGTCTAATCCACCAAAGCACACTGTCACATTTCTGGCAGAGGGGCTAGCTCACTACACCCCTCCATCATCTAAAGCAGTGGCTATCATCTGTAAAGGTGATATACTGTAAGTGTTCATCGGGAGAAGTCACCGTTAATTATCACTTCTCCACAAACCATTATAACTGATGAATATTCATGTACTGACATGTACACAGAATATACACCAGTACGTTCAGATAAGATAGTCAGCTTAAAACCTGCAAGAAGCACTGATCGCAAAATATACCAAAGCTTTATCTCACTAGACAATAATAACAGTAGCCTTATTGCAAGTATGAAGGTGCACTTTATTTGGCAAAGATTTATTCGGCGACAACAGATGGTGCTTCACAAATGACTAAAAAAGTAAAAGAGCTTATAGCTTCTATTGCAAAACACAAAACGGCATGATCCATTTTCGTATAATTCATCAACAGAGCCAGGCACTGGCTTTTCTTAATCGAGCACTGGACCCGATCGACTAGACCGAGTTCTTTCTGCTGTGAAATTTAGAATTGTTCATTTTGTTGTCTCCACAATGTTGGTGTCATCCAATGCGGCCCGCATCCCCCTAGTGAGTTCACCATAACAAAATACGGTACATAAAAAATCTAGTCATTTCCATGTTCGGTTCTACATACAATTTACGGTACATAGAAAAGCTAGTTATTCAATGTTCGGTTCAACCTATTGCTGAATACATACATTTTCTATCATAAACAATGTGAATTGCAAACGAAATGTGTGAATTCATCTGATCCATGCCAACATTTCTTGTTATGATCCTGATTCTAACATCGTTGTAGTAAAGATGCAATGACATCCATTGGAAAACCCATTTAATAAATTGTACATTTTATTATGTTTTTTAAGTATATTTATTAACGATCTAATTTACTTTTTATACTAACATGGCTTAATATAAATGAAAATTAAATTTCTCTAACCTAAAATATATGTGGCTTAGTCATTTCTAAAGTGACCGGTAATGAACTGCAGTTAGTAGAACACTGTCCTAGCCAATGAACTGCAGTTAGTAGAACACTGTCCTAGCCAATGAACTGCAGTTAGTAGAACATTAGCAGGCCAATTGCAGACATAGCCAGCTAAACCGGGCAATGTGAACATTAGCAGGCCAATTGCAGACATTAGCCAGCTAAACCGGGCAATGTGAACATTAGCAGGCCAATTGCAGACATAGCCAGCTAAACCGGGCAATGTGAACATTAGCAGGCCAATTGCAGACATATAGCCAGCTAAACCGGGCAATGTGAACATTAGCAGGCCAATTGCAGTAATTAGCCAGCTAAACCGGGCAATGTGAACATTAGCAGGCCAATTGCAGACATAGCCAGCTAAACCGGGCAATGTGAACATTAACAGGCCAATTGCAGACATAGCCAGCTAAACCCGGCAATGTGAACATTAGCAGGCCAATTGCAGACATAGCCAGCTAAACCGGGCAATGTGAACATTAGCAGGCCAATTGCAGTAATTAGCCAGCTAAACCGGGCAATGTGAACATTAGCAGGCCAATTGCAGACATTAGCCAGCTAAACCGGGCAATGTGAACATTAGCAGGCCAATTGCAGACATAGACAGCTAAACCGGGCAATGTGAACATTAGCAGGCCAATTGCAGACATAGCCAGCTAAACCGGGCAATGTGAACATTAGCAGGCCAATTGCAGACATAGCCAGCTAAACCGGGTAATGTGAACATTAACAGGCCAATTGCAGACATAGCCAGCTAAACCCGGCAATGTGAACATTAGCAGGCCAATTGCAGACATAGCCAGCTAAACCGGGCAATGTGAACATTAGCAGGCCAATTGCAGTAATTAGCCAGCTAAACCGGGCAATGTGAACATTAGCAGGCCAATTGCAGACATTAGCTCCAATTGGCTAAACCCGGCAATGAACATTAGCAGGCCAATTGCAGACATTAGCCAGCTAAACCGGGCAATGTGAACATTAGCAGGCCAATTGCAGACATAGCCAGCTAAACCGGACAATGTGAACATTAGCAGGCCAATTGCAGACATAGCCAGCTAAACCGGGCAATGTGAACATTACCAGGTCAATTGCAGACATAGCCAGCTAAACCGGGCAATGTGAACATTAGCAGGCCAATTGCAGACATAGCCAGCTAAACCGGGCAATGTGAACATTAGCAGGCCAATTGCAGACATAGCCAGCTAAGCAGGTAAATGTGAACATTAGCGGAGCCAATTACGAACATTAGCCAGCTAAACCAGGCAATTGAACATTGAGCATGTAGCCAGCTAAACCGGCAATGTGAACATTAGCAGGCCAATTGCAGACATAGCCAGCTAAACCGGCAATGTGAACATTAGCAGGCGATTGCAGACATAGCCAGCTAAACCGGGCAATGTCAGACATTGCAGCGTTGCCAGCTAAACGGGCAATGTGAACATTGGCAGGCCAATACGAACATAGCCAGCTAACCAGACAGCATGATGTAGGCTGCAGACATAGCCAGCTAAACCAGGCAATGTGAACATTAGCAGGCCGATTGCAGACATAGCCAGCTAAACCGGGCAATGTGAACATTGGCAGGCCAATTGCAGACATAGCCAGCTAAACCAGGCAATGTGAACATTAGCAGGCTAATTGCAGACATAGCCATTCAAACCGGCACAATGTGAACATTAGCAGGCCAATCGCAGACATAGCCAGCTAAACCGGGCAATGTGAACATTAGCAGGCCAATTGCAGACATAGCCAGCTACAACCGGGCAATGAATAGCTAAACCGGGCAATGTGAACATTAGCAGGCCAATTGCAGACATAGCCAGCTAAACCGGCAATGTGAACATTAGCAGGCCAATTGCAGACATAGCCAGCTAAACCGGCAATGTGAACATTAGCAGGCCAATCGCAGACATAGCCAGCTAAACCGGCAATGAACATTAGCAGGCCAATTGCAGACATAGCCAGCTAAACCGGCAATGTGAACATTAGCAGGCCAATTGCAGACATAGCCAGCTAAACCGGCAATGTGAACATTAGCAGGCCAATTGCAGACATAGCCAGCTAAACCGGGCAATGTGAACATTAGCAGGCCAATTGCAGACATAGCCAGCTAAACCGGGCAATGTGAACATTAGCAGGCCAATTGCAGACATAGCCAGCTAAACCGGGCAATGTGAACATTAGCAGGCCAATTGCAGAAACCGGCAATGTGAACATTAGCCAGCTAAAAACTGGCAATGTGAACATTAGCAGGCCAATTGCAGACATAGCCAGCGAATGAACATTAGCAGGCCAATGCAGACATAGCCAGCTAAACCAGGCAATGTGAGCATTAGCAGGCCAATTGCAGACATTAGCCAGCTAAACCAGGCAATGTGAGCATTAGCAGGCCAATTGCAGAAATTAGCCAGCTAAACCGGGCAATGTGAACATTAGCAGGCCAATTGCAGACATAGCCAGCTAAACCGGGCAATGTGAACATTAGCAGGCCAATTGCAGA